>LR738714.1:14154943-14219977 GCA_902687465.1 Secale cereale | reverse complement strand
GTTTTATTAGATTAGATCGGATCGGTTTTCGTCGTTTTAGTTATTTAGCGGACGTTCGTCCGTACGTTCATTTTAACGAACGGTTTTCATTAGTTAGCCGCAGACAGCGAACGTTCGTTCGTAACCTGTTCGTCCGTTTTCTTTTTCAGGGTATTTATCCACGATTATTCCGATCGCGATTTCTGTCCTGATCTTGTTTCACGTTTTTTCTTTTCGATCGAGAGTCGGAATCAGGTGATTCAAAATCCCAGATCTTCGTCTCGATGCCCTCTTTACGTTTAATCAACTTGAACAAAGTTTTTGCTACTGTAAAATTTGACATTAGGCCAACTAGTAAACCGGAGCTCGTTTCTTTTGCAGTTTGAGTTTCGTTGCTTCTTTCGAGTTGATTCTTGTTGCAAACCGGAGTTCTTTAGTTGAACTTTCTGATTAGATCTCTTATTTGAGTTTTACCCGTGCATTAGTTAAGTACTTATTGTGTGCTTGTTTGATTGCGATAGAGTACCCGGAGTGTGCCGCTTGCTACTTCGAGTCTCTAGGTTTTGCGGATCATCAGCAAGGCAAGTAACACTTTGATCATACTTTCCAATTACCCAGTTTTCAATGCATTAGTCCAACCGTCACACATTGCATGAGTAGGATCAATTAACTTGTGGAATTGGGAAGTAGATTGAGGTAGTACCTATTACTTGCATTACATTCAAACCTTTGGGAGTTACTTCTACGTTTGCTGCTAGGACATGCTATGCTCGTAGACGTGGTTTGGGTTTGAGTGAAATCCATGACAGATGTGAGTTGTTAATTAATGGTTCAACCTAAGGTGGCAACATTAATACACATCTGGGTGGATTGAGGCATCTGGGTATTCCAGTGATTGCCTGTTTTTCTTTTGGACCGCCACCCAGGCTCAAAGGGATCATGAGATTTTTCATACTAGAAACTTCCGTGTGCAGCCACATGCCAATATGGGCTCTGGCATTGTTGAGTAAGTTGTGGGAAACCTTTCCATGATGGGTTAGCAGATGTAGTGGGTTTTGTAGGTGTACCGGCCTATCTATCTGGTTAAGGGGACCTCTTCGGAAAGACTGTGACTCGGTCATCCGTTTCTCAAACACCATGCAGTGCGAGAAACCAAACGGAGGCGGTCGAGTCTTGTGGGGAAAAGTGCACAAACCTCTGCAGAGTGTACAAACTGATCATGATTAGCCGTGTCCCCGGTTACGGACGTCTTGAGTATCTAGTACTTGGATTATCATGTGAATCTCATCATGTTACTTTAATTAATTTTGTTGGGTTTAATGATTATTTTAATTGGGGTTGAGAGGATGTCTATCTTCTCAACGATGTTTCAACTACCATGATAGTTAATTAAAATCTATTCCTTTGAAGTAGGGAAAAATTGGCTTTACGCAAAAACTTAACCATAGAGCTTTCCACCAGCCAAATATGCATATAGTAAAGCTTTATTTCCAATGCATTTTCTTGTGTTACCTTGCCAGCATATTTCATGTGCTGACCCTTTTTCAGGATGCAACGTTTCATGTTGCAGACTTTTCAGACGACGAGTAAGATGCCCTTTTAGGTCGTGGTTCTATACTCAGTGATGCCGCTGGAGTTGATGGACTCACTTATTTTCCAAGCCTTCCGCTGTTATCATATTAGATGGCCTTCAGCCATATTATTTGTAATAAGTTCATCGTTGGACTATCGATGCAATAAGTGTGTGATTGCTACTCTGTTATAAATCCTCAAGTATTGTGTGTGTCAGCATTACTGATCCAGGGATGACACTGATGCACAGAGATCAGACTGTTTGAGGTCTGGTCTCTACATCACGTTACTTGTTGAAACAAACTCGACAAGGAATATCGTTATTGAGGAAAATGAAATATATTTTATGGATATAAAACAGCTTGCATACTTTTTTCTGGGCTGTTTAAATCGTAGCGAACATATTGCATGGAAAATTAGTGCAATCTTGAATACGTTTGTTTAATGTTATATATCTTGGGAAATACATATTGCTAGTTATATATTGGTTATTTCTAACTGTACGCCAAAATTGATCAAAATAATTGATTTATATGATTAACTTCATTTGATCTTTGCAATATGTGATACTATTTGATCTATGGAGGAATATAGAAAATCTTTCAAGGGAAGGATCCGGACATTGCACCTTGGAAAGGAAAATTTCATATTTACCATTGGAATTGCAAAGAGGAAGTGGAGGAAAACTTTGATAATTATACTAACCTTGCATGAGAAGGAATTCAAACAAGTGTCTATGTGAACATCACTTATTTATGGAGGAAGATAGGATCCACTCTGTGAGAAAGGAAATTTTCTCTCACTTAAATGTATGTCTATCGTTATTGTTTATTGACTACTACTTTTCCAAATAGTTGGACCATGTTCTTTGCTTTCATGTCATATATTTTGGAATAAATACCTTCAGTGTTAATATTCAAACAATTCCAAAGGAAGGTAGATGGTATATACTTAGCACTTCGCTATATTTGAATACTTGGGAATTGGAAATTATGTCATTAAACTCCCTTGTGGAGGAACACCATTACTTTTTATAGGAAACTCTATTCAACTTAAATGAGAATGAATTTAATTGATTATTCGGTCTTGGAATCTATTGACTATGAAATGCTATTTGGAAAAGGAAGAGCGGAACTATTGATCAACTAAAAGAAACATTGTATTATGGAATTCCACACAATGGTCTCTTCTCTCTTGATGGTCCATTGGAATTTGGTAACCCAATTTGTCTATTTGGTGAAGATAACTCCATAAAGAGAAAAATGGGGACACATGACTGGAATTTATTATTTTTGTCATGGACGGCTTGGTCATATCATGGAACCGAATCGAGTGGCTTACTAATTCCGGAATTCAAAAAAATAGTGGGAGGAATTTGGTTTCTGAAGCACATATATAACGGGCATTTAACTTAAACATCTTTTCTTAAGGTGGAAGGAGATAAAAAGCTTCGCATCATTCTTTTGTATATACTTATGGTATTTCTTTTGACACTTCCACTAGAGGTCATATTTTTTATTTAATTTCACTCATCGATGATTGCACTTGATATGGTTATGTTTATTTTTCAAAATACAACTCAGAATGTTTTATTGTGCTTGACACATTGTTTACTGAAGTGGAAAATTAGTTGATTAAAGGTTTTCATAGTTTTAACAACTGATTGGTGGGGGAGGTACACTTCAGGAATATATCAATTGAATCTACAAAGATCATGGAACTTCATTCACCATCGTAAGATACCAAATACTCCACATCTGAATGGAGGAATTGAATTGTTTTTTTATATACTCCCTTGTTGCTTGGAAGAATCATTCAATACTACTGTTCTTTATACCATTCTTCATCTAGCACGGTCATTCCTTATGGTTTGAAGACTGGAAAGAAGTATTTTATTTTGGCAGTAAATTCTCAATTACTGCAAACCACACACACCAGGAATTTGTTAATTGTTATTCTAGTGGATCAAGTGTATGTTTTTTTGGTCTGGAAAAGGTAAAATGGTGGAAAGTGGGAGCACAATGTTTGTATGGATAATGTGGAATTATTGGCAATCATACCAGAATATAATCTTAACCCCGAAGGAAACTACAGGTGAAATTCCTGACACTAACATGCTTAGGATAAGTGGAAGGAAATAACTTGGAATATCATGTATGGATTAATATCTTGTGTTTTCGGGGGAAGTTTATCTGAATCCTTAGAGGAATAGCTAAAGTTTCTTAAAGAAAACTTTTGATTTTGCATCGGTGCGAGCTATGGTGGAAGAAATGCGGGAAGGAATAAGCTCAATGAGGAAAATTAAAGTTTGGGAGCTTATTATCTCTACCAAACAACCGCAAACCCATTGTATGTGAGTGTTTTTTCAAGAAAATTTTGGCTCACTGAAATATTAATTATAATGTCACTCTTGTTATTCAATTCTTTACACAAAGGGAAATATACTTTGTGGAGTTTCTTTCTCCGAAATTTAGGAAAAGAGGGAATAAATACATGATTTACTAATTCAATATATTAATGTATGGTCTTATAGCGAGCTTCACATGTGGCACTCACCTGTGGAAGCCAAAAATGAAGAATAATCTGAATCCCAACTAAGCGAGGAGATCTTGCCCTCCCAGCGGGAGCAGCCGCCGCATGCGTGGTGTAGTCGCAACCTCCGTCCGTCCTGTGTTGGTGTGGTTGCGTTCCGGCTGGAGTGAGTGGGTGAGAGTGAAGTTGCGTGGGCGGGGCGGAGGTAGAGCGGTGCGTGGCGAGCCGTGAGGAAGACATTATATATAGGGGAAGGAAAGCCCTGGCCTGCAATTCCATCAGGGCAGCCTACTCCGTCCGTGGCCATTGGATTGGATATGTAGGAGTTACATCGCCGCGTTGAGACGTTGGATTGGTATGCCCTGTTACATCGCTGCGGCTAGGTTCATGATGCCCGCACGGCAAATCGGTAAGGTTGATGCATGCGCGCACGGCATCGCTAGTGCCCGTCTGTCCGTCCGTCCGTCATAGAAGGTGCCATGAGTGGGGAATCACGAGTCGCCGCATTGAAAGATATTTGAGATGTTGATTGCCAAGTCGATACGCACATGATCTGCTGTGCGCTTACGCTAAAGCTCGTCATCATATCCATGGATGCATCAAGGAATGTAAAATCACGACGAGATACCCACGGATTTGACGGATCGTCACGATGGTGCTAGCTCGTAATGGTGGGTGCTGATAGGACGGGTTAAAGCGAAGGGGCTTTCGTCGTCCTCCCTATGCGCCTCTGTTAGGAGAAAGAAAAGCATCCACTGAGACTAGCCTAGGAGTGCACGCCGCCATTTAAGCGCCGGCCGGAGCATTAGAGCAAGTATAATAGAACTGAGTCAGCTGGCTATAAATAAACTAGTATATTTTTACTTAGTTGAAGGAAAGAAAAAAGGAGAAAGAAGGTAATAGCATGGTAAATAGTATAGCCGGCTAGCTATAAGATGTTGGCACATCATCTATAGTCAATTTTATAGCTAGCAAGTATAATAGTCAGATACAAATAGATAGTACTTCTTTGATACATGGCCCACCTCCCTCTCTCATAAAGTATCTAGAAGCACGTGTTATAACCGGCTGTTAGTTAGTAGCCCGTTATCTTCTCTCTCATCTTCTCTCCCTGCCAACTCAGCAATAATATATTATTTTAAGGCTTACGGCCCGCCCACGTCACCTTATTATACTTGCTCTAAGCGCGCTCTTGGTGAAGTGCTAGCTCTAGCACGTGCTCCTAGGCACTTTGGGAGAGTGAAAGGTGGGCCATGTAATAAATAAGTAGTACACTTTTCTAATCAACTATTGTACATATTGGCTATAAGATGGGCTATGAATGACATGGCAATAGCTTATAGCCAGCTGCTGGCTATACTATTAACCATGCTCTTATTGCGCCCTTCGTGGCCGGAATCCGCACCCACCTGACCTATCAGTGTCTATCTTCGGCGGTCGCAATGCACGTGTCGACACGGCGAGCACCCGCACAGCACAGTAGGCACCGCTGCACCGCAAGACGCGGCCTGACTGGGGGAGATCATTCATTCATGCCAGCCGTAACGTGCCGCCGATACTGTTTGCTGACATATTGCCCGATCGGCCGCGGATCCCGTCGTGGATGCATGCTTCGCCGGTCCTTGCTACCCGCCCCGATCGATCCACGTGCGCCCGTGCCACTGGTTGGGCCGCAAAGTCATTTTTACCGGTACCGGTATCTAGCGACGTCGTAGGACCCACTGGTTGGACATATTTCACTCACAAATTCATATCTTTTGAACTATATTTTTTATTTCTGAAACAATGTATATATTTGAACTCCTCACAGAAAGATCTTTATAACAAGATCAATCTTGGATATATTTCAAACACGTTTAATTTCAAACGTTTCAATTAACATATTTCACTCAACATATTTTGTGTGAAACTGCTTATTGCATTGTTTGAAATTGATTTTTTTAGGAGTGAAATATGTTTCTATTTTTTCACAAATACGTAGTGAAATTAGGTTTTAAATCTATTTTTGTAATGAGTGAAGTTAGTTTAAGTGAGTGTAATACGTTTTCTGAAAATGAGTGTAATGTGTTTTCTGAAACTAGTGAAAACTGAAATCTATATTTTGTAAAATGAGAATAATGTGTTTTATGAAATGAGTGAAATAAGTTATGTGGAAAAAGTGATATATATAACCAATTTTTTGTTGTGAAACTAATTTTTCAGTGCTTGAAACGGATATTTGTGATGAGCGAAATATGTTTCAATATATTTTGTAAATTTGGATTGAAATTAGTTTTGCAAATGAGAGTAATGTGTTTTCTGGAATGAGTGAAATCTAATTTTGAAACGAGTGAAATTGTTTTTCCAGAAATGAGTGAAATCTAATTTTTCGTTGTTTTTCTGAAACGAGTGAAATCGAATGTTTCATTGTGTGAAACTGATTATTTCAAATATATGAAACTGGTGTTTGACAAATTAATGAAACATATTTCAGTGTGTTTGTCAATTTTCTTAATTCGGATTATCAAAATATGTGAAATGGGTAATTTAAGTATATGTGAAACCATTTTTATACTTGAATGAAACTAATTTCTGAAATGAGTGAAATCTTTTTTTCACACACACACGAGACATATTTCGGTGTGAAAGAGTGATTTTTTCTAAATGGGTGAAATCACTTGTTTGTAATGTCAAACTGACCAAAACAATAAAATCCAAACTAGCCCAAATGTATGCAAAACCGGTCTTGTTCTAAGACCATCTTCAACAGGCGCCCAAAAAGAGTTCCGCGCACTAAAAAAGTTGTTTTTTTGGGTGCCGAACAGCTTCAACAGAAGCTGTAAAATTATGCGCGTGCTAAAAAGTTTTGGGCACATGCTGAAAATCGCCATCGTGCGCATCATATTTTGGGCTCCGGATTGGGCGCTTTACAATTTGCACTGCGTGCTTTTTTGGGCGCGCATTTTTAAGCATATGCTAAAGCAATGTTGGTTCCAGCGCACTAAACGTGCTAAAGTGGCGCGCTATAAATTTTATTAGGCGCAGATTTTTTGTGCAACAGTTGGAAATGCTCTAAAGGTCGCATTGTCCTAAACTCAAATGTAAAAAACCACAAATGAAAATTATGTTCAGAAGTTATTAGCCACTCAAAATGTGATCATGAAATAAAATGCCACTGTTTTGTTTGGATGAGAGAACGCATGCCTAGTCCTTTTCTCCACTTCCTTATTCTCTCTCGTTGTACCTAAAGTTGCCACAAACCTGACATGCCCTAGTGTATTGCTTTCTTCTCTGTTTTTGTATTGCATAGCAAAACAGTTTTTACTTTATACGCTAAAAGTTGTCACAAATTTGAGAGAAGCAAGCGAATGGACGATTCTTCACCGCTAGCTACCGGTTCCGGTAAATTTGCTTATTCGCTGGTTGGGCTCCAACTCGACGATGGAGCTGCATGCAGCAGGTCAGGTTTTTTTTTTTGGATAAACTTTCGATCTATTCATCTTCAATTATGATAGTACAACGAATACTAGAATTAATAAAAATTATATCTGGATCCGTAGACCACAAACACTGAAGCAAGTCTAAGACGCGCCGCTGTCATCACCCCTCCCTCGCCGGAGCGGGCAAACCTTGTTGTAGTAGACAGTCGGGAAGTCGTCGTGCTAAGGTTCCATATAACCAACGCCCCAGATCAGCAACCGCCGTCGATGAAGAGTGTAGATAAGAAAAATCCAACCTGAAAACACACGAATAAAGACGAACGACGAACAAATCCACCAAAGTCAGATCCACTGGAGACACACCTCCACACGCCTACTGACGATGCTAGACACATCATCAGAACAGGGGCTAGGCGGGGAGATATTTATTCCATCTTCAGGAAGCCGTCGCCGTCTCGTCTTCTTGAGTAGGACACAAACCCTAACAAACCTCGAAAATATATCTAAAAACAGAGCCCACCCACTGGCCCTAAGGCCACGGGAGACGGGGGGACCGGCGCCGGCACCGGCAGGAGGCAGAGAAACCCTAATTTTTGATTAGGCAGCGGCTTGTGTAGGTGTACCTAGCTAGGTCAAACCGATTTAGTAATTTGTAGTTTCGGGACTATAAGTATGCAGCAGGTCAGTTCATGTGTGTGCATGAGTATGAAGCATGTCCGGGTCTGACTTCACGTGGCTGGCTCCTTTGTCTTAGCCTTCTTTTTTATCGAACATGTGATTAGATACAACCATATAGGAGTAGGGGGTCTCATAGTACTGTGCATGTTGTTAAACAATATTCTCTCTGCTCCATAATTTAGTGCATTAAAAAAATCAATCCTCACAAACTTTGACCAAGTTAATGAAAAAAAACATTTATATATAGAATCCCAAACAAAGATTGATAGATTCATCATAAGGTGCAGTTATCATATTTTATATATTTGCTATTATATATAAATAATTTTCTCTATAAACTTGGTCAGGGAATAATAGAAACTGGCATTGGGCACTAAGTTATAAGTTAGTCCATAAAAATAATATATAATATACAATATAGGTAATATAATAGCATGAAACAATAAAAAATTATAGATACATTGGAGATGTATCAACATCCCCAAACTTAATTCCTACTCGTCCTCGAGTAAGTAAATGACAAAAATAGAATTTTTGATTTTGAATGCTACCTAGCATGTTCTCAAATATGTAATTCATTTGTGCTAGGAATACTGGGAACTGAATTATTTAAGGCACTAATTCATTGATTCGACATCAAAACGATAATATGCAAGGATGATAGAAAATAATCATTGCCCTTCAAATAGAAAATACTATAGAAGGTCATTCTTAAATATTTCATCGTGTAAGCATGGCATAGCTTAGTCTTCCTAATAAAAAGTATCTATCATAAACACCATGGTGTCGAACCAGCAATTGGATTATACTTTTTCTCACTTCAGATTTTCAACTCCCACACAATACTTGAGCGTGATCCCTGGACTTACCACTTGGGATGGCAAAGAGAACGATGATTGATGTTTATAAGGCAAGGCAAAAATATAGGAAAGTCTCGCATAAACTAGGCAGATCATTAGGCAATGGATATGACTTACAATCGATATCAATGTGAGGAGTGTGGATTGCCATGTAATGGATGCACTAGAGCTATAAGTGTATGACCTCGAGCATTTGAGGAAGCTCGTCATCGAAATATACAAGTCAAGTTCTAAAAAATCTCACTAGTATATGAAAGTGATAAATCATGGAGACTCTCTATATGAAGTACATGGTGCTACTCTGAAGCACAAGTGTGATAAAAGTTTAGTAACATTGCCCTTCTCTCTTTCTCTCTCAATTTTTTTAGAAGAATCTCACGGACTCTGACTCCACTTTTTCAAGGACACATAAGTCTCCACCATTCTTTTCCTCACTGGAACAATGCTCTAATAATGATGGGCATCACACTTTGATTTACTTACAACTCAATAAACTAAAAAATATGACTAAATATGACTACCCCTGGCAGTGTACCGGGATATGCAATGATCTAGCATAACATGTATAACAATGATGAATGGTGGATTTCCAGAAAAAAATCATGTCAAATCTATATAATCATGCAAAGCAATATGACAATGAATACTCAAGTCATGTGAATAGTAACAGTGAAAGTTGCATGGCGATATATCTCAGGATGGATATGAAAATGGCATAATACGTAGGTATGGTGGTTGTTTTGAGGAACGATATATAAGGTTTATGTGTGATAGAGTGTATCATATCATGGGGTTTGGATGCACTAGCGAAGTTTGCACCAAGTCCCGAGGTGAGAATGGTTAATGCACTATACCGAAGAGGCTAGCAATTATGTATAGGTGGAAGCGCTTATTATAATTATAGGTTTACTTCCAAGGGGGGTGAATCGGAGATTTTCATAAATTCACCAAATTTTGATGAATTTGACGAATATCAGAGTTAAGAAATAGAAACAAAGGCGGAACTAAATCGTCATAGAATCGTAAAACATGCATACAAGATTGACGTAGGTGAAGAACAAGAAATCATACAAACATTCATGCATACACAAGATGAAGTGAAGAAATGAAAAACAACATGATGAAGGTCTTCAATTTAAATTCTTCAACAACAGAAATACTAAAAGTAAAGGCATGAGGAATTTGAAACCACGTAGGCTTGGTGAAGACATGTGTCAGTGTACTAAAGTAGGGGTACCTTAGTATCCCGACTTGTGCACGGGCAGTAGTAGCGTCCCGTGGTCTGGCTCACCACGCGCCCGCCAAAACCCACTCTGGACCCCTTTGAAGCCATTCAAGAACAAAGTATTCAAGTTAAGAAACAAGACCCCGGCAAGAGGAGCTTGCCGGGAAGGCCGCGCCAGGCTCAAGGTTATCATTCCAGCACAAGACCCTGGCAAGAGGAGCTTGCCAGGAGGGCTAAAGAACAGCACCCCAGAAGATACATCGTGGCACATCACGCGCCCCGGCAGGAGCCGGAGAGCGACAAGCTTCCGGGCCCGGCAAGATAGCAACCCCGGCAAGGTGCTTGCCGGGGGAGGCTTACGCTGTGTGCCTGCGCTCCAGCTCATCTGGCCACGCGTCGCCCTGGGGCCCTTCCAGGGGCGCGTGGCAGATGGCTGTGCAGCCTGGGGTACACGGTGGCAAGCCACGGTGACGAGGCCATCGTCGTGGCGAACGGAGACGCCCGGGCGGACGCTTTTGGGGTAACGGCGACGGGCATTCAATGCCCTTGTCCCCCACCGTCAGGGTTAGGTATGGACCACTGTTCATGCACTGTTCCATCTACCACCGATTTTACATTTTTACCCTCCTCTACGGTGACACATGTCGGTGACCCCTTTGAGCTATAAAAGGAGGCCCATGCACAACGTAGAGGGGGTTGGACTCCAGAAACTCGATCACTCCCACGCTCGGTGTAGCTAGTACTGTAGATCTTCAAGCTCCCGAGCTCAAGAACTCAATACAACCAAAGGCAGGAGTAGGGTTTTACGCGTCCGCGCGGCCCGAACCTGGGTAAACTGCCCGCGTGTGCCCCTCGATCTGCTCTCTGTGCTCCCTCCGCTCCCTCACCGTACCGTAGAAGGGGCTCCGGTCCCATAGGTGTTCGTGGGCGACTAGTTTCCCCGACATCTTTGGCGCGCCAGGTAGGGGGCGTCGAGGTTGTGCGAACCTGATCCGGTGCTCACGCGGGCGCAATCTTCAGCAACTTTTCCAGCTTCATCAACCTCATCGACTACATCAACATGCCTCCGAAGAAGAAGGCTTCGGAGGTCGGAGGCCCGTCCGCGTCGATCCCACCACCACCAGAACCGACGGTTGGTGGAGGAGACGCTGGCGGAAGGGTGGACGCCGGCGAGGACACTCACGGGGTCGCCAAGTCCAAGGACAAGACGGACGACCGGGCGAACTCCAAAGCCTCGGCGTCCGTGCACGCACCACGTCCCTCTCAGGAGGTGCCAGACCAGCAGCGACGTGGTACCGGAGGTACCATACGCTTGCTGGGACGTGGCCAAGCCGGCGGGTCGCGGGACGCTCAAGGCCAGCGTCCTGGCACGAGCAAGGCGCGGTCACCGGGGCGAGAACATGCTCCTTCTAACGCAGTTAGAAGTCCGAGCGTATCTCGCTCCTCACACCGCTCGCCACCGCTTCCCTCCTCTCCAGCAGAAGCCCTAGCTAGGGCTCAGCTGCTCCTCGACTTCCCTCCAGCGGCGGATAAGGCCAAAGACTGGAGGGCTACGATCCAGAGCCTCATCGCTTTCGCCAACAACGACACGCCGCAGCAGCCGGCAACGTCACGGCCGCGGCAAGTCAGCCAAGCGAAGGCCGATGGAGACAAGACCGCCGGGGGTGCAACTACCGTGCACTCCTCGCCGCGGAAGCAGAAATCGCCAGTTCGTCGGATCAACGTCGATGACGACTCCACGGCATCGTCAGATCCGCGAGCTCGCCGCGATCAGCGCCAAGTCCTTGACGACAGGCGACAAGAGGACGCTCGAACTCGTATCGAGCGTCGAAGAGAAGCCCGAAGACAGTCCGACCAGCGCGCTGGGACTACTGTCGACCTGAGCGCGCCCGGTGAACTAGGCGACTTGCCGTACGCAGCAGGCTGCCCTGCGTTCACCCGAGAGCTGCGTCAAGTCCAGTGGCCCAGCATGAAGAACTTTAAGCACGACGTACCCGAGAAGTACGACGACAAGACACACCCCTCGGAGTTCCTCAGCATCTACACCATTGCGGTGCAGGCTGCCGGGGGACGCGACGAGAAGATCTTAGCGAACTACTTCCCGCTCGTGCTTAAGCCAAACGTCAGATCTTGTCTTATGCACTTGCCGGAGAACTCCATCTCTTCTTGGGCCGATCTGTGCCACCAGTTTGTCGGCGCCTTCACGGGCGGCCACAAACCCCACGGCCAGGAGGGCGATCTCCACATTCTTGCCCAGAAGGAGGGAGAGTCCCTGCGCAAGTACATCCAAAAATTCAGCCGTGTTCAGCATAACATCCCGGATGTCCACCCTGCCGCGGTTATCAGCGCGTTCCACCAGAACGTGCGTAACCGCCGGATGAGGGAGGAGATGGCCATGACCAAGATCCGGGACGTCAGCGAGCTTTACGCTCTGGCTGACAAGTGCGCCCGTGCTGAAGAGGGGAGGAGACTCCCCGGAGAGGATACTGGAGCAGGAGGAACGGACAGCGAGGATGCCGCCCCGGCAAGGAAAAACTGGCGGCGGAACAACAAGAAGAAGAAGAACAAGGAGGTACTGGTTGTCGAGCAGTCCGGCAAGGAGGCTGCCGCCAAGAAGACATAGGTTGGTGGCTCCGGCAAGGATGCCACCCCTGTAGCGGCCGCCGACAAGCAGGACGGCTGCGACAAGCAGTACTGCAAGATCCACCGCACCAAGGGCCACGATCTCCAAAACTGCAAGAGAGTAGAGTACCTCGTAGAACAGCAGAAGGCTGAATACGAGCGTCGCGACAAGGAGAAGGCCCAAGGAGGCGGAGGAGAGCCCAACAAGAAGCGGCCGTTCAATGGCCGAGGAGGACGCCACGACAAGGCCAAGCAGCGGCAAGGAGACAGACCTCCTCGGGGCCGCGACAAGGATGAAGATGAAGACGATGACGAGGACATGGATGATGGAGATAACAGCGAGCAGGAGTTCCAGAAGGCCACAGAAGTTCTGTGTGTCGACGGAGGAGCCTCTCTGCACACTTCCCACCGCCAACTCAAGCAATGGGTGCGGGAAGTGAATGCAGCCGAGCCACCCGTCGAGTCGCGCAGGCTGCTGAAATGGTCCGGCACGCCCATCATCTTCGACCTTGAGAACCACCCTGACCGCACAACTGCGGTCGGGTGCTTGCCGATGTTGGTTTCACCAACTATCCGCAACCTCAAGGTCACCAAGATGTTGGTTGATGGCGGGGCCGGCCTCAACTTGATCTCCTCCGCTGTGATCAAGAAGCTACAGATCCCCGACAGCGAGCTCGAGGAGACCGAGACTTTTCAAGGAATCAACCCGGGAAGGAGCAAGCCGAAGGGGAAGATCACGCTGTCGGTGACCTTTGGCGGAGAGCTAAACTTCAGGACCGAGAGGATCACGTTCGACGTTGCTGATATCCCATTACCATACAATGGGATACTTGGCCGTCCTGCGCTCGCCAAGTTCATGGCAGCCTCCCACTATGCTTACAACATGCTCAAGATGCCAGGGCCAATAAGCGTCATCTCTGTCCCCGACGACAAGAAAGATGCGCTTATTTGCGCCGACAAGATCTACCGGGACGCAGCAGCCGTGGCAGACAGCAAGACACTTGCCGCTGAAGCTCCCGGGGGGAAGACCAAGACCAAGTCCGGCAAGAGCTATGGGGCCCACTCCGGCAAACGCACCTCTTCGGAGTGCTGCGCTGCCGTCGAGGATGCACCATCGAGCTCCACCGGCAAGTGCAAGAAAGGAATGGCAGCTCCACCGGCAACCAAGAAGGTGTCCGCCAAGGAGGACGGCACTGGTGGTACCTTCACCATCAGTGCTACACTTGATCCCAAATAGGAAAGCGCGCTCGTTGCCTTCCTGCGGGCGAATGTCGACGTGTTTTCATGGCAACCGTCTGACATCCCCGGCGTTCCCAGGAAGGTAATCGAGCACAAGCTTGTTGTTTGCCCTCACGCGCGGCCCGTCAAGCAGAAGGTCAGGAAGCAAGCAGTGGAGCGCCAAGAGTTTATTGCCGAAGAGATCAAGAAGTTTGAAGCAGCAGGCCTTGTTAGAGGTGTACTTCATCCCACGTGGCTGGCCAATCCAGTCATTGTGCGTAAGGCTAATGGGAAGTGGAGACTTTGTATAGACTTCACCGATGTGAATAAAGCTTGTCCCAAGGATCCATTTCCCTTGCCGCGCATTGACCAGATCGTTGACTCCACGGCTGGATGTGAGTTGCTTTCATTTCTTGATGCGTACTCCGGATACCACCAGATATTCATGGCTGAGGAAGATGAAGAGAAGACTACATTCATTACTCCATGTGGCACATATTGCTTCATACGCATGCCCTTTGGATTGAAGAATGCGGGCTCAACGTTTGCAAGAGTGGTCCACACTGCTTTTGAGCCACAGATACACAGGAATGTAGAAGCATACATGGATGATATAGTGGTCAAAAGCAAGGACAAGGATACACTGATACAAAACCTAGAAGAAACCTTTGAGAATCTGCGCAAGATACAACTCAAGTTGAACCCCGAGAAGTGCGTTTTCGGAGTCCCCTCCGGCAAGCTTCTCGGGTTCTTTGTGTCCCAGAGGGGGATTGAAGCCAATCCCGACAAGATCAAGGCCATCGAGCAGATCGAAGCACCAAAGCGCGTCAAGGATGTACGAAGACTTGCTGGTTGTGTGGCTGCCCTCAGCAGGTTCATTTCAAAGTCTGCGGAACGCGCCCTGCCTTTCTTCAAAATCTTGAAAAAGGCAGGTCCTATGAAATGGACTCCGGAAGCGGAGACAGCGCTGCATGACTTGAAAGAATACATGTCCTCCACTCCAATACTTGTCGCACCTAGGCCACAAGAGAATTTGCTGCTGTACCTAGCGGCAACCAATCAAGTGGTTAGTGCTGCGTTGGTAGCGGAGAGGGAGGCAGATGAGGAACCCACATCCCCGGCAAGCGCATCTAGCGACAAGCAGGGGGCTTCCCCGACAAGATCTGGCCCCGACAAGGACAAGTCTGCACAGGAACAAGGAGAAGTGCGAAAGAAGATGGTGCAGCGCCCGGTTTATTTTGTAAGTTCCCTCTTGCAGGGGGCTAGATCAAGATACTCTGGGGTGTAGAAGTTACTCTTCGGCCTCCTCATGGCCTCAAGAAAGCTGCGCCACTACTTCCAAGCACACGAGATAACGGTAGTCACTCGCTTTCCGTTGAAGATGATATTGCAAAATCCAGAAGCAACAGGCAGGATCGTCGAGTGGGCACTAGAGCTGTCAAGCTTTGGTCTCAAGTTTGAGAGTACTTCAACTATACAGAGCAGAGCTTTGGCAGAATTCATAGTAGAGTGGACACCGACACCAGACGAAGAGGTCCCAGAGACAAGCATCCCCGTCGAAGAAGCAAGCAAGGAATGGACAATGTACTTTGATGGTGCCTTTTCGCTGCAAGGCGCCGGTGCTGGTGTGCTACTTGTCGCACCCACCGGGGAGCACCTCAAGTATGTTGTCCAAATGCACTTTCCCAAGGAGCAATCGACAAACAATACTGCTGAGTATGAAGGTTTGCTTGCCGGCCTCAGAATTGCGGCCGAACTTGGGATTAAGAAGCTGATTGTGCGGGGAGATTCACAGTTGCTGGTCCGACAAGTAAACAAGTGCTACCAGAGTCCTTTGATGGAAGCTTATGTCGATGAAGTGAGGAAGCTTGAAGAACACTTTGAAGGTCTGCAGATGGAGCACGTTCCAAGAGCTTAGAATGATATTGCAGACGGCCTGTCAAAGTGTGCTGCATTGAAGTTACCTGTGGAACCAGGGGTCTTCGTGCTCAAGCTAACTCAACCATCCGTTACACCATCAGTTGGGCAAAGCAAGAAGAGAAAGTTGGTCTCCGGCGACTACCTACCGGCCGATCTCCCTGAAGCCGCCGCCAAGATCCCCAAGATCAACGATCGAATTGCTGAGGAACGGTCTGCTCCTGCAGACCCAAGGGTCTGTACAGTTGAAGCAGGCGTTCCCGACAAGCCTTGCCCCGGCAGGCTTGCCGGGGAACACTCAGCTCCGGCAGAGCCGCAAGTTCTTGCCGTGGAAGCTGATGTTCCCGCAGCAGCACTGATGCCTTTAGTCCTTGCTATTGAGCCTCGAGCTCCGGCATGGGCACAGCAAATTGTCCATTTTCTTCAAACTGGAGAACTTCCCGATGAGCCAGAAGAGATAGAAAGAATAACCAGGCAGTCAAGTATGTACCAGTTCGTCGACAATGAACTGTACAGAAGAAGACTCAATGGTGTCAGATTGAAATGCATTTCTCGGGAAGATGGACAGAAGCTGTTGGCAGAAATACATGGAGGCATATGTGGCCACCACATTGGCGCAAGAGCACTTGCCGGGAAAGCGTTCCGGCAAGGTTTCTTTTGGCCAGAAGCCCTCCAAGATGCAACTGCACAAGTAACCAAGTGTGAAGCGTGCCAGTTCCATGCCAAGAAGATTCATCAGCCAGCTCAAGTTCTCCAGACAATACCTTTGTCCTGGCCCTTCTCGGTCTGGGGGCTCGACATCCTCGGCCCCTTTCCCCGCGCAGTCGGGGGCTTTGAGTACTTGTACGTTGCAATCGACAAGTTCACAAAGTGGCCAGAAGTGGAACCAGTGAGAAAGGTGACCGCATAGTCAGCAGTCAGGTTCTTCAGATCGATCGTTTGCCGTTTCGGAATCCCTAACAGGATCATCACCGACAACGGCACACAGTTCACAAGTCGCACCTTCATGCAGTACGTCCAAGACCTTGGCGCCAAGGTCTGCTTCTTCTGTTGCTCACCCGAGGAGCAATGGTCAAGCAAAGAGGGCCAATGCTGAAGTGTTGCGCGGGCTCAAGACAAGAACTTTTGACAGGCTGCACAAGTGTGGAAGAAACTGGATAGAGGAGTTGCCGGCGGCTCTTTGGTCAATCAGGACGACACCAAATCGAGCCACCGGACAGACACCCTTTGCTCTTGTCTACGGAGCAGAGGCAGTTCTCCCCACGGAACTCGTATACGGGTCTCCTCGAGTACTCGCTTACGACGAGCTCGAGCAAGAGCAACTACGACAAGATGACGCACTACTCCTCGAGGAAGACCGTCTCCAGGCTGCTGTACGAGCTGCTCGATACCAGCAAGCCTTGCGTCGCTATCATAGCCGCAAGGTCAAGACCAGGCGACCTTGTCCTTCGGCGTGTTCAGTCCGCCAAGAATTCCAACAAGTTGACGCCAAAGTGGGAAGGCCCTTATCGGGTGAGACGAGTCACGAGGCCTGGCGCTGTTCGCCTTGAGACCGAAGAAGGCTTACCGGTGAGCAACTCCTGGAACATTGAGCATCTTCGCAAGTTTCACCCATGAGGCGCGGTTGCCGTGACCCGCTCCGGCAACCACCTTTTGTACAAGTCTTGCCGCTGTCGCATGTAAACCTTTGTACAAAGCCGGGCGCAGACCCCGTGCATCAGTAAAACTTTTGTGCTTGGCACGGCTTGTCATTTCATGCATTTTTGTTTTCATTGCATGTATTATCTGACACTTTGTGCAGCACGCGATCCCGGTAAGCAATAACAAGCCGCAAGGTTCCATATCTGTGTTTTCTCCCCTCTTCCTCTTTCTCTCAAGCAGAAGAACTGTTCCGCGCGCACAAGTTTTCCGGGGGGGAAGGAGATAGTGGTATGGACCAAGTGTTGTTCAAGAAAGGGAAGCCCTGCCAGGAAGCGAATAGCACACATAAGATAAGTTGACAAAGTTTGAGCATTCAAATTTTTAGAAAAACTTCTTAGTTGTCTTCCTTGAACAGCCACACTTTGTATGGAAAACCTGTGCGCGGAGGAACCTACCCGTGGCTAGCCGCACCCTTACTTTGTTTCGAGCACGCTCAACGGCTTAAGTGAGCTGCGACAAGTGTCGCGCCCTTACTTCGTTTTCGAGTTCGCTCAACAATCTAAGTGTGCTGCGACTAGCTGCGGCAAGGTTTCTTGCCGGCAAGGGCATTGCTAGCAGGCTGCTAAGAGTCCCGCACTCAGCGCTCACGGCAAGGGTTCCTTTGCCGACAAGTTCCCTAAAAGCGTAGGGTGGAAAGCATACAAAGTGAAGGGACTAAGCAAGGGAGATAACACTACATTTGCCATCCAAAATAAAGTTATATTACAAGATAGCTTGCCGCTGTTCTAACCAACTACTATTCATGACTTAATCGACAGCGGCAAGGGAAGCAGAAAGAAGGGAGCCTAATCTTTTCGATCTCCGTCGACCCTCTTGATCTTGCCCGCCTTGGCTACGATGTGGGGAACTTGTGCCTTCAACGCCTCCTGGTCAGCTTCGGGCGGCAGGGTCCGGAGGACGTTGATAAGGTTGATCCCGGGGTTGCGGTAGACGATCTTCGACAGCACCCACTCCATAGTACCCATGCAAAGCCGGCGCGCCTCGTCAGCCAGGTGCACGGGGATCCTCTCCCATAGCTGCGCGAGAGCCGGCGCCACTCCTCTGAAGAACAGGCTCAGCTTGGCGCTGTGGGGGAGGCTCTCGTCGGGGGAGTACACGAGGTGCTCCGCCCTCAACGCCACCATCTCCTTGCCGATGTTGGCGGTGGAGGCGATGAGCTCCTCGGTCCACTGCTCCACCGTCCGCTGGAAGTTGTTTTGCGAGACGGCGGCGCTGTCTAGCAAGGCCCTCTCAGCTCGGAGATCATCCTTCAGCTTCGTCTCGCGGTCCCGGGCGGCGTCAAGCGAGTCGGTGAGGGTGGAAACCTTCAGCTCCAAGTCTGCAACGGAGTCCTTGGCGTCGTTGAGCTCCTTGCCCTTCTCAGAGAGACGGACTTGCAGCTCCGAATTGGTGTGGGCGTCCTTCTCTCGCGCCACGTTGAGCGCGGCAACCCTGTCCTCGCTCGCCTTCAAGCCCGTCTCCAACTGCGCCACCCTGGCCTCCAGATCCCTCTTGGCGGTCTCTGCGGCAGCGGCGGCGTCCCTCGCCTCCTGCAGAGCCCCGCCAATGGCCTGCTCGCGAGCGGTGAGGTCGTCCTCGTGGCTGTCGAGGTCGACCTTCCGCTGGTTGAGCTCTCCCTCCCGCCGAGATAGATCCTCGGCGGCCAGTCGCTGCTGCTCCTCCACCTCGGCCTTCTCGAGGAGGAACGCCTGGTGTGCTCCAGCAAGCTCTTCACGCTCCTCCGCCAAGTTCCGGAGGGCCGCCTGGTTGGCAGCACGGAGCTCCGCGGCGCGCTTCTCCAGATCAGTACCGGCCTTGGCAGCCAGAGCCTCTCGGGACTCCAGCTTGGCTTGCCTGGCCCGATACAAACCCAGGAGTCGACGTAGGAGTTGCTCCTCTTCGGGCTCGTCGCTGCTGCCGGGCGCGTCCACAACCTTTAGCCCGGCGGAGGCGAGGACTTCTCCGTCGAAGGTCTCTCCCTCCGCAGGTGCCCTTGATGAGGACGCCCACGGGACTTGGATAAAGACCCTGTTGGCGGCCTCCAAATAGACACCCGACCCAGCCGCGGGGGCGGAGGGGTCGGCAGCCGGCGCAGCGTCCGGCGCTCCTGCGGCCTCAGGGCCAGCAGTGCGGTCGCCGGTCCCTTCCCCAGCTGCGGCGTCAGCGGTCGGGGCGGTCTCCTCGGCGGCTGGCTCGTCTGCACCAGCCATTCCCTCGGTGGTAGTGGCGTCGCCAACATTGCCGCGCACGTCCTCCTCGGCGATGGTCTCCGTCTCCATCGACTCCGGGGCGGGCGGATCTGACAGAAGAAAAAGAAAAGAAAAATCGTCAAGCAAATATCCAAAAAGAAGAATCCAAGAGGAAGAAATTACAAGGATTACCTGCGCGGGCCTCTTCTATAACAGGGTCCCTCGCCGGGGAATTCTCCCTTGGCAGTGTAGTAGAAGCCCCCGCCGGCGGAGGGCCACTGGCGCCTTCCCTTGGCGGGGTGCTCACCCTTGGCGGGGTACTCGCCCTTGGCGGAGTACCCATCCTTGGCGGAGCGCTGTCCCTTGCCGGGGAGCTCATCCTTGGCGGGGATGGTGGGACGAGCGGCTCGTCGGGAGCGGTCTCTTGATGCTCCTGTGGCTGCGGCCCCATTTCTGCACAAGACAACAAGCGAACAAGATGATTAGCGAGGACAAGAAGCTCAAGCGCGCCCGTCAGACAGAAAAATGAACACAAGACTTACGCTGGGGGCTGCGCTGGGGGCTGCTCTCCGGAGGAGCAGGCTGGTCCGGCAAGTTTGTCGCTGGCGCATCCCCCGTCGATGCGGCAGGCTCGTTGTCCTCAAGGTCAACCATAGGGATTTTGGCCCTCTTCGCCATCCTCTGGGTCAAGGTCCTGAAAGCCAAACAAGATCAGAACCAAGCAAGAGAAATCGAGACAAAAGCAACAAAAATCAAAGGAAATAGAAATTGCAAGTGCTTACTCTTCCTCCTCTTCGTCGGAGCTGAGGGCGGAGAAGTCAAACTCCGCCTCGCGTGCTCCAGCGCGAGGAGCTGGAGGAGAAGGCTCCCTCGGGCGCTTGGCGGGCTCCGGAGCCGTGGGTTGTGAAGACCCCGCTCCGGTCGTCTCCGAGGACCGAGGGGCGGACGGAGCACCAGAACCACTCCGGGAAGATCCCCCTCCGCTTGTCGCTCGGGCACGCGGCGCCTCCTTTACGACCTTGCTCGTCATGGTGGCACGCGTCGCACGACGCTTCGGCTGCTGTCGGGGCGCCGGTGGCCTCGCCGTCTCAGTGGCCTTGCGGAGGCGCTTCTTCGGCTGTGGCGGAGGACTTGGTGGTGGCGGAGAGTTCTCTGAGGATGAGGAGGCATCATCGTCGAGGTTCAGTGACCCGCCAGAGTCTTCGTCAGAATCGCCTGATTCGGCGTCCTCCTCCTCGACGGGCTCACTGGACTCGATGCCCTACCCGGCGGCCTCGCTCGTCCCGGCAGGCTCCCCGGCAAGCTCCGCGGCAAGCTTCCCCGCGGGCCTCAGTAGTTTGAGGTTCTCCTCCTCCTCGGCCTGGCTCACCGCGTCTGCTGCTTCCGCTTCGTCCACAGTGTACCCAAACTCACCCGCAGCCGCAGCTGCGGCGGCCTCCTCCATTCTGGTGGCTATATATGCCACATCTCGATCGGTGGTCGCGCAGGTGAGCCCTTTCTTCTCTTCGGGGTTGCGTGGCCGTTCAACCAGATTATCAAAGAAGGTCTGCACGGTCTCTGCTGAAGGCGTCAGCCATGTGGAAACAACCCCGTGGGAGTCGCACTCAGGCATTACCGCGCGGATGGCACTAAGGGCAGAGTTGTTGCACAATGGAACTACTCCGTCCGACGGTCTGAACCACTCCGGGTGCTTGGGGTCATGTTTGAACAGCTCCCAGACCATCCCCTTGAGTTCCAAGACGGTGAAGTTATAATTCAGCCCGGGGCATAGCCTCATGCGGTCTGCCGCGTTGCCGAACTCCCAGGCAGGCCTCTTCCTTTCCTGCAGAGGGACAATGCGGCGGCGGAGGAAATCAGCCCCAACTTCACCTACAGTAAGGTTGGCGGCCCGAAGGCGAAGGATCCTAGTAAGGGCAATCTGCAGCTTGTCGTCCTCCGGGGCCAAGTCACTCCAATCATCGCCGCGCACTATTGCAGTCCGGCGCGGCGAGTTAAACTGCTCGGGTTCATCTTCCATGACCCAGCACCAATCAGCCCTTCACTCTTCCCACTTGCCGCGGAGCTCTCCGATCAAGTACGCCTCCTTCTTGCCGAGCCTGAAGATCCAAGAGATACCGCCAGAAAGTGGATATCCGGACTCTACTCTAGGTGTGAAGAAGTGGCGGAAGAGAGCTATGTTTGGGTGGACCCCGACATAGTTTTCGCACAGATGTGCGAAAACAGCCAAAGTGAGAATGGCACTCGGGGTGAAATCTAAAAGGTGGAGTCCATATGTGTTCATCACATCGCAGAAAAACTCTGAATACGGAGGACAGAGACCGCAATGGAAGAACAAAGCGAAGAAGTGGTAACCTCCCGGGTACAGATCGATGGCTTCGGCGGGGAGGACTCTGGTGCGCGGGTGAGCCTTCGTCTCCCTCGCCCAGAACAAGTAATACTTGTCCCGCAGCTCCCTCGCGCCGAGCCTCGGCGGGAAGACCACCATCCTCCTCCGCATGGCTGCCAGCTTCGCCGCCTTGTCGGACTTCTCTTTCTTCGCCTTGTCGCTCTTCGCCTTGTCGCTCTTCGGTGCCATGGCGGGGGCGGCGAGGGTGGTCGATGGCGCTGCGGATGCTGGAGACGGCGGAGGAAGGGTGGAGCTCGACTCTCTGTCGACCTTTGGGGAGGCAGAGGGCGACGGGGGTTTCTGGAGATCGAAGACACAATGAAAGCAATGGGGGGAAACTGCCCCTGCTTCCTCTGCTTTTAAGGGGGAAGTGGGGGACGTTCCGCATTTTCCCATTAAAGAAGCAGGCCACGATCTCTCCCACGACGCTGCAATCGACGCGTGCCGTTAGGGAGGGATGCGGTAGATGCGGAGTGGGAAACGGCGCGCCGTGGGCCGCGTGTGCCCGTGCACTGTTTTGGGCCTGGCCCAACAGCGCTCGGCACCGTGTGTGGCCCAGGCCCGGGGGCTCCTGTCGGTGTACTAAAGTAGGGGTACCTTAGTATCCCGACTTGTGCACGGGCAGTAGCAGCGTCCCGTGGTCTGGCTCACCACGCGCCCGCCAAAACCCACTCTGGACCCCTTTGAAGCCATTCAAGAACAAAGTATTCAAGTTAAGAAACAAGACCCCGGCAAGAGGAGCTTGCCGGGAAGGCCGCACCAGGCTCAAGGTTATCATTCCAGCACAAGACCCTGGCAAGAGGAGCTTGCCAGGAGGGCTAAAGAACAGCACCCCAGAAGATACATCGTGGCACATCACGCGCCCCGGCAGGACCCGGAGAGCGACAAGCTTCCGGGCCCAGCAAGATAGCAACCCCGACAAGGTGCTTGCCGGGGGAGGCTTACGCTGTGTGCCTGCGCTCCAGCTCATCTGGCCACGCGTCGCCCTGGGGCCCTTCCAGGGGCGCATGGCAGATGGTTGTGCAGCCTGGGGTACACGGTGGCAAGCCACGGTGACGAGGCCATCGTCGTGGCGAACGGAGACGCCCGGGCGGACGCTTTTGGGGTGACGGCGACGGGCATTCAATGCCTGTCACACCCTGATTTTCATGTCACATTGCTTAAGCTAATTTTCATGTTAAAAATGTGGATTTGCAAAAACTTTTGAGTGTTTTTGACTTTGCTTGATTTGACTCTTGTCTGCTGTTTGCTAGTGCTCTAAAAATCAAATAAATCCTCCAACTCTTATACTTCATCTCCTTGACCCAAAACCTTTTCCCAATGATCATGCCATGTGTATAGACCAGTATAGAAATTTCTTATAAAAATATTTTGGCCAAATGGTATTTTCTAAAAATTAGTTTTCCAAAAACCCCTGAATTGAGGTTTGCACTGCAAGTACCTTATTTAGGGTGAGAAAAATCTTTCAAAAAGTATATTTGAATCCTGTTAGGTATAGGACTTCCAGAAACCACAAAAGTATAATTTTAAAAGTTATTTTTATATTTTATTTAAAAGCTTTTTCTTAAGGCCAGAAATGGTCTTTAATAGGAAAAAATTATTTAATCATTTCAAAAATATTTGCCAAAATTCAGGGAGACTCATTGGACATATATTGTCCATATATAAGAGTTTCAACACATGGTCATGTTCAAAATATTGGACAAATCTTTCCAAAACCCTTTCTGGATATTTCAAGCTTTTGAAATATTTACAAAGGAAATATTATCCAAAAATTCCAGGGAAATTCTATCATGTCAAATATGACATATTTGATGATCTTGCAAAGCCTCATGCCTTGAAGATCAAGGAAACATCCTCAAACCCCTTCAAAACCATTCTGTCCATATTTGAAGTTTGAGCAACTCTACATTGCCAAACTTGTCCAAATGCTCTCAAACTTGGTGCACATGCTAGAATGGCCTAATAAGGCATCTAGACCAAATGGCACAAGATTTCGAATAGAGAAACTTGATCAGATCACCCCAAAACCCCTTCTGTTCAAATTCAAATTTGAACAACTTTACATTGTCAACTTTTTATCTGGAGCCTCAAACTTCGTGGGCATGTTCATAACCCCAAATGATGATGCTACACCAAGTGGTGCATCAAGGGGAGATGATTTGCTTGACTCCAACATGGTGAAACCATTTCTGTTCATTTCTAGGGTTCACCAAAGTTACATTGGCCACTTTGCCCAAATGAGCTCAAATTTGGTGTAAGGGTCTAATTATATGTGACATTTGATCCTGTTAAGTCCCATGTCAAGTGGATGTCATTTGCTTGACCAAACCCTGATCAAACACCTTCTGTCCAATTACCAAAACTAGTGGTTGAACCTCTTTTACTTTTCTCCATGGCCTCAAATTCTTACCACAGCTTCCCCTAGTCCTATTCTACCTCCAGTAACTATCCTCTGCCTTATCTCAATTATTGGAGGGGGTAAAACCCCAAGTTACACTGCTGGACAGCAGGATTCACCCTCTCCCTCACCTCCCTCCTCATCCCAGTGGTTCCCCAGAGCATCCAAGACCCCCACGCCATTGTTTACTATCCCCTAGTACTGCTGGACACTACTGGACACTGGGGGACATGGCCTGGACAGCAAAGACTTGAGCATGCCGGCCAAAGACGCGCTCTGGAGCACGCTACAGTGCACCAAGGCACTGTAGCTCGGCCCTCCCGAGGCTTCCAGGCGGTCTTGGGCAGAGTGGGCGTGTCCATCGAGGTCCCCTCGACGTCCACGACCTGCAGGACGGTCGGCCTTATCCTCCCCGGCCCTCCTCCTCTCTCTCCTCGAGCTCGCCGTGCGCGCCCTGGACCGTGCTCACGGTGCACCGCGGCCACAGCTATAAAAGGGCTCCCCCCGAGCGCCATTCGCCTCTGCTGGATCCTCCTCTTCTCCGTGCACCTCCCAGACATCCCCAACCTCCCTCCCGTGGCCTCCTTGCCCCTCCAAGGCCGGAGTGCTGCCGCCGTCCGCCGCTCGGATTCGGGCGCCTCGGCCGCTCTCTCCTCCCCCTTCTCTGTTGGCCACCAGGAGGAAGACCCCAAGACCGTGGAGATTCCCCCCACTCCTTCCTTCCTTTCCCCAAGCATCCTCTGGCGCCGCCCCGTCTCGACCCGAAGCCGCCGCTGATGCCTCGGCCGCCGTCGCTCCTGCTCCTCCCGGCCAGCTTGGAGGCCAAGGATGGGCGCGGCTTGCTCCGCTGGGGCCTCCGGTGCGCCGGGCACCACCGGGGACGGCCGGAGCCGTCGGGGAACGGCGCCGGCGTCGCCCCTGCCTCCTCCTCTGCGTCGGGCGGGGGGAGGACGACGAACCCGACAGGCGGGCCCCGCCTGTAAGCTCCACCGGCCCGGTACAAATAGCTGACGGGTGGCCCCTCCCCCGATAAGTGGAAGCGCACTTCGGTGGCTGCGCTTTCCTGTGGTGGTGGCGCCCCACCCCCGTAACTACGCCTTCGACGTCACCACCTCCATCCCGCCGCTGAGCCACTGGGCTGAGCCTAGTGGGCGTTGGTTAGCTGGGCCTCGCCCAGAGCGCTGTATAAGGTTGAACCCCTATTCTTTTCCTTTTTCTTTATTCTACCAACTTCAATAATGCCTAGAATATTCATATGAACTCCAAATTGCATGATTCAAAATTCCTATGACTCCATAAATCATGCTCTATCACATGGTGCAACATGCACATTATTCCAGATACATTTCTTTCACAAATATTTATCAAATGCCCATATTCCATTTTCTGTGATGAACTTTAGAAAATCACAGAGAGCTCATTTTTTATCCAAATGCAGTGATTCAAGTTCCTAGATGCTTGTCATGTCCAAACTTAGTTTTGGAACATTTTTAATAATAGTTTCTGTACCCCACCAAATATTGAGCCATTTCTTCCTATTTATCAGCTTTGGAAAATCCTAGGAAATTCATTTCAAATCCAAATCCAGTGAAACCAACTCCTAAATGCTTCAAAAATCATGACTTGATGATGGGTACCTTTGCTCATCATTCAAGGAAATGTTTCTGTATAATTCTTCCAAATCCATAAACCCTTTGGTTCCAACATATTGAAATGTTCCCTACTACCTATTGATCCAACACCTACGAAACCACCTTGGTCATTTCTAATATGAACAGAGGTATCCTAGAAAAGTCCAACTCCTATTTTTCGAGCACTTTTATTGTTGCTTTGATTGCGTTGCTTATTATGATTGTTTCCATCGTTAGTTGACGTAATAAACGGAGTATTCGGAGATGGACCAGAAGATTTGAAGACTCTGAAGAATAAGGCAAGCAGCCCTTTGACCATGTTCAAGAAACCTTTTTATGCATGTCTCATAGCACCTTTATTATTCAATGCATCGGAATCATGTTGAGGTAGAAACCACTTTGGTTGCTACCCCTGTTACTTTACTGTTGAAACTTGCATCAAACATGACCCTACCTTCCTATGAGGGTTATGTGGGTGGGAGTAGATAGATGTATGCTATAGTAGTTGGCTACGCAAAATGGGTCGGGGTTATGCATTGAGTGAAACAAGTGTGGTCTGACATACTGGCAAATGACCCAGTGGGTGCCACTAATGCCCCTGGGAGTTGATGAAGAGCTAGGGCACTACTTGGTGAAGAAGTAGTGTGCCGAGGCTTGACGGAAGTGTTGTTTACAGAGATGGATTAGATTTATGTGTGACTACCGTCCCAACCAATCATGCGCAACCACTCTACCCTTACATGGGAAAGGGCATTATTGATTACCTAGGTCGATACTAGCATGGTGCCTGCATTACTAGTGACGGGGGTGACATGAGGTCACTCTCGGGACGGGGTCGTGCTTGGATAGGCGGCCATGACTGTTTTTACAGGGCACCGGACACACCGTTGGTACCCCGTGCTTGTGATATGTGATGAATACGGAGCGAGTCTCCACAAACCTTGAGATGTGAAATGTTTGGCACGGGGCTGCTACCAATCGAGTGGACTCTATGTTAGTGTCGTCTAGGGAAAGGTAGTGATCGGGTGCTTACCCCGGGTACTTGAGGTACCGCGGGTCGTGGATGACACGGAAGTTCCCCGGATCTTGTGGGTAAAGTGTGCAACCTCTGCAGAGTGTCAAACTATTCGAATAGCCGTGTCCGCGGTCAAGGACAGTTGGGTGGTGCTACTTAGACTATGTCCTTAAGTTTCTGGGAAACAACACGATTCAGAGATATTGATGATGTGATTGTGAGGAAGTCACAATGAGCTTGTGCATGTGTTGATTACAACTCTTTCTCGATATTGATGTCTGTGACCTCCTGATACTTGTTACAGACACATGCATGCCCTTGTTTTATGTTGATCATGAGTGCATATGAAAAACTAGCTTTCCGCAAAACTGCCAACCTAGCAGTAGCGCCTTGCATATTATTCTGTTATCACACTTGGGTTGCTTGCGAGTACATTCAATGTACTCATTGGCTTGCCACTGGTTATTTTATTGGCCAGGCAGGAGAGAATAGGTTACGATGAAGATTTTTCGGTGACGAGCATGCGAGCTAGGACGCTTCCCAGTCAGAATGCCTGTAGGGTTAAGGCAGATGGCATGGGTCCCAGTTGTCTTTGAAGATTTTCCGCTGCGATGATATACTCAAGACTTGACCATTATGGTCCTACTTGTGTAACACGGTATGTAAGGATGTAAGACTCTTGTTATTCAGCTTCTGTGTGTTCAGTGAGCATTGATCTCTGGGATCACTGTACACGTGCATTCGGTGATCACGACTTATGAGTCGGGGTCCCCACAATGCCCTTGTCCCCCACCGTCAGGGTTAGGTATGGACCACTGTTCATGCACTGTTCCATCTACCACCGATTTTACATTTTTACCCTCCTCTACGGTGACACATGTCGGTGACCCCTTTGAGCTATAAAAGGAGGCCCATGCACAACGTAGAGGGGGTTGGACTCCAGAAACTCGATCACTCCCACGCTCGGTGTAGCTAGTACTATAGATCTTCAAGCTCCCGAGCTCAAGAACTCAATACAACCAAAGGCAGGAGTAGGGTTTTACGCGTCCGCGCGGCCCGAACCTGGGTAAACTGCCCGCGTGTGCCCCTCGATCTGCTCTCTGTGCTCCCTCTGCTCCCTCACTGTACCGTAGAAGAGGCTCCGGTCCCATAGGTGTTCGTGGGCGACTAGTTTCCCCGACAACATGTCACACCCTGATTTTCATACTTAAACACTTAAGCTAACAAATCATGAAAAAATGTGGTTTGACAAAAACTTTTGAGTGTTTTGAACTTTTCTTGATTGGATTTTTTGTTTGTTGTTTGCAAGTGCTCTAAAAAACAAATAAATTCTCCAACTCTTATACTTCTTCTCCTTGATCAAAAACTTTGCTCAATGATCATGCCATGTGTATAGAACAGAATAGTATTTTCTTACAAAAATAATTTGGACAAAAAGTATTTTCTAAATTATGTTTTTCCAGAAAACCCTGAATTGAGACTTGAACTACAAGTACTTAATTAATGGTGTTAAAAATCTTTCAAAAAATTATATTTGACTCCTATTAGATATAGGACTTCCAAATACCAAAAAAATATTATTTTAAAAGTTATTTTCCTATTTTATTTAAAGGCTTTTTCATTAGGCTAGAAATGGTCTTTAATAGGTTGAAATTATTTTAATGTTTCAAAAATACTCGTATTTGAGAAAAATTAGGGAAGCTCAGTGGACATATATTGTCCATATATAAGAGTTTCAACACATGGTCATGTTCAAAATATTGGTCAAATCCATCAAAACCACTTTCTGGATATTTCAAGATTTTGAAATATCTACAAAGGTAATATTCTCTATAAATTCCAAGAAATATTCTAGCATGTCACAAATTCCCTATTTGGTGATCTTGCCAAGTCTCATGTCTTGGAGAACAAGATAACATCACCAAAACCCCTCAAAACTATTTCTGTCCATTTTGAAGTTTGAGCAACTTTACATTGCCAAACATGTCCAAATGCTTTCTAACTTGGTGCACATTCTCCAATGGTCTAATTATTGATCTAGACCAAATGGAACAAGTTGGAGAGAAGGATAACTTGATCAAAGTGCCCCAAAACCTTCTTTGTCCAGAACCAAGTTTGAACAACTCTACATTGCCAACTTAATTTCTCCTTTTAGTCTCAATTTTTGTGGACATGCTCAAATCCTCAAATGATGAAACTGCACCAAGTGGTGCATCAAGGAGAAGAGATTAGCTTAGCTAGATCTAAGGAAATCCATTTCTATTGATTTCTAGGGTTTACATTGGCAACTGTCTTCAAATGGATTCAAAATTGGTGAACAACCTCAATACTATATGGAATTTGATCCTGTTAATTCTCATGTCAAGTGGAATCCATTTGCTTTACGAAACTAGCATCAAACACCTTCTGGGACTTTGCCAGAACCACTGCTTTGACCCCTTCCACTATTCTCCTTTACCTCAAATTTGTATCAGAGGTGTGCGTGATCATCACCTGCCTCCAGTAACACCCATTCATCTAGAGCTCAACGATTGAGGGGTGAAAACCCTCACTTTACCCCTCTAGACAGCACAATTTCCTCTTCTTATCCACCCCTCTCCCACTCCAGTGCCCCTCCATGGCATCCAATGCTTCATTCTCTTTCTTTACACCCTCTAGTGCTCCTAGACACAAGTGGCATGCCCATGGCACATACTCTATGCCATGGCATGCAGAGAGAACACCTTGGAGCGCGCTACAGTGTGCTCCCGCATTGTAGCCGCCCCCATATCGATGATCCCGACCACCTAGGGCCTCCCCATCGTGTCCTGCAAGGCCGCCTCGGCGTTCGCAACACGACAGTTGGTCGTCTCTCTCTCTCTCTCTCTCTCTCTCTCTCTCTCTCTCTCTCTCTCTCTCTCTCTCTCTCTGGTTCTGTGTTTTAATTAGTGTTTGTGCCAAGTAGAACCTTTGGGAAGACTTGGGTGAAGTTTATATGATCTTGCTGTGAAAAACAGAATCGTTAGCGCTTGCTAGAATGGTCATCGGATTTTTCTGGAGTGTGCTATTTAGTTGATTCTTTTTTCAGATGATTAATAGACAAATTCCGCAAATTTACCAATTTAGTTTTAATTGTTTGGAGTTCCAGAAGTAGGTGAAACCTGCAGATTACTACAGACTGTTCTGTTTTTGACAGATTCTGTTTTTCGTGTGTTGTTTGCTTATTTCAATGCATCTATGAGTAGTATTGGGAAGTATGAACCATAGAGAAGTTGGAATACAGAAGGTTTAACACCAATATAAAAAAGAATGGGTTCATTACAGTACCTTTGAGTAGTGGTTTGCTTTCTTATACTAACGGAGCTCACGAGATTTTTGTCTAAGTTTTGTGTTGTGAAGTTTTCAAGTTTTGAGTATTGCTTTGATGGACTATGGAACAAGGAGTGGCAAGAGCCTCAGCTTGGGGATGCCCAAGGCACCCCAAGGTAAAATTCAAGGAAAACCAAAAGTCTAAGCTTGGGGATGCCGCGGGAAGGCATTCCCTCTTTCGTCTTCATCCATCGGTAACTATACTTGGAGCTATATTTTTATTCACCACATGATATGTGTTTTGCTCGGAGCGTCTGTTTTGCCTGCTGTTTGAATAATATCCCAAGATCTGAAATTCTTAAATGTTAGAGAGTCATCACATAGTTACATAATAATTCAACTACTCATTGATCTTCAATTATATCTTTCGGAGTAGTTTGATATTTCTCTAGTGCTTCACTTATATCTTTTAGAGCACGGTGGTGATTATATTTTGTAGAAATTGTTGAACTCTCATGCTTCACTTATATCCATTTGAGAGTCTATTAAAACAGCATGGTAATGTGCTTAGGCTATAAAACTAACCTTCACATGATAGACATCCAAGATCAATGTAGTAAAAACTTTCACACTAAGTGCATTGAATATGAAGAGAAGTTGGATGCTTGATAATTGTTTTGAGATATGAGGATAGTGATATTAGAGTCATGCTAGTGGAGTTATTATGAAATTGAGAAATACTTGTGTTAATGTTAGTGATTCCCGTAGCATGCACATATGGTGAACCGCAATGTGACGAAGTTAGAGAATGAGGTATTTGTAAAGTGTCAACCTTTATGGTTAACTCCTACTAACCTCCCCCCTAGGATCATGCGTTGATTGCTTTGTTTTGATGACTCGTAGATTTTTGCAATAAGTATATGAGTTCTTTATGACTAATGTTGAGTCCATGGATTATACGCACTCTCACCCTTCCACCATTGCTAGCCTCTCTTGTACCGCGCAACTTTCGCCGGTACCATACACCCACTATATATCCTTCCTCAAAACAATCACCATATTATTCCTGAAAACAGCCACTATACCTACCTATCATGGCATTTCCATAGCCATTCCAAGATATATTGCCATGCAACTTTCCACCGTTCCGTTCATATGACACGCATCATATTGTCATATTGCCACGCCTGATCATGTAGTTGACATCGTATTTGTGGCAAAGCCACCATGCATAATTTTTCATACATGTCACTATTGTTTCATTGCACATCCCGGTACACCACCGGAGGCATTCATATAGAGTCATACTTTGTTGTTGTAGTATCGAGTTGTAATATCGAGTTGTAATGAAAGTGTGATGATCATCATTATTAGAGCATTGTCCCATGGGAGGAAAGGCTAAATCTATAAAGCCCCTCCGCAAAAAAAACGGCCAAAGAAAAAAGTAAGGCCCAAAAAAGGGACAATTGCTACTATCTTTTTCCACACTTGTGCTTCAAAGTAGCACCATGTTCTTCACGATAGAGAGTCTCATGTTTAGTCACTTTCATATACTAGTGGGAATTTTAATTATAGAACTTGGCTTGTATATTCCAACGATGGGCTTCCTCAAATGCCCTAGGTCTTCGTGAGCAAGCAAGTTGGATGCACACCCACTAGTTTCATTTGTTGAGCTTTCATACATATTTAGCTCTAGTGCATCCATTGCATGCCACTCCCTACTCACTCACATTGATATCTATTGATGGGCATCTCCATAGCCCGTTGATACGCCTAGTCGATGTGAGACTATCTTCCTCCTTTTTGTCTTCTCCACAACCGCCAATCTATTCCACATAGTGCTATGTCCATGGCTCACGCTCATGTATTGCGTGAAAGTTGAAAGGTTTGAAAGAATAGAGTATGATAACAAGTGCTTGGCTGAAATCGGGGTTGTGCATGATATGAATATTTTGTGTGATGAAGAGGGAGCATAGCCAGACTATATGATTTTGTATGGATAACTTTCTTTAGCCAAAGTATTTTGAGAAGACATGATTGCTTTGTTAGTATGCTTGAACATTCATGCCACAATTAAGAGAATTACATTAAAAACTATGTTGGTTAGCATTCCACATCAAAAATTCTGTTTTTATCATTTACCTACTCGAGGACGAGCAGGAATTAAGCTTGGGGATGCTGATACGTCTCCAACGTATCTATAATTTTTTATTGTTCCATGCTATTATATTATCCTTCTAGGATGTCTTATGGGCTTTATTATACACTTTTATATGATTTTTGGCACTAACCTATTAACCCAGAGCCTAGTGCCAGTTTCTGTTTTTCTCCTTTTTTTAGGGTTTTACAGAAAAGGAATATCAAACGGACTCCAATTGACGAGCCAATTTTTTATGAGTTTTTCTGGACCAAAAGAAGCCCTCAAAGCAAAAGAGTTGGGCCAGTACAGCCACGGGCTGCCCACGAGGGTGGAGGGCACGCCCTGGGAAGGTGGTGGCGCCCTCCTATCTCGTGGACAGCCCAGAATCCCCCCTGACGTGGGACCTACGCCAAAAATTCCTGTAAAAACTGAAACCTTCGAAAATTAACCTAGATCGGGAGTTCCGCCGCCAAAAGCCTATGTAGCCACCGAAAACGAATCTAGACCCGTTCTGGCACCCTGCCGGAGGGGGAATCCCCCTCCGGTGGCTATCTTCATCATCCTGGCGCCCTCCATGACGAGGAGGGAGTAGTCAACCCTCGGGGCTGAGGGTATGTACCATTAGCTATGTGTTTGATCTCTCTCTCTCTCTCGTGTTCTTGTTATAGTTGGATCTCATGATGCTTCTCCCCCTCTACTCTCTTGTAATGGATTGAGTTTTCCCTTTGAAGTTGTCTTATTGGATTGAGTCTTTAAGGATTTGAGAACACTTGATGTATGTCTTGCACGTGTTTATCTATGGTGACAATGGGATATCATGTGATTCACTTGATGTATGTTTTGGTGATCAACTTGCGGGTTCCGTGACCTTGGGAATCTATGCATAGGGGTTGGCACACGTTTTCGTCTTGACTTTCCGGTAGAAACTTTGGGGCACTCTTTAAAGTTCTATGTGTTGGTTGAATAGATGTTTCTGAGATTGTGTGATGCATATCGTATAACCATGCCCACGGATACTTGAGGTGACAATGGAGTATCTGTAACACCCCAAAATTTTGGTTTGGCTTTTACCAATTTCTTTATTTGATTTAAAGGAGGTTATTTGAATTTTTTTTTGAGAGACCCTCCTTCCCAAATTTTGTTTCTAACAAATCTTTTTGAGTCCTTCTCAATCTTGAGTTCTGGCCTTGAGGGTCTTTCAACTAATGTGGGTTCAACACAAATACTCTTGGATTGTTTTGCTAATTCTTTGTTAAAAAGAATTCCTATCATTTTTGGATTTTTCCCTCCCTATTCAAAAACACACCCTTGCCATGACCTATGTTAAAAAAAATTCCTCCCAAAACCTTCCTCCCTACTTTGGATGAAGTCAAGCATCAATACCAGCAAGTTTCAACTTCCCCTAGATTTTATTTCTATTTATTTAAACCACAAAATCCTTTTCTGTCATTTATTTGGACCTTAGTGATTTACAAAGGAACCACTATATTTCCTTTGAGTTTTGGTTCCAAATAAATTCCTCTGGCTAGTCCTTAGCACCCTCAACCTATATCCATCAAGATCTACTGGTCATCAGTTCAAAATTTTCAAAATATGCTTGCTGCAAGTTTGGAGCAGATTTGCCATTTTTGGTGAATTTCATTCTTTCTTCTTTCCAAAAATTCTGTGATAATTCAGGCAGTCTCCAGATGCATCAAGAGACCCCCTCACCAAGTCCCAGCTCAAAAAAAAATTTCCACGTGCGTCAAACATTTCATCGAGCAGCTTGCATGCACTGTTCCTGTCAAGTTTCAGAGTTCAGTGTTACAGTTCAGTCGCCAGTGTCGTTTTCTTCAGTCGATCGTCGCCAATCTCACCAGTTCCTCGCTTGGCCTCTTGCTCACTGCTCCTCCTCCTTATCCTCGCGCCGCACGGTCGGTTGGCTGGACGTGGGCGTCGGTGCTGAGCCGTCCTGTCGTCTCCGGCGAGTGCAGCGATGACAGAGCCGCCCGCCTCGGCCGTCAGACGAGCTCAGCGAAGAGCACCGTAACCCAGCACCGCCCAAGCCTCCTCAAGCCTCCGCGTGGCCATCTTATCCTCAGAGCGCGCTAAGGGACACTCGCCGTGGCCTGAGACGCGCAGAGCACGTTTCCTGCCGCCGACGAGCCCGTGAGCTCCGTTCCGTCGAAACCGCGGGAGCAGGCCAAATGCGATCAAGCTTAGCTGTTGAATGGAGCCAGTGGACCAATCCGAAGATGCCCAGTCACCTAAACCACCAGCCCGACCACTGCCTCGCCGTAATCTCTCGCCGGAGATATTTTGCTCGCGGCACCTTCCTCGCCCACCTATAAATAGGACCCCAGAGGCGTTGTGAAGCCACCGCATCCACCACACCCCACCACAGCCTCGCCAAAACCTCTCAGAGGGCCTCGGAAGAGCCTTCTTCCCCGACTCCGGCCGCCCCGACCCGCTTCGGGCTCCGGCAAGATCCGCTCTGGTGAGAGCACCCCCGCCGCCCAAACTCTGCCAGTAACCTTCTAGTCAACCACCTCATCTAACCCAAGACTCAATTTGTAGTCAGAAGCCCCATCCGGTGAGACCCATCATCGCCCGACGCCGCCGTCCGCTGTAGAGGAAGTAGCCGTCGCTGTGGTGCCTCCCGTCGGTCTCTTCCACCACCCACCGACGCGGAAGAACCTCCTGAACACGCCGGTACTTCCCTCCCTCTCTGCCTCACAGTGGTTCGTCGCCGGCGATCATCGCAGGCCTCTGGCGCCGGCGAGCTCTGTTTCCCCTTTCAAACCTGACATGCGGGACCCCCTTGTCAGCCTTTTCTTTTTATTCGAAACGTTTTCTGAAAACGCCTTCGGGCAAAGTACGCTTTCTATTCGACTTGGCGTATTTCATCCGAAGCGTTTTCTGTCTATTCAAACTACCCCCTGGATAGTTTCTGTTTTATTACAGACTAGTCCCTGGGTTTGTTTTCTTTATAACTTTTAAACTAAATATGATTTTTAGTTGATTCCTTTTCTGTCATCTTCATAATCCTGCCTAGTTTTTTATCATATTTATTTGAAAAATATTTGGAACACTTTTTACGCACGCACGGTATTTACGTTAGTATCCGATTCTTTTTATACCGTAGATACCGAAGGAGGTGACGGAGCCGCAAACTTCGCCGAACTAGACTCCGACTACTCCGAACCAGGCAAGCATGTTTGAACCTTTGATATGATGAGTGTTTTTCAAGTTTGCTAGAGTGGCTTTTCTTATGGCATGTTTATAGAAGCATTGTTGGATGTTATATTCCATGCAAGGTAAGTTGCAAGTGAGCTACAAAACTTGATGAGATCATAAGATGGAGAGACAACCTGATCATGTGGTAGCATGATAGGTTGTAAGCTGGTATTGTTGGAGCATGCCAGTTCTATATCAACTGTTTAACTCCGGTGTCGACGTGGATCAAGTCTCGATCCCGTCCTTTTACCTTTTTGTGCTGCCACATGTTTTCTACAGAGAATACGGTTTAGTAAGTTGCAAACCTCTTTCCTAGTACACACCAAATAGAGAGGCCGTGATGAAGGTTCCATGGCCCTGGATTAAAGCCGTCATCCGGTCAGGGGGCATGGGTGTTTCCGGTTGGGACCGAGAGGGGGGCACCCCTTAGAGCGCGCGATATAAATTTGATCCCATGCTATTCGAGGAGTGACCTCCCCGCCTCAAGAGTTTTTCTGGAACGTTGCCTAGGGTGATTCCTGGTAGCGGAATGTGGAATGGGTGTGTACTGGTTAGATGTGTTTTCTTCTAAAATATCGTGAACGGAACTAGTCCTTGGTGACTACTGAAATCCGTTGGCTGTGGTAAAGTACAAACTCTGCAGAGTCAAAACCATTCGCATAATCAAGTCCCTGGTCAAGGACGTTGGTTAGCAGATCAGTGTCAGTCTCAGCGTCAGTCTCTGTAGAACTAATACTTACTGACAGAGGTAAACCTGGTTGAATGTTACTCCTGTGAATGGACTAACCTGTTTACTTTTATGTGCCGAGTATTCCTTAGGATGGTGCTACCTCCAAGAATTACTCAATTTATTTCTTTGTGATATAAGCCCTTTATGTGATGTCGCTCAGACGTCCGACTGTGGCATCCTTGTCATTTACTTTTGATATAAGCCCTTTATGTGATGTCGCTCAGACGTCCGACTGTGGCATCCTTGTCATTTACTTTTGATATAAGCCCTTTATGTGATGTCGCTCAGACGTCCGACTGTGGCATCCTTGTCATTTACTTTTGATATAAGCCCTTTATGTGATGTCGCTCAGACGTCCGACTGTGGTATCCTTGTCATTTACTTTTGATACAAGCCCTTTATGTGACGTCGCTCAGACGTCCGACTGTGGCATCCTTGTTATTTACCTTTGATATAAGCCCTTTCTGCGGTGTCGCCCTGACGCCCGACTGCGGCATGTTTATTCTATTTTACCCTTCGAGGCGTCGCTTCAGACACCCGATCGGTCTTCAGCTATTTTATTTATGTTGCAGTGCCAATTTAATTACTCATGTGTGTATTACTAATCTGCTCGTATGCATCATGCTTGCATTTGTTATATCTTATGTCCAAACTGTCTTGCGAGTACATTCAAAGTACTCACCTGGCTTGTTGATTTGGCCAGATGTTGACGAAGGCGATCTTATGGATGAAGAGTACGATAGCGAGTCCGACGCCTAGAGGAGTCCCAGTCAGTCCCTTGCGATCCTGGAGTTGGTCACTTGTATTATATACGCTTCCGCCACCATAATAAAATCATCGAGCCTCACTCCGGCGCTTGATGAGTGTAAGATATTGGAGTCACGCCACCCACATCACTGTGACATATCCTCTACCACTATATCTACGAGTTAGTAGTTATGCCACCATATCCCGTTGTGTCATACCCGCCTTTATGTATAATATTGGCGTACCTGTATTAAATTGTTGAGCAGCCTCAGCTCAACCCTGTATAATATTTAGTACTTCTAGATTTTCTGTATCAAGGATTTGTCTGCCAGTATGGAGGATTTCTCTATACTAGTTTGACGAAAGGGGCGATTTTTCAATAAGTGTTTTATTGGAAAACCGGTCCTGACAACCTTGGTATCAGAGCCAGGCTGACTGTAGGAAGCCACTAGGTGCGATCGCTAATCGGTTATTAGCGTAATAGGTGCTATTTTAGCAGTTTGCAATTGTAGCAATTTTTCTGTTAGTCATCATAAATTTATGATTTGACTATCTGGAATCTTTGTCTACTTTTGTAGATGGCTGGCCGCGACTGTGAATCACAGGTGTTCGCCAATGTGCCTGAGGGGTTTATCAAGCTCCTCGCCTCCATCGCCAAGATCGCGATCGGGCCATCGACTCGTCCGGAGTTCACACTCTACGAGCACAAGATCAGCGACAGCGTGTCTATGCACCAGGCTGCGGTGCAATTCAAGGGAGGGCGTTCTGAATTACGCCGCTTCCGATTTGTTGGGAGGGCCATGCCTACGGAGAGGCATGCCATGCAGATGGCTGCCCGTGAGGCAATAGCTCGTCTCCGGGATGCTCTTCCTTCGATGAAGGCTCGTCGCTACCGCTACCTCCCATGCCACGTGCCATACACTTGTCACTATGCATTTGCTTGCACTAGGGGAGAACGAGATGATGCTATTGAGATGCTTGTTGAGTATCTCAAGGCTCTTGAGGCAGCTTTTGATAACCTCATGGACGACTTGGTGGCTGCCCGTATGGACTCAGTTCAGGGCTGTGTTGCCAACAGGAGGGAGCTGCTCCATACAGCACCACCACTGTCATACATCTCGTCCTCATCATCCTATGCACCTGCCATCCGAGCCACCGCTCGCCGCCTACCTACCACTGAGGAGTTTGACCAAGTCATTGCTCCTACCCCAGTTCGTGCTGCACCGCCTACCACACCCGCTTCAGCCGCACAACCCAGTACTCCGCGCCTAGAGCCTATTAGTGAGGAAGAAGTTGAGTCCCCAGCAGTACTGGGACTTACTCTCGGCAGGCCGAGGGAAATATTTACCATATCCGACTGAGTGCGCCGAGCAGCCGTGTGTTGTACATGCTTGTATGATATGTTTATATGTATATAGGCTTGGTGAGAAGTAGTTTGTGTGCGCATCATGTAGGAACTGGGAGAAGTGCACTAGCATAAATAACATGTCAGGATTGTGTGCGCGCATCCTGAGTGAAGTATTGTATAATTATGGCTTGCTTGTAAGATATTGAGCGGTCCTTCTCCATGCGCAATCAAGTGTTTTCTTGAAAAAAAATCTTGGACTTTTAAAATTCCTGCCTTTGCAAAATTATTTATTTTTACTACTCGGTTTTCCTCATGAGTTCTGCAAAATACCCCAGAGTGGAAAATGCATCGTCCCTGGACTCGTTCCATGCGAAGCCCGCCGGAAGAAAATAATGGTACCCAGGCAAGTAACAATTTCACACAGGGGCAGTCAAGTCAGCAAGACAGTGAAGCACATTTTCTCAAGTGTGCCGCCTTTATGAGCAAAGCCAGCAGCATCATCAAGAAATGATGAGCCATATTATCAACATGAGAAATCACCGCGAACCATACCAGCAGCATTCCAAATTGGCTGAACTACAAAAGACGCGTCCCCCAACGTTCTCTCACACGGATAAACCTCTTGAGGCTGATGACTGGCTTCGAGACATTGAGAGGAAATTAATTATTGCACAATGTTCAGACCGTGAGAAAGTACTGTATGCACCTCACTACCTTACAGGAGCAGCTGCATCGTGGTGGGAAAATTTTCTACACATGCACCCCAATGAAAACAACATCACCTGGGAGGAGTTTAAGGAAAATTTTCGTGGGACGCACATTCCCAGAAGTGTTATGAAGATCAAGAAAAGGGAGTTTGATGACCTCAAGCAGAGAAGCATGTTAGTGACTGAGTACAATAGTCAGTTTACTCAACTATCTCGTTACGCCAACGAAGAACATATGACTGAAAATAAAAAGATGGAAAAATTTCTGGAAGGTCTGGCACCAGCACTTAAATGCCAACTGGTCGTGCACACCTTTCCAGATTTCAAAACACTTGTGGACAAAGCTATTACCTTGGAGAATGAACGCCGCAGCTTGGAGGATTTTCGCAAGCGCAAGCGGGACAAGACTTCTCAATCTCGCGACAACCGGAACAAGATTGATTCTCGGAAAATTGGGACGAACAAATCCGCAACCAGTGTTCCACGCTCAAACAAGAATTTTCATGCAAGGGATAAAGATTTTACGTATCACCCAGGCGTTACTTGCTTCGCTTGTGGAGAGGAAGGGCACTATGCCAAGCAATGCCCAAAGCCAAGAAACTCGGCCCCCAAGACAAACAATGGTGGGAATAATTCAGCCCCCAAGCGTAACAACTTCAATCCCAGCAACAATCACAAGAAGGGTCACGTGAACCATGTGACCAAGGAAGAAGCGCAAAATGCTCCGGATATCGTACTCGGTACGTTTCCTGTCAACACAATACCTGCCACGGTTTTGTTTGATTCTGGAGCTTCTCATTCGTTCATTTCAAAGAAATTTGCTTTACAACATGATTTTTCAATTCTCCCCTTGGAAAATTCTATGACCATCAAGTCCCCCGGGATTAAGCAAATCACCCAGAGTTATTGCCAAGGTGTGATTATTGAGCTCGAGGGATTAAAGTTTCGAGCAAACCTCATTGTATTGGAAAATAAGGGACTGGATGTTATCCTAGGAATGGACTGGTTAACCACCAACAAGGGATTTATCGACTGTTTCAATCGGACTGTGATCCTCACTCATCACCACGGGAAGACGATAAAAATTGCAGCTCAAGTAAGACCAGTATCATTGCGACCAAGATTGAACAAGGTGGATATTTCAGATTTAAATAAAGTTCCAGTGGTGTGTGAGTTTCCGGATGTATTTCCTGAAGAGCTACCAGGCATGCCACTAGACCGAGAAATAGAATTCACTATTGAACTAGCACCTGGAACCACTCCCATTTACAAGAAACCTTATAGAATGGCACCTTCCGAGTTGATAGAATTGAAGAAGCAAATAAAGGAATTACTGGACAAAGGATTTATCCGGGCCAGCTCCTCACCTTGGGGTTCGCCAGTATTATTTGCCAAGAAAAAGGATGGGACACTGAGATTATGTATAGACTATCGAGCACTCAACATGGTTACCATCAAAAACAAATATCCGATGCCACGGATAAATGATTTATTTGACCAGCTTGCACAAGCCAAGGTTTTCTCAAAGATTGATTTAAGGTCAGGATATCATCAATTAAAAGTACGGACAGAAGATATCCCTAAAACAGCATTCACTTCCAGATACGGACTATATGAATTTACAGTAATGCCGTTTGGACTGACAAACGCCCCCGCATATTTTGTTCACCTCATGAACAAAGTGTTCATGAAATTTATGGACAAATTTGTTGTGGTGTTCATTGATGATATTTTGGTATATTCTAAAACACCAGAAGAACATGCTGAACATCTCAGAATTGTGCTGGGAGAATTAAGGAAGCATCAATTGTACGCCAAATTCAGTAAATGTGAATTTTGGCTAAAACAGGTTGGTTTTTTGGGCCACGTATTAACCCAAGAAGGCGTTGCAGTAGACCCAGAAAAAGTCAAGGCCGTACTCGACTGGAGACCACCAGCCAACGTAACCGACGTACGAAGCTTTGTGGGAATGGCCGGATATTACAGAAGATTTATTGAGGGATTCTCCACCATAGCAAAACCTATGACACAGCTACTCAAGAAGGATAAGAAATTTGTGTGGACTGAAGATTGCGAGAAAAGTTTCCAAGAACTCAAAAAGAGATTAACAGCAGCACCAGTATTGGTCATACCAGACATACACAAAAATTTTGAAGTGTATTGCGACGCGTCCCGGAAGGGCCTCGGATGCGTATTAATGCAAGAAGGCAAAGTAGTCGCATATGCTTCCAGGCAACTGCGAAAGCATGAAGAAAACTATCCCACTCATGACTTGGAATTAGCAGCAGTTATTCATGCACTCAAAGAATGGAGGCACTTTTTGCTTGGAAATCGTTGTGAAATATATACAGACCATAAAAGCCTCAAATATATTTTCACACAACCAGAACTCAATTTGCGACAACGACGCTGGTTGGAATTAGTAAAAGACTATGATGTTGGCATTCACTACCATCCAGGAAAGGCAAATGTAGTGGCAGATGCTCTCAGCCGCAATCCAAGCTCGAGCAACGACAGTTCACAAAACTTGAGACCTGAGTTTCAAAGGGAGTTTGCCATACTCAACATGGTGTTAGTTACTGAAGGCACTATGTCAAATTTGGAAATACAACCCACCCTAATGGAACAAATTAAGAAAGCTCAGCATGGACACCCCAGCATCGAAGGCATAAAAAGAAAAGTGAGTCTGGGCAAGGCCTCAGAATTCGTCCTAGACAGTGAGGGAATACTATGGTACGGGGACAGGCTTTGCGTGCCAAATGTAGAAGACCTCAAACAACAAATTTTGACCGAAGGCCATACCGCTCCATATTCCATCCACCCTGGAGGAACAAAAATGTACAAGGACATTCAGGAAAGATTTTGGTGGCACGGTATGAAGAGGGATATAGCCACATTCATCGCCTGTTGTGATTCATGTCAGCGCATTAAAGCCGAGCACCAAAAACCAGCAGGACTATTACAGCCAAACAGGATACCTGAATGGAAATGGGACGAAATTGGAATGGATTTTATTGTCGGGCTACCTCAGTCACGACACGGAAATGATGCCATATGGGTCATCACAGATAGGTTGACCAAGGTGGCACATTTTATTCCGGTAAAGACAACCCACACCACTCAGAAGCTTGCCAAGCTTTATCTCTCCCGTATTGTTTGTCTACATGGAGTTCCAAGGACCATAATATCCGACAGAGGCACTCAATTCGTCTCTAGATTTTGGGATCATTTACAACAAGCTCTGGGAACTCAACTAGTATTCAGCACAGCATATCACCCCCAGACTGGAGGACAGACTGAACGTGTAAACCAAATCCTAGAGGACATGCTGAGAGCATGTGTTCTCACTTATGGAACCAGTTGGGAAGAAAGTTTACCTTATGCCGAGTTCGCGTACAACAACAGTTACCAATCCAGTCTACAGATGGCACCTTTTGAAGCTTTGTATGGGCGAAGATGCCGTACCCCATTAAATTGGTCAGAGACAGGAGACAGCCGTATCTTCGGCCCAGACATGCTCAAGGAAGCTGAGAAGAAGGTTAAATTAATCAGGGATCGACTCAAGACAGCCCAGAGCCGACAAAAGAGTTATTATGACCAGAAACATCGTGAAGTCAGTTTTGAACCCGGTGACTATGTGTATCTAAGAGTATCCCCTATGCGGGGCCTGCAGCGATTCAAAATTAAGGGAAAGCTAGCACTACGTTTTATTGGACCTTTCCGTGTGACCGCACCAAGAGGCACAGTAGCCTACCAACTAGACCTACCCGAAGAACTGTCAGACGTCCATGACGTGTTCCACATATCACAATTGAGGAAGTATGTAAGCAACCCAGAGAAGCGTGTATCTCATGAGAGCATTGACGTACAACCGGACCTCACCTACAGGGAACGTCCAGTAAAAATATTGGAGGAGTCTGAAAGAAGAACCCGTCAGAAGACAATTAAGTTCTTCAAGGTTCAGTGGAGCAATCACACCGAAGATGAAGCGACTTGGGAAAGAGAGGATTTCCTTCGGGCAAAGTACCCACACCTATTTGAGGATCAGCTGAAATCTCGGGGACGAGATTTTTCCTAAGGGGGGTGGGTGTTGTAACACCCCAAAATTTTGGTTTGGCTTTTACCAATTTCTTTATTTGATTTAAAGGAGGTTATTTGAATTTTTTTTTGAGAGACCCTCCTTCCCAAATTTTGTTTCTAACAAATCTTTTTGAGTCCTTCTCAATCTTGAGTTCTGGCCTTGAGGGTCTTTCAACTTATGTGGGTTCAACACAAATACTCTTGGATTGTTTTGCTAATTCTTTGTTAAAAAGAATTCCTATCATTTTTGGATTTTTCCCTCCCTATTCAAAAACACACCCTTGCCATGACCTATGTTAAAAAAAAAATTCCTCCCAAAACCTTCCTCCCTACTTTGGATGAAGTCAAGCATCAATACTAGCAAGTTTCAACTTCCCCTAGATTTTATTTCTATTTATTTAAACCACAAAATCCTTTTCTGTCATTTATTTGGACCTTAGTGATTTACAAAGGAACCACTATATTTCCTTTGAGTTTTGGTTCCAAATAAATTCCTCTGGCTAGTCCTTAACACCCTCAACCTATATCCATCAAGATCTACTGGTCATCAGTTCAAAATTTTCAAAATATGCTTGCTGCAAGTTTGGAGCAGATTTGCCATTTTTGGTGAATTTCATTCTTTCTTCTTTCCAAAAATTCTGTGATAATTCAGGCAGTCTCCAGATGCATCAAGAGACCCCCTCACCAAGTCCCAGCTCAAGAAAAATTTTCCACGTGCGTCAAACATTTCATCGAGCAGCTTGCATGCACTGTTCCTGTCAAGTTTCAGAGTTCAGTGTTACAGTTCAGTCGCCAGTGTCGTTTTCTTCAGTCGATCGTCGCCAATCTCACCAGTTCCTCGCTTGGCCTCTTGCTCACTGCTCCTCCTCCTTATCCTCGCGCCGCACGGTCGGTTGGCTGGACGTGGGCGTCGGTGCTGAGCCGTCCCGTCGTCTCCGGCGAGTGCAGCGATGACAGAGCCGCCCGCCTCGGCCGTCAGACGAGCTTAGCGAAGAGCACCGTAACCCAGCACCGCCCAAGCCTCCTCAAGCCTCCGCATGGCCATATTATCCTCAGAGCGCGCTAAGGGACACTCGCCGTGGCCTGAGACGCGCAGAGCATGTTTCCTGCCGCCGACGAGCCCGTGAGCTCCGTTCCGTCGAAACCGCGGGAGCAGGCCAAATGCGATCAAGCTTAGCTGTTGAATGGAGCCAGTGGACCAATCCGAAGATGCCCAGTCACCTAAACCACCAGCCCGACCACTGCCTCGCCGTAATCTCTCGCCGGAGATATTTTGCTTGCGGCACCTTCCTCGCCCGCCTATAAATAGGACCCCAGAGGCGTTGTGAAGCCACCGCATCCACCACACCCCACCACAGCCTCGCCAAAACCTCTCAGAGGGCCTCGGAAGAGCCTTCTTCCCCGACTCCGGCCGCCCCGACCCGCTTCGGGCTCCGCAAGATCCGCTCTGGTGAGAGCACCCCCGCCGCCCAAACTCTGCCAGTAACCTTCTAGTCAACCACCTCATCTAACCCAAGACTCAATTTGTAGTCAGAAGCCCCATCCGGTGAGACCCATCATCGCCCGACGCCGCCGTCCGCCGTAGAGGAAGTAGCCGTCGCTGTGGTGCCTCCCGTCGGTCTCTTCCACCACCCACCGACGCGGAAGAACCTCCTGAACACGCCGGTACTTCCCTCCCTCTCTGCCTCGCAGTGGTTCGTCGCCAGCGATCATCGCAGGCCTCTGGCGCCGGCGAGCTCTGTTTCCCCTTTCAAACCTGACATGCGGGACCCCCTTGTCAGCCTTTTCTTTTTATTCGAAACGTTTTCTGAAAACGCCTTCGGGCAAAGTACGCTTTCTATTCGACTTGGCGTATTTCATCCGAAGCGTTTTCTGTCTATTCAAACTACCCCCTGGATAGTTTCTGTTTTATTACAGACTAGTCCCTGGGTTTGTTTTCTTTATAACTTTTAAACTAAAAATGATTTTTAGTTGATTCCTTTTCTGTCATCTTCATAATCCTGCCTAGTTTTTTATCATATTTATTTGAAAAATATTTGGAACACTTTTTACGCACGCACGGTATTTACGTTAGTATCCGATTCTTTTTATACCGTAGATACCGAAGGAGGTGACGGAGCCGCAAACTTCGCCGAACTAGACTCCGACTACTCCGAACCAGGCAAGCATGTTTGAACCTTTGATATGATGAGTGTTTTTCATGTTTGCTAGAGTGGCTTTTCTTATGGCATGTTTATAGAAGCATTGTTGGATGTTATATTCCATGCAAGGTAAGTTGCAAGTGAGCTACAAAACTTGATGAGATCATAAGATGGAGAGACAACCTGATCATGTGGTAGCATGATAGGTTGTAAGCTGGTATTGTTGGAGCATGCCAGTTCTATATCAACTGTTTAACTCCGGTGTCGACGTGGATCAAGTCTCGATCCCGTCCTTTTACCTTTTTGTGCTGCCACATGTTTTCTACAGAGAATACGGTTTAGTAAGTTGCAAACCTCTTTCCTGGTACACACCAAATAGAGAGGCCGTGATGAAGGTTCCATGGCCCTGGATTAAAGCCGTCATCCGGTCAGGGGGCATGGGTGTTTCGGGTTGGGACCGAGAGGGGGGCACCCCTTAGAGCGCGCGATATAAATTTGATCCCATGCTATTCGAGGAGTGACCTCCTCGCCTCAAGAGTTTTTCTTGAACGTTGCCTAGGGTGATTCCTGGTAGCGGAATGTGGAATGGGTGTGTACTGGTTAGATGTGTTTTCTTCTAAAATACCGTGAACGGAACTAGTCCTTGGTGACTACTGAAATCCGTTGGCTGTGGTAAAGTACAAACTCTGCAGAGTCAAAACCATTCGCATAATAAAGTCCCTGGTCAAGGACGTTGGTTAGCAGATCAGTGTCAGTCTCAGCGTCAGTCTCTGTAGAACTAATACTTACTGACAGAGGTAAACCCGGTTGAATGTTACTCCTGTGAATGGACTAACCTGTTTACTTTTATGTGCCGAGTATTCCTTAGGATGGTGCTACCTCCAGGAATTACTCAATTTATTTCTTTGTGATATAAGCCCTTTATGTGATGTCGCTCAGACGTTCGACTGTGGCATCCTTGTCATTTACTTTTGATATAAGCCCTTTATGTGATGTCGCTCAGACGTCCGACTGTGGCATCCTTGTCATTTACTTTTGATATAAGCCCTTTATGTGATGTCGCTCAGACGTCCGACTGTGGCATCCTTGTCATTTACTTTTGATACAAGCCCTTTATGTGACGTCGCTCAGACGTCCGACTGTGGCATCCTTGTTATTTACCTTTGATATAAGCCCTTTCTGCGGTGTCGCCCTGACGCCCGACTGCGGCATGTTTATTCTATTTTACCCTTCGAGGCGTCGCTTCAGACACCCGATCGGTCTTCAGCTATTTTATTTATGTTGTAGTGCCAATTTAATTACTCATGTGTGTATTACTAATCTGCTCGTATGCATCATGCTTGCATTTGTTATATCTTATGTCCAAACTGTCTTGCGAGTACATTCAAAGTACTCACCTGGCTTGTTGATTTGGCCAGATGTTGACGAAGGCGATCTTATGGATGAAGAGTACGATAGCGAGTCCGACGCCTAGAGGAGTCCCAGTCAGTCCCTTGCGATCCTGGAGTTGGTCACTTGTATTATATACGCTTCCGCCACCATAATAAAATCATCGAGCCTCACTCCGGCGCTTGATGAGTGTAAGATATTGGAGTCACGCCACCCACATCACTGTGACATATCCTCTACCACTATATCTACGAGTTAGTAGTTATGCCACCATATCCCGTTGTGTCATACCCGCCTTTATGTATAATATTGGCGTACCTGTATTAAATTGTTGAGCAGCCTCAGCTCAACCCTGTATAATATTTAGTACTTCTAGATTTTCTGTATCAAGGATTTGTCTGCCAGTATGGAGGATTTCTCTATACTAGTTTGACGAAAGGGGCGATTTTTCAATAAGTGTTTTATTGGAAAACCGGTCCTGACAGTATCTAGGTGACATTAGGGTTTTGGTTGATTTGTGTCTTAAGGTGTTATTCTAGTAAGAACTCTATGATAGATTGAACGTTACTACGGACTCTTGAATAGATCGATCAGAAAGTATAACTTTGAGGTGGTTTCGTACCCTACCATAATCTCTTCGTTTGTTCTCCGCTATTAGTGACTTTGGAGTGAATCTTTGTTGCATATTGAGGGCTAGTAATATGATCCAATTATGTTATCCTTGTTGAGAGAACTTGCACTAGTGAAAGTATGAACCCTATGCCTCGTCTCCCATCATTGCAACACCGTTTATGCTCACGTTTACCACTTGCTACCTTGCTGTTTTTATATTTTTAGCTTACAAAAACCTATATCTACCATCCATATTGCACTTGTATAACCATCTCTTCGCCGAACTAGTGCACCTATACAATTTACTATTGTATTGGGTGTGTTGGGGACACAAGAGACTCTTTGTTATTTGGTTGCAGGGTTGCTTGAGAGAGACCATCTTCATCCTACGCCTCCCACGGATTGATAAACCTTAGGTAATCCACTTGAGGGAAATTTGCTACTGTCCTACAAACCTCTGCACTTGGAGGACCAACAACGCCTACAAGAAGAAGGTTGCGTAGTAGACATCAGTGCCTCACATCCATCTCAAATCATCTTTTCCCTCTGGTTCACTCTAATATAATTATTGGAATATTTTTCTTTATTGAAAAATATTCATTTTTCCCTCCAAAATCCTAGCTAAGCCCATTGTGCTCCAAATCAACCCCTATTTTTCTGGTCCACAAAAATTTGAGGAAATTCATAAATATTCTTTGGACACATTCCTGAGCAAAAATATTGCACCACTTTTTGGAATATTTTTGCTACACAAATTCTATTCTATTCTGGACAGAAATGGTACTTTCTACAGCAACTACCATTTTACTTGCTCCATTGCTTCTGAAACTCCTTGTGCATCTTCACCTTAGTAACTTATGACTAGCCTCCAAAGCACAGCCTCCAACTCTTAGCCAATTTACCTCAGTAAAATCAAAAAGTTTCTGTCCAGAAACTTACCAGACGTGTGAATTTCTTTCTACTGCGTCTGGAACCAAACTAAACCTGGGTAACTCTCATATCTACCACGAACAACACGCCAGACATGATTTTTGGCACTATGTTGGCCAGTAGGTAAAGTTCACGTGGTGACCACGCGTGTGCACCATGCCAGGCTGCTTGTTGGCGTGCTCTGGATGTCGCCGCGCGCCCTGTTTCGTGTGTGCTTGCTTCTGCGCCTGCCAGAGCTTGACAAGCCGTGCCACCATCTTCTTCTCGACCTCTACAGCGCCCCCGTGGCACTCGCCAACTCCGGAGCTCGCCGGAGCGAGCACGGGCGCGGTCCGGCCAAGGCAACAGTGTGGTGCGCACTGTGCTCGTCGCCACTCCAGCATCCCTGTGCTCGTCCCCGTCCGCCCACAGCTCCCGCGTGAACCCCGTCGCCTTCTCCCTCTCTCACTGACGCCATTCGTCGCCGGGCGCAGCGTCCAGGTGTCGCCGGCGGAGCCCCGAACCCCGTCCCGGCTTGCCTATATATAGGACTCCTCCCAGCCTCCCCCGAACACCCAGCTCCACTCCCACACACACCACAACTGCGTAGAACCTCGTGGCCCGGCCGGGCAGGCCACAGGCCGCCGTCCCCGAGCTCGAGCTCGTCGGCGATCCCCTCGGGTCGTCGCGGTAGCTCCAGACCCACACAGGCCAGGGCAACCCTTCCAGAGCCTCCTCCACTCTCTGGTGGTGCCGTTCCACCTAATTGGAGCTCCTGGAGTCGCCGTTGCTCGCCGTCTTCTTCAACTCCGGCGACCACCCCGTTCTGCCTCCGCCTGCGAGGTCGTTTGAGACGCCGTCCGACCACCCCTAGCTACTCTACGGGTACGGGCAGGTGCGCCACGACCTCCTCTATCAATCTATCCCTCCCATCTTGCCAAGGAGCTCGCGTCGCCGGCGTGCGCTCCGGCAAGGCCGCAGCCGGCCCTGTGCTTCTCCCTCTCTCCCCCTCACCTGACTAGTGGGGCCCGCTAGTCAGCCTCTCTGTACCCACGCGAAGCGGTACGAGTGGTGGCGCCTTGGGCTTTTACGCCTTCGACGTCACCCCCTTTCTGTCTGTTTATTTAAATTCTAAATTTAAATATATTCTAGAACACTTCAAACTGCAATGACTTTTTAACCATAAGTCCAAATGAATTGATTCTTTTTGCATTGTGTTCTTTGTAAAGAAATCTTGCAGCACACCAAAAATGAGACTATTTGGTGCTGTGTAGATTTTCTGGTGAATTTTTGAATGATTCTTGATATTTTCTTTTTGTACTTTTAATTACTTTCAGAAGGTGAAGCTTGTCTTGAGGATCACCAGGAGGCTTGTGAACCTCACTTGCACTAAGGCAAGCCACAACAACATTTTCATGATGCCATTTCAATATTTGTGAATTTCCAACTTGAATGAATGATTTAAATTGTGCACATGAATTATTTTTGTTAATTACCTTCTGTTGGTTGCTGTATTTAGTTGTTTCATTTAGTCTACAGAAAGTTGGGAGTTGGTTTAAGTTATTAAGATAGCTAGAAGGTAAAGTTGACTAAGTTATTTTTGTGTAATGCATTTGGTATGTTGCATTCCATGGCATTTTATGACACCGGTTATTTATTTGCATTAAGTTGAACCTGTTAATAACTCAACTTGAATAACTTGTTGACCGGGTCATGGTGCCACTGAATCGAGTTTTTCCCAGTTCAACCAAATTTGCCTTGATGGGAAGGTCTTTATTCGGTCCCTTGCCATGCCTCTTGTCAGTACCTCCAAATAGGGAAGATTATGGGCCTGCGGTACCCTGGCCCGGTAAGCGGACATAACCTTGTGTGCCCGTTGTTAAGTTTATGGTACCGAGTCCCCGTTGGGACAGTTTCTGTTTGGCCACGACGGTGGTCGGCGTGCCTTTTGTAGGCACAGGGCCACCCAGGACTATTCCAGTGTGGAATAAGTCGGAGTGGCCGGGAGAGTGCCATGGCAATGGAAGAGTTTTTTCGGGATGCCATTGGTCCACCCGAATGGGAAAGCGAGGCCATGGGTTCCGTGGTGTGGGTACAGTGCACTACCTCTGCAGAGTGTAATTAATCTATCGATAGCCGAGTCCACGGTCACGGACATGCTCGAAAGTAAGTCACACCATGGGTCAACATAAAATAAAATTTTGCTCACTAAGTTATGAATTTTTGTACTGTAACAATGGTGGAAGAGCCACCGAGATGATTTGAGACCAAGTGTGGTCAGGGTTGTGATCGCCAGAAAGATCACGATTTATGTCCTATTGAGATGAACAAGTTTATAGTTTAATAAAAATCACCATGGGTAAGTCAGACCAAGGGTCTGTTTTCACAAAGGCATGAGAACAGCATGTTAGTTGTATGTATATTCATGTATTGTGCTGCATTTTAACAATTGAATAATTATCATGGTATTGTTTGTCATTATGTTTTTGTTTGCTGTAAGCTTGCAAGTACATTCAATGTACTAACCTGGCATGTCATGCCAGATTTCGGGAAAGTTTCGCTGGAAAGGAGTGACGTCCGAGTCTAGACCGTGTCCACATCGGTGTCCCTGTGAGATGGAGTTCCGCTACGAAGTCGTTCTGCTGCTGCGTAGTCTTTGTAATCGAGGCCTTTTATGTTCATTAAATAATGTACATATTGTCCAGCCGCACCGTGTGTGCCGCTTGGCCTCGCTACTCGTTGTAATGTAAAACTGTGATCCGCTAGTATCAATAAAGTGGTTGTTTTCTGTACCAAGATGTTGTGTGTTGCCAGAAGACAAGGTTTCTGGGCTGGCAATGCAAGGTAAACCGATCGCTCTGATCCGGGGTGCCACAACGCTTGGTATTAGAGCCGCGCTGACTGTAGGATACGTTAGACTAAGACGTGCTAACTAAGCTCCAGATACGCGTTTAGGTTGAGTGCCGGTAGTCTGCAGAACTGATTATTGCTTTACATATACTTGTCTAATCTTTATGCTAACCTAACACTAGTAGAAAATAGGGCTTTGGTTCGGCCAGAAAAGAGCATTAATCCCGGTTGCACTACTAACCGAGACTAATGTGAGCATTATTCCCGGTTCGAGCATTACTCAGGGTTCAAATGGGACCTTTAGTCCCGGTTGGTGCCACGAACGTGTACTAACGGGTGTGATGCCCATTAGTATCGGTTCGTGGCACGAACCGGTACTAAAAGTCTAGCCTTTAGTACCGGTTCGCATGAACCGGTACTAATGGTGCAATTTTCAAATCCTAGCCCCCCCTGTGTATCGCCTTTTCAGTTTTATAGAAAGCAAAAGAAAATGATAAAAACTTCAAAACTTACAATCCTTCGAGATGTAGTTATGTTACCACATCTACTAGTTAGGAAAATTTAAAAACTTAAATTTGGACATGTTTTGCAAAAAGTGTAGGGAAAATGTAAAATGCCTATAACTTTTGCATACGATGTCAGAAAAAAAACGTATAATATATCAAAATGTTCAGCACGAAAATCCGCATCCGATAGAGACCGCCTACGACCTGTTTGCAAATTTTTAGAATCCTCAAATTCCAAAAGGAAAAAAAGTTATGCTCAAATTTCAGTTTTTTTTTAAATTTTGTTAAATCTGGTCAAACTATAGTCAAACTACTTATTCAAGAAGTATTAGTGTTACTAAATAATTATTCAAGAATACTACTGTTACTAAATAATTATTTCAATTTATTTGAATTTTGGTCAAATCTGGTCAAACTGTGGTCAAACTGTGGTCAAACAATGGTTAAACTACTTATTCAAGAAATATTAGTGTTTCTAAATAATTATTGTTTTTTAGAACTATAGTTTCAAACTTAAACAGTGAAATGTGTGACTTCATGCTCAAGCTAAACTCCTGAGGGTTAATAGGATTGACATCTTACTATTGTCAGGAAAACAACAAGTGCAGACTTGGAAACGAGGGAGAATAGAACCCGGAAGTTAAGCGTGCTCAGGCTAGGGGAGTGGGAGGATGGGTGACCATTCGGGAAGTTAGATGATTTGGAATGATGAGGGTGATTAGAGATTAAATTGAGCAGTGATGAGGGGTGATTAGAGATTAGAGGTTAAAATAATTCAGAAATTTGAAAATCGGGAAAAAATATCAAAAAAATTAAGAACAAAATTCAAAAAAAATTCAAAAAAATCCTTTAGTACCGGTTGGTGTTACCAACCGGGACTAATGGTGGACCTCCAGTCAGCAGCCACGTGGAGGGCCTTTAGTCCCGGTTCGTATAAGAACCGGGACTAAAGGGTGGAGCATTTGTATCGACCCTTTAGTCCCGGTTCCGGAAGCGGGACTAAAGGTCCACACGAACCGGGACAAAAGGCCCTTTTTCTACTAGTGTAATGATGGTTGTAAGTGTAGATGGCTCTAGTGTCGTATCCATGCCAGTTGCAGCTGATGCCGTACACGTCACCGCACCTCCTTCGTAATGTGTGGCCTCGGCTGTACCCTCACGGAGACGACCCAGTTTATTGTGTGTACCGGGAGCGTCTACCAGACTCAATTTATGAGTATCAGGAAGTGGTGACTCTGCGCGTTAGTTCTGACTCCAGCTCTTACACTCGTACCTCTCGGAGCGGTTATGCTTCTACCGCTTCGTAGGCCGTCCAATTTGCTGAATTCGAGATCCTTGTTGAGCTTCGTCATAGCGAGGTCCGCATGCAGAACCACCCAGGTTTCCAATACTATCCTTCTCTGCACGACAACGGCCGTGTTCATTTCCCTGAGATTGATCCGGAGTCTGATAGTGTTGCTAGCCATCTTTCCCGTTATATTACTATTAGCTACCTCATGATCCACGAGCTGGCTCGCGAGTTGACTACCACTCGTATTGCTTTAGCCACTACTAGGCCTGTCACCATTCCCGCCTCCACGGGATTTACCCCTTATATCCCCAGTTCCGTTTCCCCTATTTCACCAGTAACCCCTCCCAGTAGCTCGGGCGCCTCGACCATAACTCCTCTTAGTGCCCCTGCTGAGTGGATATCACTTCTCACTACCCCTGTAGCTCCTATGATCCATGCTAGGTGGCTTCTCACCCCTCGTTGGTTACCCCAAGTGGAAGGTTTGAGATGCAGTGTAGCAGAAGTTTTCCCTTGGCAATACCAAGGATCGATTTCCCAGAGACTCCCAGTTTCAACAAGGTGTCAACTGCTAACGGCGCCGGATATTAGCAATCAACGTGGACCTGCACACAGATACAAATAACTTTGCTCCCAACGAGTATAGAGAGGTTGTCAATCCCTCCGGCCTTGTAGTTTACAAAGGATCAAACGCAAGTGATAATAGTGATAGGTATAAATGCAATAGTAAGTAAAAAGCGGAAAGTAAATAGCGGATGTGATCAATGATGGTAATATGGACCGGAGTCTCATGATGTTCACTAGTGATGTCTCTCTCCCAAAAGACGATAAAACAGCTATGTGAGGTAAACGAATTACAGCTGGGCAATTGACAGGACCATGTGCGCAAACCAATGCTGACTAAGTTGCAAGAAAGGTAGAGGTTCAAAGCATGGGTGGTACGCCGAGGTAAGTAGACCGAAATCCATCTGCATCTACTACTAATCATCCACCTTGAGATATCTATCCAGAACATCTCGCTGGTATTAAGTTGCGAGTCCCACCCGTAGTGTAAACTCAAAGCAACAGACAACTGCATTAAAAGAACTTTGCGTAAAGTAAACAATCCTTGCACCCACGGGCACAAGCACCGTTGTTTTCCCCCTTGTGGCAACAGCACATCCCCTAGACTCATGTTTCTATCACTCAAGCTAGTCATCGAGGGGCATGAACCCACAATCAAGCATAACGTTCCCTCTTGGAGTCACTACCTACTACTTGGCCAAAGCAATAAATAACAACGGAGAACATGCAAGAATTACTTACGAACATAAATATAAAAGAGTGAATCAAATATATTACTCAAACACAATCTAAACATAATCTCATAATCCATCAGATCCCAGCAAACTCATCATAGCAACAGCATAAGGATTACATATGTGCCTCGATCATGTAGGGCAGCTCATTAGGACTAATTAGTGAAGCACAAGAACGGGAGGAGAACATCACATAGCTACTGGTCATGGACCCATGGTCCAAGGGAGACTACTCACAACTCATCCGGGAGGCGTCCATGGTGGTGGAGAAGCTCCCGGTGGTGATCCTCCCCTCCGGCAGGGTGCCGGGAAGAGTTCTCCTGGTGCTCCCGATCTTGGAAGCGGCGGCGGCGGCGGAACAGAGATGAGATCGCGAAAAAGAGTTTTCGTCTCGAGGGTTTCGGGAGACGCTTTAAATATATGCCAAAGCGGGGCATCAGACGAGGCTCGGGGGGCCCAGGCGCCCCCCGGCGCGGCCCAGGGGGGCGCGCCACCAGGGCGCCTGGGGCCCTGGTGGCCCCCCTCCGGCTGTGCTTCGGGTGCCTGGTAGCTTCTGGAACGCTGATTTTTTATATAATTTTTCTGGATTTTTTCTGGCAGTTCTCGTAATGTGAAAACCTGAAATACAAAAACAGCCGAAAACAGAAACTGGCACTGGGGTGCACTGAGTTAATAGGTTAGTCCAAATATGATCAAAAGTGTATGGAAGTGTATAAATAACATAGCAATATCACCCAAAAGAGGCATGGAGCAAGCAAAAATTATAGATACATTTTGGACGTAACAACATCCCCAAGCTTAATTCCTGCTGGTCCTCGAGTAGGTAAATGATAACAAGAATAATTTATGTGGTGACATGCTATTAACCATATAGGACTTTTTCATAGTCACATGACAAAAGCTTACTGAGATAATGAATCTATAGTAATTAAGTTGCCTCATGAGAAAATCACAAAGAACTGAAAGTTTTACAATATGATACTGAAACATCAAATAGATTTGTAATGAACATGGTGTGCAAATATGATAAAGTGATATCTCGCTTGCCCCCTTTAGTGAAGCAAAACATAAATGCAGGGGCACCTCCAAGGTTTAAGTGATGACTAGATACAATGATTTCAGAATAAACGATATCACAATCATGCAAAAGACAATGCTACTTTGGGACAATGCACATTACACTCAGAATGACAATCATGCTCTCAGTAGTTGGTGCTTTAAAAGAAGGTGGAGACTCTCGAACCGTGGCTTTTGTTGGCAAGGTTGAAAACCCGTAGTCGGAAACAAAGACAAAACATGTACCAGAGCTCTTGGTTCTAAAAATAGAGGTAACAATTATTTTTTTGATCATGCATGTTTCGTCAACGAATGTTAGCAGACAACTCAATCACTTCTTGAGATGGACAAGTTTCGAGGAACGGCTCCCGAATGAGGATGATCACATCCCCTTAATCTCCTTTGTTTATCACTGCCAAAGTTTTCTGATTTCTCATGAACAAAGCATGAAGGAGGGTTTGTTTGTTATATTATCTTTTTGAGCCGGGCGCACTCAATGCCAGTTCCTTCTTGTATTATGGGTTTGCACATTATACATGCAATCCCGGGGTGAAGCTTGTCCAACTTAAAAAGATCATGAATTAACTACTACTTCCTCATGAACTTACAACAGAGGCACAAAATAGGAATGCTTTTTTTTTCTTTGAATAATTTCGAGATGGTACATGCAAGTCTCCGTTAGGAATGGCAGGTAAATACCATGTAGGAAGGTATGGTGGACTCATATGGCATAACTGGATTAAAAGGATGTGGATGCACAAGCAGTCAGTCCGCTTAGTACAGGTGGAGGTTAGCAAAAGACTGGGAGCGACCAACTAAGAGAGCAATGACGGCCATAATCATGCAGAGCGACAAAGCAACATTGAATCAGGCATGGAAGTTATATCGCTACTCAGAAACAAAAGATCATCAAGGCTTGACAGACTTTCTTTACAGTCTTAAATATGCGTGAGCATACGCCAGGTCAATCAAAATAAATTCTTTGAAGGAAGATATTACTAAACCATACCACATCATAGGCAAACAAATCATGTTGGTACTCCAATAACACATTGGGAACCCCCCAGCTATTTGGGACTAACCATAAAACCTGAACTACTAAGCGCCATTATGCACGTAGCATCTTTATCATAGACATATCAACCAATGCAACGGAAGCAAACTCTCTTAATAAGATAAACATGATGACTAAAGAGAATTCAAGCAACCAACTAAACGAAAGCTCTTTAAAAAGATAAGCATGAAAGTTAAGAGCTAAGCATGATAGTAGCTATTGAAAGACAAAGAACACACACAACAAAGATAGATATGAAAATTCTATGTTACGTTCTAGGTAGAAGTGGAGCGTGTTTCTCTCCCACATAAAGAAAGCTGAGTTCCGACTCGTTATGAAAAGCTAAGGAAAACTAAAAGCAAGACGCTCCAAGCATAGCACATAACACATGAAGTGATTAAAATATAGTGGAACGAAAGACAAACTGATAATGTTGATGGAGAAGGGGATGCACGGGGGCATCCCCAAGCTTAGATGCTTGAGTCTCCTTGAATATTTCTTGGGGGAGCATGGGGGCATCCCCAAGCTTGAGCGTTTGACACTCCTGAATCTTTTTATCATCTTCCCTCGCACACTTGAAAACTCCCTTCATACATAACTCATCATAATCTGATTAGCGAGGTTAGTACCCATAATAAAATAATTTTTCCTTGCTGGAAATAAAGATATTCTTGAAGTTCTACTGTTTCTCAAGATTGCCAAAAGGTTTTTGCAAAGAAAAAGCAAGCTCTAGGTTTGCAAAATGAAGGAAAGGCAAAACAGGACAGAAAAACAGAACAGCAGGTAGTAAATGATTTTTCCGGGGCACTTATGCAACTCTAATCAAAAAACTCAATACAGACGCACGAAATACAATTATATAGAGCACGTTGTCGAAAAAATTCAGACCAAAAAGATGATCTGGTGATTTTATACGAATTTTTCTATCCAAGGACAGAATCTGTTTCTTGGACAGCACGTCACAACTTTTGAACTTTCTTGCAATCAGAGGCTATACTTGGCACAAAATTGAAAAGCAAAGATACAATGATGATGCTACAGTAGTAACAACATCAAGACACAACAAAAACAAAATAAAATTTATTCATTGGGTTGCCTCCCAAAAGCGATTTCTTTTATGCCTTTAAGCTAGGCATAATGCATAGAGGAATCAATAACCATCATAATAATCGGAGCTATAGATTGCTTCAGATGGTTCCTCAACAAGTTCACTCTTGTTCCTTCTAGGAAAGGGGTACACACCTTTTGCCTTTCCGTGCAAGCGGATTTGTCCCTTACCTATATCAATGAATCCTTTTACTGCTCGGAGGAAGTCCCTTCCAAGCACTATATTTCCTTGGTTTGGCTCCATGATGAAGAAATCAATCATTGCAATCCCTTTAAGGAATTTAACTGGCACGTCTTTTATTCTTCCCTGGATTTCAGAAATATCTCCATCAGTGTGTTCATGATAAGATGGTAATCTATCCATGTTAAATTTTAAAGAATCATGAACAATTTTTGGCATAGTAGAAACCATAGATCCAATATCACAATAAGCAAGGAAGTCTTGATTAGAGATGCTAATCCTAACAAAAGGCTCCCAATCATTGTCTACTTCCAAAATGTCTTTCTTATTGGGTTTGGCTTTCTCTACCTTCATCAAGTCTAGAGCATCCATTCTCTTCTCAATAGTAGCAAGTCTATCTATGACAGTATCAAAGTTATGATCATAAACAAAGTAACTAGATAAACCATGTATAATTTCAAGAGCTCTAGCTTCATCACACTCTAGGAAATCTCTCTCGGCTATAATATCAAGAGAGTGTTTACACCATTTAAAAAGACCATGGTAAAAATTTCTAAGCACAATTTTTATAGGTATCCAAGGCATAATTTTCCTATGTGCATCAGAAATTCTGTCCCATGCCTTCTTCATATTTTCTCCATACCTTTGATGGAAATCTAGAACTTCTGATTCCCTCAAAGCACCAAATCCTAACATGTTTGGCTAAACAGAAAGGACTACTAACAGAAAAGCAAAATAAAAATTTTTGTAATTTTTGATAAAGGATACTAAAGCAAAAACTGAAAGGTAAACTAACAAGACTAAAAGCAAAGGTAAAAGATAGCGTGCAACTCCCCTATCCTGAAGAGTGGAGTCCCCGGCAATGGCGCCAGAAATTGCTTTGCTAGGTGGCTTCTCACCCCTCGTTGGTTACCCCAAGTGGAAGGTTTGAGATGCAGTGTAGCAGAAGTTTTCCCTTGGCAATACCAAGGATCGATTTCCCAGAGACTCCCAGTTTCAACAAGAAGGTGTCAAGTGCTAACGGCGCCGGATATTAGCAATCAACATGGACCTGCACACAGATACAAATAACTTTGCTCCCAACGAGTACAGAGAGGTTGTGAATCCCTCCGGCCTTGTAGTTTACAAAGGATCAAACGCGAGTGATAATAGTGATAGGTATAATTGCAATAGTAAGTAAAAAGCGGAAAGTAAATAGCGGATGTGATCAATGATGGTAATATGGACCGGAGTCTCATGATGTTCACTAGTGATGTCTCTCTCCCAAAAGACGATAAAACAGCTATGTGAGGTAAACGAATTACAGCTGGGCAATTGACAGGACCATGTGCGCAAACCAATGCTGACTAAGTTGCAAGAAAGGTAGAGGTTCAAAGCATGGGCGGTACGCCGAGGTAAGTAGACCGAAATCCATCTGCATCTACTACTAATCATCCACCTTGAGATATCTATCCAGAACATCTCGCTGGTATTAAGTTGCGAGTCCCACCCATAGTGTAAACTCAAAGCAACACACAACTGCATTAAAAGAACTTTGCGTAAAGTAAACAATCCTTGCACCCGCGGGCACAAGCACCGTTGTTTTCCCCCTTGTGGCAACAGCACATCCCCTAGACTCATGTTTCTGTTACTCAAGCTAGTCATCGAGGGGCATGAACCCACAATCAAGCATAACGTTCTCTCTTGGAGTCACTACCTACTACTTCGCCAAAGCAATAAATAACAACGGAGAACATGCAAGAATTACTTACGAACATAAATATAAAAGAGGTGAATCAAATATATTACTCAAACACAATCTGAACATAATCTCATAATCCATCGGATCCCAGCAAACTCATCATAGCAACAGCATAAGGATTACATATGTGCCTCGATCATGTAGGGCAGCTCATGAGGACTAATTAGTGAAGCACAAGAACGGGAGGAGAACATCACATAGCTACTGGTCATGGACCCATGGTCCAAGGGAGACTACTCACAACTCATCCGGGAGGCGTCCATGGTGGTGGAGAAGCTCCCGGTGGTGATCCTCCCCTCCGGTAGGGTGCCTGGAAGAGTTCTCCTGGTGCTCCCAATCTTGGAAGCGGCGGCGGCGGCGGAACAGAGATGAGATCGCGAAAAAGAGTTTTCGTCTCAAGGGTTTTGGGAGACGCTTTAAATATATGCCAAAGGGGGGGGCGTCAGACGAGGCTCAGGGGGCCCAGGCGCCCCCCCGGCGCGGCCCGGGGGGGCGCGCCACCAGGGCGCCTGGGGCCCTGGTGGCCCCCCTCCGGCTGTGCTTCGGGTGCCTGGTAGCTTCTGGAACGCTGATTTTTTATATAATTTTTTGGGATTTTTTGTGGCAGTTCTCGTAATGTGAAAACCTGAAATACAAAAACAGTCGAAAATAGAAACTGGCACTGGGGTGCACTGAGTTAATAGGTTAGTCCAAATATGATCAAAAGTGTATGGAAGTGTATAAATAACATAGCAATATCACCCAAAAGAGGCATGGAGCAAGCAGAAATTATAGATACGTTTTGGACGTATCAATCCACCCTACTCCCGCCCCAGAAGGAGAGCCTCCGAGGCAGCGTCGCTGTGTTACCTTTAACCCCGAGATTGTAGTTAACCTCGTCAGTTCAGGATCCGAGTCCACTTCAGGAGAGGACCCCGCAGCACCCGCTGAGAAGTAGAGCTCCAGAGTAGTCGCAGTTGTCAGACTGATGTATGAATGTAGCTATACGAGTCATGATGTTTTGTTTCATGTATGGGAGTAGTGGAACCGGGCATGTTAATTACTTTTCATGTATGAGTCCATGTATAATTATGCTGAAGCTGTATTTCACTCGCTGTGTTTCTTCGCAATTTTGTTTTCCCTCGAGTTTTGTTGCTGGCTTTTCCCCAAATATTTCTTTTGAATGTTTCTCATCTCGGTTGCGTTGTCTTGGGAAAAATCCATAATAGGATGACGCGGGGAGGCAACAGTAGTAGCGCTCACGAGGATGTTCCTGTTCGTCGCTCCGCCCGATAGGCAGGACACTCCCCCGAGCCGTACATGCCACCGCCTCCACCGCCAAATCCGCCTACCACTGAGCAAATTCTGCGTATGTTTGAGGAAAGAAGAATTAATGATCTGCTTGAGATATTAAAAAGTGTTCAAGCGATGGTTGGTCAGAATGGAAATCAGAATGGTCATCACTCCAAGCTATCAGATTTTCAGAGAACCCAACCTCCCAGTTTCAGTCAGGTTGTTGACCCTTTGGATGCCGACGATTGGTTGCGGACCATTGAAAGGAAGCTTGAGATTGCCCGTACTGCAGAAGAGGACAAGGTTCCATATGCAACTCACTATCTTGAAGGCGCTGCAGCCATATGGTGGGAAAATGCAAAAGCCATGTGGCCTGCTGATGAAGACCTCACCTGGTCAAAATTCAAGGAGCGGTTCAAAAAATATCACATCCCTACTGGAATTATGAAAACCAAGCAGCGAGAATTTCTTGCACTCACCCAAGGAAATCTGTCTGTGGGTGAATATTTTCAGAAATTGAACCACCTGGCCCGTTACTCCCTATATGACGTGGCCACTTAAGAAAGAAAGATTGAAAGATTTCTTGGAGGATTAAACTCGCAACTCAGGTGCATTCTCAGCATGTTCGATTTTCCAGACTTCAAAACTTTGGTGAATAAAGCTTTCATTGCAGAAAGAGAACACAAGCTCGTACTGGACAACCGGCCTGCTAATAACGAGCACAAGCGCAAGTTTGAACCAAGGAAAGAAGGGTAATGTCGGGGATATACCCCCGCGATATAAACCGGCCGGAATTATAACCCGGCCGGACTTGGTGGTTTACTTGAAGGTTTACACTCGATGATTCACTGGTGATCCGTCTTAACCAGACGGTTTACAAGCAACCTGCCTAAATAATACCACTCACTGGTAACCCGGCTGGTGGATCATGGATGACAAGGCCCAAGGCCTAGAAGGCCGGTTCATGTATGGTGGGCCGGTTTATGAAGAAAGCATAAGGAATATTATCCTACAAAGGAAGTAAGACTAGGACTCCTTGTAATAGATCAATCCTAATCCTACTAGGACTCTACATGTATCCTGCCCCTTCAACATATATAAGGAGGGGCAGGGCTCCCCAAAGGAGGGGAAGTTTAGACAAGTTTCTAGGGTTAGACAAAAAGAGCCGGTTTACCAGCGACACTATGAGGATCATAATGAGACCTAGCCTCAAACAGCACGTAGGGCTATTACCGGATGATGTTTCCCGGGGCCCGAAGCTGTCTAAACCTTTGTCTTGCATCGCGTCTCTCAATTCCGCTCAACCCCTCTCAAGGTACTACATAGATGCGCGGCCTCACGACTAAGTCCGCTAAACCGGACATCTGGCGTGTTAATTCCACGACAGTTGGCGCCCACCGTGGGGCCTGCGCACGGTGGTGTTGAGTCCTTGAAGGGATATTTTTTAGGGTTCGAGGGGCTCATAATTTTCGGATGAAGAAGAGCCGGTTGAAAAAAAAAGATCTACATCGTTTTTGAGTTGATCAGTCGAGAAAGAAATTTTTTGCGCCGTCTGTGAGACGACAGACGTTTACGCCTTGAAGTCGTGGCTTCATCAAATTTCAACTTCGGCGAGATCATAACAGGCCGGTTCATCCACTCCATCATCTGTCAGGCTGCAGCGAGTCATACAAACCAAAGGAGATTTTACTATTCGAGGGCTCAAGGCAAAATACGTGCTGCTGTTATCTCATTGTTTAAGGCGTCAAATCAATCAATACGTATGCATGCTGAGTACGGCCTCCAGATTCAATGAGTCGCCGCGGGTGAAGCTGCCACTGCCTGGGAGCCACTTTTTTGCTATTGACAAAACACCTGGGATCAAATGAGTACGGCCTCCAGAGCATACAAGATTGATAAAGTTTGATGGTTCGGGTGCGCCGCCCCGCGTGAGGCTCGGCGCTTTGTCCAATCCAAAAACTGATTAATTTATTGATTTTTTTCCGCGGCTGTCCTTCGAATACGCTGAGTCCGAGACAAGGTGGGGTACGCCGCTGCCAGTCTTCGAAACCGATCGAATTTTCTGCTGCCGTGGTCTTATCGGATTTCCGTTATCTGGTTGACACCAAGTCCAAGACAAAATTCTACTGCAAGGGCAATTCGTCTACGGCGTTACTACTCTGAGACTGACAGAAGTATTGTTTGTACGCGCACGTACAATTTGTTCTGGCTGCAGTTGTCGGCCAAGGTTCAATAGCAAGTCACCTCCGTGTTGCACAGAGGGCAGAGACGTGCTCACATCCATCAAAACCGCAAGTCATCTATTTAAAAAATCCTGAGAAGATCAATCACCGAGGGGTATTAAGTTGAAGCGTTCTGTTGGCACAAAAAAAAAATCCAGATACCAGTTGAGAGTATGCTCACAGCGAGATTCTCAAGAAAGTTTTCACGTGGTCACAAAGGACAAAATCCAGATACCAGGTGATATTTTTCCTATATATTTTATTAGTACATGTTAATTCATCCGAAAACAATTACTCTTGCATGTAATATTTTTTACGCAGGACGACTACTAAAAGCGGCAGCCGGATCATCATTAGGATACGCCACGGATGCACGTTCAGCTGAGTTGCGCGGCTTCACGAGTACATGCGTTGCGGTCCGGTTTACATCAATGTGCCGGCCGGCTCATCTGTCCGCGCCCACGCGCGCTGGTCTCCAACACCGCAGCCGGCTCCCTCGCCAATGGACGTGCGCACGCCGCCGCTTCCACGGTCCGGTCTGTATTAACACGCCGGTGCCACACCCGTTCTCATAAACCGCCCGACGGATACGCGGGCAGGTTACTGCTCCGTTACCGCGTTTACATCAATACGCGGCTGGCTCATCTGCTCTCCAGGCGAATCAGGTGATATCTATCCTATTTATTTTTTACATATTAATTCATCCGAGCAAAAATACCTCGCCCTGCTGTATTTTATATGCAGAAAAATCATTCATTACAAAGCGATATTACACCACGAGGATGAAGGCCCGCCAACATCATTCGGCACAAGTGGACATCGTCACTCAACGGACTCCCGCGCCGGTTTACAACGTCGTGGCCGTTTCTCGCGACCGCGCCGGTTTAAAACGTCGTGGCCGTCTCTTGCAACCGCGCCGATTCACAACGCCGTGGCCGTCTCTTGTGACCGCGCAGATTTACAACGCCGTGGCCGTCTTTTCGCGACCGCGCCGACTTACAACGCGGAGGGCAACTCGCTCGTTCGCGCTGGCTTACAACGCCAAGGCCCGGCGTATCAGGTGAAATCCATCCATTATATTTTTATATTACATATCGCTTTTTTTTAAAGAGCAATTACTCCAGTCTGCTAAGTTATCTAATGCAGGACCCCAAAACCGCCATATTGGTGCAAATTTAAGGGCCAATATGCGCCGCCTTACAACGCCACGGACGGCCGGTTCACGCGTCCACACCGGTTTACAACACGGAGGACAACTTACTCATCTCCTCCGCTTTACAACTGCGGCCGACTCATATGTGTGTGCTGCCTATGATGTTGCGGTCATTTTACTGTCCGCCCTGCGATCCGGTTTATTCAACATACCAGTTTGGATAACAGACACCGAGAAGGATCATAAGGTCCAAATACATCAGGTGATATCCATCTAAGTCTATTTTTCTTGATATATATTATTTTCATTAAGAAAATAAGATGCTTTGATCGGTTTGTCTGGCTATGCAGGACAATTCTATAAGGGACCAAAGAGGGTTTTTCCGCAAAATGCAACTCCCATATAGGTACCCTGTTTCTACATTCACCAAGGGGCTTCCTGTTCAAACATAGGTCGTATTCGAAACAAAGAGAACATAGCCAAACTCACTGAAGGGCTTCCTGTTCAAACATAGGTCGTATTCGAACCAAAGAGAACATAGCCAAAGCTTACTGAAGGGATTCCTGTTCAAACATAGGTCGTATTCGAACCAAAGAGAACATACCCAAACTTACTGAAGGGATTCCTGTTCAAACATAGGTCGTATTCGAACCAAAGAGAACATACCCAAACTTA
>LR738714.1:14055435-14154873 GCA_902687465.1 Secale cereale | reverse complement strand
GTGACTACTGAAGGGATTCCTGTTCAAACATAGGTCGTATTCGAACCAAAGAGAACATACCCAAACTTACTGAAGGGATTCCTGTTCAAACATAGGTCGTATTCGAACCAAAGAGAACATACCCAAACTTACTGAAGGGATTCCTGTTCAAACATAGGTCGTATTCGAACCAAAGAGAACATACCCAAACTTATTGACGGGCTTCCTGTTCAAACATAGGTCGTATTCGAACCAAAGAGAACATTACAAAGGCCAGCAGGGGGCAGGATCGTATCCGAATCCTAGCTTAGCCCCTGTAGTCCGGTTTGTATGGTCGTATTCGAACCATAAGTTCAATGGATCGTATCCGAATCCATTGCTTGGCTAAATTTTTAGGCCAGCAAGGGGCAGGATCGTATCCGAATCCTAGCTTAGCCCCTGTGGTCCGGTTCATATGGTCGTATCCGAACCATAAGCTCAATGGATCGTATCCGAATCCATTGCTTGGCTGAACCTTGCTTTGGAGCCTGGCAGCTCGCAAAAAGCCTCGACTACATGGTTTTATTTGCAAACTTGCATTTTTTGTATTTGTGTTTTATGGTTCTTTGATCCGGAGTGGGACAACTCCAGAGTTAACCACGTATCTTCAAAAGTCTGGACACAGAGCTCCAGCATTATTTAAACCGGCAGTTCTTGTAAACCCAGAATAATTGGGTACGCCCCAACGGAGCCAAGAGCTTCCTCAGAAAACTGCAAATTTCGCCGGATTAAGGATATCAAGCATACTTAATCACAGGTATGAAGTATTTTATTTTTAAATACATATTGGCAGTACAGGATCAGTTATAATGACCGGTGTTTATTAAACCGGCCTGGCTTTGACTATAAGTCGCCAGTATGAGATAAAATAATGACTGGTGTTTATTAACCCGGCCTGATTGTGATCAAATATCATTGGAACCGGTTTTCAAACCGAATTATATTATTCAAATCTTTAATAGCCAACATGGCTGGGTTTTTTATTATTATCAATATTATGATTGAGGTTTTCAAAGTTGCTTTAAGCGCAATGGATATTATTTCATCGATGGAAGTGATTTATTCTACAAAGGAATAGTCCCGAGTTGTTGCAGGCTTACAACCCGGCACTTGGGGGCTACATTATTCAAATTAAGATTACATCAAATACACAAGTCTCATGTCGCTGCAAGCATGCACCATGACACTTGGGGGCTAATGCAAAGTCATTTTTTTCTCACTTTATTGAAGATCTGACTCATCATATTATAATGAGCCGGCCCTTGGGGGCTACCAATCGCTCCTGTCAACAACTCAAGGTACACAAGTATTAATCCATTATATTGAAGGGTCCACTGCTCAGTTGGTAAAACACAAAGCTCTTAACCTTGAGGACGTGGGTTCAAACCCCACGATGGAAGTTACATTATATAATGTTATTTTCAATGATTATATCTACAAAGTCCCTGCTCATTATTGCATAATAACCCGGCACTTGGGGGCTACACGTTGCTGTTCAAGTTTACATGATCATATCTTCAAAGTCCCTGCTCATTATTGCATAATGACCCGGTACTTGGGGGCTACATAATATGGAATATTCAGTTTCATAGTGATTGGGATGAACAATCCGGATTTCTTCAAGATTATACAATGCTATTTTCAATTAAGTATATACAAAGTCCCTCCTCATTATTTCATAATGACCCGGCACTTGGGGGCTACAGGTCATATGGATATAAAGGAGGAACATCTTGAAATTCCCAGTTTTGGGTAAGTCCGGAAGATTAATTGTGTGACCCGGCGTTGGCAACAATCATAACCCGGCATCTATAAACAATCATGACCCGGAATTATCAGTTTTTATAACCCGACAATGATGGTAATTATAAACTGGCAAGTTATACATCTTCAAGCTGGCTGGATACCAATTGAATATTTGAAGATCAACATTTTTGTCAAGTCAGAGCATTGAAAGGCTGATTCGAATGGATTCTGGATTTACAATATTTTTTCAACAGACAAGTTAATTATGACGCTGGTCTGTTGACCCGGATTTTCTAGAAGAAGGAAAGGACAAGGACTTAAGGATGATCAGATGCCGGTTTACAAGAAATTTTTAACCCGGAGCACAACCTGTCAGATTTGTTCTTGTGTTTATTTTGCAGCATAAGTTTACCATGGATAAATCCAAGCTAAACTTGGGGGCTAATGTCGGGGATATACCCCCGCGATATAAACCGGCCGGAATTATAACCCGGCCGGACTTGGTGGTTTACTTGAAGGTTTACACTCGATGATTCACTGGCGATCCGTCTTAACCAGATGGTTTACAAGCAACCTGCCTAAATAATACCACTCACTGGTAACCCGGCTGGTGGATCATGGATGACAAGGCCCAAGGCCCAGAAGGCCGGTTCATGTATGGTGGGCCGGTTTATGAAGAAAGCATAAGGAATATTATCCTACAAAGGAAGCAAGACTAGGACTCCTTGTAATAGATCAATCCTAATCCTACTAGGACTCTACATGTAACCCGCCCCTTCGACATATATAAGGAGGGGCAGGGCTCCCCAAAGGAGGGGAAGTTTAGACAAGTTTCTAGGGTTAGACAAAAAGAGTCGGTTTACCAGCGACACTATGAGGATCATAATGAGACCTAGCCTCAAACAGCACGTAGGGCTATTACCGGATGATGTTTCCCGGGGTCCAAAGCTATCTAAACCTTTGTCTTGCATCGCGTCTCTCGATTCCGCTCAACCCCTCTCAAGCTACTACATAGATGCGCGGCCTCACGACTAAGTCCGCTAAACCGGACATCTGACGTGTTAATTCCACGACAGGTAACCAGTGCAGAAGGCTCGAACCTGGCAGCAAAATTAGGTGGAATACAAGCCCAATTGGCAACAGAATGTTAACAAGACCACTACCCAAGTCAAGAATGTTGTCACCAACTAGTACATGAGGAGCGTCAGCGCAATAATTCTTGTTTCAGTTGTGAGAAAAATGGACACTATGCCAGGTAGTGCCCCAAGAACAGCAAGGCGAATGCCTTATTCCGGCCAAAAGTCAACTTTATGGGGTCATACCCGAACAAGCAAAACATTGTCGGGCACGTCCATCACCTCTCCGCAGATGAAGCCCAAGAAAACCCCGAAGTAGCCATTGGTATGTTTTCTGTTAATGGCATACCTGCAATAATTTTATTTGACTCGGGGGCTTCCCACTCTTTTGTTTCTCGGAGTTTTGTTGCCCAAAACAATTTTGCTTGTTCTCTTTTGGGAAAAAATATGCTGGTACAAACCCCGAGATCTTTAATCAAGAGCAATCTGGTCTGCCGTGACTTGGAAATCAATATCAACGGAATAAGCTTTCCAACTTCCTTGATACTCATCGAGTCGGTACAGTTGGACGTTATTTTGGGCATGAATTGGCTGACCCAATATGAAGTATGCATAAACTGTGCAACCAGAGAGGTCACTCTGACCAGTCAAAAAAGGCAGTTTACAAAATTCTACTCTTGCAGAAGCATACCAAAGAAGGGAATGATATTCACCGTTGTGGTTGAATTGGAATTAATTCCTGTGGTCAGTGAATTTCCTGATGTATTTCCAGAAGAACTGCCAGGCATGCCGCCAGATCGAGAGCTTGAGTTTGCAATAGATCTGGTACCCGGAACCGCACCATTATACAAGAAGTATTACAGGATGCCCTCATCGGAATTAGTGGAATTAAAGAAGCAGCTCGATGAAATGCTCCAGAAAGGGTATATCCGTCCCAGTTCCTCCCCATGGGGATCGCCTGCACTCTTTGTAAGCAAGAAGGATGGCAGCTGTCGTGGAATTAGCACGGTAGATGTCTGGTTTAGTGGACTTAGGTGTGAGGCCATCACGCGGGTTAGCTTGAAGAGGTTAAAGCGGACAAAGGACACAGGGAGTTTATACTAGTTCGGCCCCTTCGATGAAGGTAAAAGCCTACGTCTAGTTTGGTGTGGTATTACTTGTGCATCGATGACCAGGGAGCGAATCCGCTTGCCTGTATCTCGAGCTATTGTTTCTTGTCCCTGAATCGTCGCTGGGCCGTCCCTTTATATAGGAGGCAACGCCCGGTCCGGTTTACAGAGTCCCGAGGCCGGCTCATAAACGTGTCCGCATCGGTCTCCATTCTTTCTATCTTACATCCCAAGTTACATGGTACGACGGTTTACATATCGTGGGCTTTGTACTTGGGCCCTAAACCTCTACGGGCTATGACCTCTTCATTACATATTCTTCTGGGCTTGTAATGATACAAACTTGCCAATGTAATCCGGACCCTCCTGGCCGGTTTATACCTGCTAGTAATATCCCTGACAGCATCCTCCACATGTGTGTGGATTATCGTCAGTTCAACGATGTCACCATCAAAAACAAATATCCGCTGCCAAGAATTGATGACTTATTCGATCAGCTCAATGGGGCCAAGGTATTCTCCAAAATTGACTTACGAACTGGATACCATCAGCTTAAGATTAAAAAGTAAGATATTCCTAAGACTGCATTCACCACTCGATACGGTCTTTATGTATATACAGTTATGTCATTTGGTCTCACCAATGCCCCTGCGTTCTTCATGCACATGATGAACAAAGTACTCATGGATTTCCTCGATAAGTTCGTGGTAGTCTTTATCGATGACATACTTATATATTCAAAAAGTGAAGGGGATCACAAAGAACATCTCCGAGCGGTGTTACAACGACTCCGCGACCATCAGCTTTACGCCAAGTTTAGTAAATGTGAGTTTTGGCTCAAACAAGTTGGATTTCTTGGACACGTGCTAACCGCCGAGGGTATAGCCGTAGACCCAAGCAAGGTAAAAGATGTGATCAATTGGTTGCCACCCACAACGGTATCTCAGATCAGGAGTTTCCTTGGACTGGTTGGATATTACCGTCGTTTCATCGAAGGATTCTCCAAGATTGCCAAACCCATGATAGAGCTACTCAAAAAGGACAGGAAGTTTGAATGGACTAACGACTGTGAGAAAAGTTTCAGTGAGCTAAAGAAACGGCTGACCACCGCACCCGTATTAACTCTTCTAGACATCTATCACAGTTTTGATGTATACTGTGACGCATCCAGACAAGGACTTGGTTGCGTACTTATGCAAGACGGCAAGGTAGTGGCATATACATCACGACAGCTACGACCGCACGAAGGAAATTACCCTACTCATGATCTAGAATTGGCCGCGGTGGTGCATGCTCTCAAAATATGGAGGCATTATCTCATCGGGAAGAAGTGCCAAATTTTTACTAATCACAAAAGTCTCAAGTATATATTTACTCAGCCAGATTTAAATCTCCGTCAGCGAAGGTGGCTTGAGCTGGTTAAGGATTATGATCTTGGAATAAATTACCACCCGGGTAAAGCCAACGTGGTGGCTGATGCACTCAATCGAAAGCTGGTCAACCTAAGCGTCATATTAAAATCTTTGCCCACAAAACTTCAAGAGGAGATTTCTCAACTCCATCTGAACATCGTTGAGGCTGGTCTCGCTAATATTTTGGAAGTTACCCCCACACTTGAGGAAGAAATCCACAAGGCCCAGCCAGACGATCCTGCCCTACAAAAGCATGCCAAGAATATGTTGGCGCCACGTACCTCTGATTTCTCAAAGGATCACTTTGGTACTCTCCGATTTTGTGGAAGGATTTGTGTACCAAATCAGTCGGACTTGAAAAAGAAAATCTTGTGAGAAGCACACGAATCCTCATACTCTATTCACCCTGGGGGTACAAAAATGTATGAAGACCTTCGTCAAATAGTTTGGTGGGATGGAATGAAGAAAGACATTGCCTATTTTGTGGCTTGATGCGACATATGCAACAAAGTAAAGGCAGAACATCAGAAGCCAGCCGGACTTCTTCAACCACTACCAGTCTCACAATGGAAATGGGATGACGTCTGCATGGATTTCATCACAGGACTACCCAAGACTCAGCGAGGCAATGATGCAATATGGGTCATAGTGGACACTCTAACCAAGGTAGCTCACTTTATATTGGTCAAGACCACATATCGAGCAGACCAGCTTGCACAATTGTATGTGTCCAGAATAGTCAGTCTGCATGGAGTACCTCGAACCATCACTTTTGACCGAGGTTCACTCTTTACCTCCGCTTTATGGACACGTCTCCATCAAACCTTGGGGACAGCCCTGAAATACATCACAACCTATCATCCTCGGACTGATGGACCAACAGAGCGGGTAAACCAAATACTTGAAGATATGCTGTGAGCTTGTGTCTTGGCCCAAGGATCTAAATGGGAAGAATGTCTGCCTTATGCCGAGTTCTCCTACAACAACAGTTTCCAAACCAGTCTAAAGATGTCACCGTACAAGGCTTTATATGGCCGCAAGTGTCGTACCCCATTAAATTGGTCTCAGACTGGAGATAGCCGTATCTTTGGAAAAAACCTCATGATGGAAGCTGAGAAACAAGTCAAGGAAATCAGAGATAGATTACAATTGGCCAAATCTCGACAAAAGAGTTATTACGATGCAAAACACCGACAGCTCAGTTTTGAACCTGGAGAACACGTATACCTCCGAGTCACTCCTATGAAAGGAGTCAAGAGATTCCAGACTCGCGTAAAGTTGGCACCAAGATTTATTGGCCCCTTCCCAGTTATTTCCCGAGTGGGCACCATTGCTTATCGGTTGGAATTGCCCCCCGAATTGTCCGATGTGCATAACGTGTTTCATGTCTCACAGTTGATGCGGTGCATATCCCCGCCTGAGAAAAGGACTACCCTGACCGACATAGAATTGGCAAAGGATTTGATGTATGAAGAAAGACCGTTCAAAATTGTGGATCAAATGGAAAGGGTCACTCGCAGTAAAGTAAGGAAGTTTTATAAAGTCCAGTGGGAGCATCACACCGAGTCAGAAGCAACCTGGGAACAAGTAGAATTCCTACAGGCATATTATCCGGAATGGTTTTCCCAAGCAACCAAATCTCGAGGACGAGATTCATTCTAAGTGCGGGGGGTTTGTGATAGCCTGATTTTTTGCCCTCTTTTATTTGCCTGAGTATTTGAATTTATTTTGAATCTTGGGAGTTTTGAATCTTTTCATATGGACTTAAACCCTTGGGTACCCTTGGCTTTCACCCAAGTGCCTCACATCCATCTCAAATCATCTTTTCCCTCTGGTTCACTCTAATATAATTATTGGAATATTTTTCTTTATTGAAAAATATTCATTTTTCCCTCCAAAACCCTAGCTAAGCCCATTGTGCTCCAAAGCAACCCCTATTTTTCTGGCCCACAAAAATCTGAGGAAATTCATAAATATTCTTTGGACCCTAGGACACATTCCTAAGCAAAAATATTGCACCAGTTTTTGGAATATTTTTGCTACGCAAATTCTTTTCTATTCTGGACAGAAATGGTAGTTTCTACAGCAACAACCATTTTACTTGCTCCATTGCTTCTGAAACTCCTTGTGCATCTTCACCTTAGTAACTTATGACTAGCCTCCAAAGCACAGCCTCCAACTCTTAGCCAATTTACCTCGGTAAAATCTCAAAGTTTCTGTCCAGAAACTTACCAGACGTGTGAATTTATTTCTACTGCGTCTGGAACCAAACTAAACCTGGGTAACTCTCATATCTACCATGAACAACACGCCAGACATGATTTTTGGCACCAAGTTAGCGAGTAGGCAAAGTTCACGCGGTGACCACGCGTGTGCACCATGCCAGTCTGCTTGTTGGCGCGCTCTGGATGCCGCCGTGCGCTCTGTTTCGCGTGTGCTTGCTTCCGCACCTGCCAGAGCTTGCCAAGCCGCGCCACCATCTTTGTCTTGACCTCTATAGCGCCCCCCTGGCACTCGCCGACGCCGGAGCTCGCTGCAGCGAGCACAGGCGCGGCCCGGCCAAGGCAACAGTGCGGTGCGCACTGTGCTCGTTGCCACTCCAGCGCCCCTGTGCTCATCCCCTTCCGCCCACAGCTCCCGCGTGAACCCCGTCGCCTTATCCCCCTCTCACTGACGCCATTCGTCGCCGGGCGCAGCGTCCAGGTGTCGCGGTGGAGCCCCGAACCCCCTCTCGGCTCGCCTATATATAGGACTCCTCCCAGCCTCCCCGAACACCCAGCTCCACTCCCACACACACACCACAACTGCGTAGAACCTCGTGGCCCAGCTGGGTAGGCCACAGGCCGCCGTCCCCGAGCTCGAGCTCACCGGCGATCCCCTCGGGTCGTCGCGGTAGCTCCAGACCCTCTCAGGCCAGGGCAACCCTTCCAGAGCCTCCGCCACTCTCTGGTGGTGCCGTTCCACCTAGTTGGAGATCCTAGAGTCGTCGTGGCTCGCCGTCTTCTTAAACTCCGGCGACCACCCCGTTCTGCCTCCGTCTGCGAGGTCATTTCCGATGTCGTCCGACCACCCCTAGCTACTCTACGGGTACGGGCAGGTGCGCCTCGACCTCCTCTATCGATATATCCCTCCCATCTTGGCCAAGGAGCTCGCGTCGCCGGCGTGCGCTCTGGCAAGGCCGCAGCCGCCCCTGTTCTTCTCCCTCTCTCCCCCTCACCTGACTAGCGGGGCCTGCTAGTTAGCCTCTCTGCACCTGCGCGAAGCGGTACGAGTGGTGGCGCCCTGGGCTTTTACGCCTTCGACGTCACCCCCTTTAAGTCCGTTTATTTAAATTTCAAATTTAAATATATTCCAGAACACTTCAAACTGCAATAACTTTTTAACCATAAGTCCAAATGAATTGATTCTTTTTGTATTGTGTTCTTTGTAAAGAAATCTTGCAGCACACCAAAAATGAGACTATTTGGTGTTGTGTAGATTTTCTGGTGAACTTTTGAATGATTCTTGATATTCTCTTTTTGTACTTTTAATTATTTTCAGAAGGTGAAGCTTGTCTTGAGGATCACCTGGAGGCTTGTGAACCTCATTTGCACTAAGGCAAGCCACAGCAACATTTTCATGATGCCATTTCAATATTTGTGAATTTCCAACTTGAATGAATGATTTAAATTGTGCACATGAATTATTTTTGTTAATTACCTTCTGTTGGTTGCTGTATTTAGTTGTTTCATTTAGTATACAGAAAGTTGGAAGTTATTAAGATAGCTAGAAGAAAGTTTGGATCATTGAGCACTAATATGGATAGGCATATAAATAGCTATGTGAAGTTATTTTCTTTTACATAAGAACTATGTTAAAAAATGCTAGAATATATTCTGTTTTTAATTGGAAGTAAATCATAACCAGAATAACATTTAAGTTGTGATGCTTACATTTAGTAAGGTAAAGTTGGCCCAGTTATTTTTTTTGTAATGCATTTGGTATGTTGCATTCTATGGCATTTTATGACACCAGTTATTTATTTGCTTTAAGTTGAACCTATTAATAACTCAACTTCAATAAATTGATGACCGGGTCATGGTGCCACTGAATCGAGTTTTTCCCAGTGCAACCACATTTGCCTTTATTGGAAGGTCTTTATTCGGTCCGTTGTCATGCCTCTTGTCGGTACCTCCAAATAGGGAAGGTTATGGGCATGCGGTACCCTGGCCCGGTAAGCAGACATAACCTTGTGTGCCCGTTGTTAAGTTTATGGTACCGAGTCCCCGTTGGGATAGTTTCTGTTTGGCCACGACGGTGGTCGGCGTGCCTTTGGTAGGCACAGGGTCACCTAGGACTATTCCAGTGGGGAATGAGTCAGAGTGGCTGGGAGAGTGCCATGGCAATGGAAGAGTTTTGTCGGGACGCCATTGGTCCACCCGAATGGGAAAGCGAGGCCATGGGTTCCATGGTGTGGGTACAGTGCACTACCTCTGCAGAGTGTAATTAATCTATCGATAGCCGAGTCGACGGTCATGGACACGCTCGAAAGTAAGTCACACCATGGGTCAACATAAAATAAAAAAATTCTCACTAAGTTATGAATTTTTGTACTGTAACAATGGTGGAAGAGCCACCGAGATGATTTGAAACCAAGTGTGGTCGGGGTTGTGATCGCCGGAAAGATCACGATTTATGTCCTCTTGAGATGAACAAGTTTATAGTTTAATAAAAATCACCATGGGTAAGTCAGACCAAGGGTCTGTTTTCACAAAGGCATGAGCACAGCATGTTAGTTGTATGTATATTCACGTATTGTGCTACATTTTAACAATTGAATAATTATCATGATATTGTTTGTCATTATGTTTTTGTTTGTTGTAAGCTTCCAAGTACATTCAATGTACTGACCGGGCGTGTCATGCCATATTTCAGGAAAGTTTCGCTGGAAAGAAGTGCCGTCCGAGTCTAGACCATGTTCACATCGGTGTCCCTGTGAGATGGAGTTCTGCTACGAAGGCGTTCCGCTGCTGCGTAGTCTTTGTAATCGAGGTCTTTTATGTTCATTAAATAATGTACATATTGTCCAGCCGCACCGTGTGTGCCGCTTGGCCTCGCTACTCGTTGTAATGTAAAACTGTGATCCGCTAGTATCAATAAAGCGGTTGTTTTCTGTACCAAGATGTTATGTGTTGCCAGAAGACAAGGTCTCTAGGCTGGCAATACAAGGTAAACCGGTCGCTCTGATCCGGGGTGCCACACCCGCTGCTTTGTTGCGTTAGATTACGAAGTTGACGAAGGAGTTGGACCAAGAATTTGGATGGAGAAAGTGGCTGGGGGTTTTGGAGCAATATTACTAAGCACTTGAGCAACCGGATCATTAAGCAACACTTCATCCCCTTTTAATAGTATTGACTGAATGTGATCTTGGATCACTAATATAATATGAAAAGTCTTGAGATTTTGCCAATCTTTGTCCTTAGCATTTTGAGGGGTTCCACATCCTCTTGTCCTTGCCATGCCACTGTTCAACTTTCCTGAAATATACTGGATAAAACAATTAGTCCAACAAGAGATAAGTTGACATTAATTACCAAAATCACCAAGGGAGCACTTGTGCTTTCAGTGATGATTAAGTATTTTTTTAAACAAAATTATGGCCACTCGGCATGCTTTATTGATCGAAGATACATAGTTTACCATCAACTTTCAATGTATCTAATAGAACATGACGTAATTGGTAGGCATGTAGTGGCAAATAGGTTCACCATGCTCTCCGTCTAATATCTCAAAGTACCGCGTGTCTCAATCAGAAGTGTTCATGTGACACATGGCTATTGCTGTCATGCATGACATGCCATCTTTCAAGCCCTTGAGTTGCACCCTCAAAGTTTGCACCTTTTTTGGCCAATGGCAATAGAAAACCTCATACGGAAAATCCATAGGGTGGCATGGCACCACTTTACTGTTGAGTTCGATGATCCATTCCACAACATACATGGAGCAGGGGGTCTCATGCCCATGAATCCTTGTAATGGCTACTCATGCATTGCTGACTCCCAATTCTCTGCTGGCGAACCTTGCCATTCCTTCATGAGATGAGAAACACATGTGAGGTTCCTCCTTGTCAGCCGGTTTTCCACATGAATGAAGGGTGTCGGCTACTTGCTTTGCCTTCACCGAGCCGTGATGTATCTTGAAGTACAAAAGGATGGTTGTCAAGTAATTTGACTCCAACTGGGTAGAGGCAAAATGTACAGACTTTGGTGCACCATCTCGTGCAAACATGGTTCCTTTAGGCACTGTAGTGCCGATGTGTAGATTCTTCTTCAGGAATAACATGCCAGTTTGAACTTTTATATGCCCGTGTTTTGCTAGTGCTTCAGGAATACAGGAGGTTGCATTGTTATTAATTAATACAAAAGTTTAGCAGAAATATTGGCATACTGTTTTTAACCCCTTTCCGCGACGGCATTTGGAACCATCGCCAAGTGAGTGTGGGCGATAGGGGCGTCCTTCCCACATGACCCAGAAACCATCGGGGATATGCCCTCCTTGAAGGAAATATGCCCTAGAGGCAATAATAAAGTTTTTATTTATATTTCCTTATATATGACGATAAATATCTTTTATTCATGCTAGAATTGTATTAACCGGAAACTTGATACATGTGTGAATACATAGACAAAACAGAGTGTCCCTAGTATGCCTATACTAGACTAGCTCGTTAATCAAAGATGGTTATGTTTCCTGACCATAGACATTTGTTGTCATTTGATCAATGGGATCACATCATTATGAGAATGATGTGATGGACAAGACCCGTCCCTTAGCTTAGCACTATGATCGCTTAGTTTTACTGCTATTGCTTTCTTCATGACTTATACATGTTCCTCTGACTATGAGATTATGCAACTCCCGAATACCGTAGGAGCACCTTGTGTGCTATCAAACGTCACAACATAACTGGGTGATTATAAATATGCTCTACAGGTGTCTCTGAAAGTGTTTGTGGTGTTGGCATAGATCGAGAATAGGATTTGTCACTCCGAGTGTCGGAGAGGTATCTATGGGCCCTCTCGGTAGTACACATCGTAATAAGCCTTGCAAGAAAACGACTAATGAGTTAGTCACGAGATGATGTATTACGGAACGAGTAAAGAGACATGCCGGTGATGAGATTGAACTAGGCATGATGATACCGACGATCGAATCTCGAGAAAGTAACATACCGATGACAAAGGGAATAATGTAAGTTGCTATGCGGTTTGACCAATAAAGATCTTCGTAGAATATGTAAGAACCAATATGAGCATCCAAGTTCCGCTATTGGTTATTGACGGAGATGAGTCTCGGTCATGTCTACATAGTTCTCGAACCCGTAGGGTCCGCACGCTTAACGTATGATGACGATCGGTATTATGAGTTTATGAATTTTGATGTACCGAACGTAGTTCGGTGTCCCGGATGTGATCACGGACATGTTGAGGAGTCTCGAAATGGACGAGACATAAAGATTGATATATTGGAAGGTTATATTCAGACACCGAAAGGGTTTCGGGAGTCACCAGATAAATACCGGAGTACCAGGAGGTTACCGGAACCCCCCGTGGAGTAAATGGGCCTTATTGGGCTTTAGGGGAGAGAGAGGGGCTGCATAGGGCAGCCCCCCCATGGACTAGTCCGAATTGGACTAGGGGAGGGGTGGCGCCCCCTCCTTCCCTCTCTTCTCTCCCTCCCCTTCGTTCTTCTCCTACTCCTACTAGGAAAGGTGGAATCCTACTCCTAGTGGGAGTAGGACTCCACCCTTGGGCGCGCCATAGGAGGGTCGGCCCTCTCCTCCTCTCCTCCTTTATATACGTGGCCAGGGGGCACCCCATAGACACACAAGTTGATTTCTTAGCCGTGTGCGGTGCCCCTCTCAACAGTTACACACCTCGGTCATATCGTCGTAGTGCTTAGGCGGAGCCCTGCTTCGGTAACTTCATCATCACCATCACCACGCCGTCGTGCTGACGGAACTCTCCTTCGACCTCAACTGGATCAAGAGTTCGTGGGACATCATCGATCTGAACGTGTGCTGAATATGGAGGTGTCGTATGTTCGGTGCTTGGATCGGTTGGATCGCGAAGACTTTCGACTACATTAACCGCGTTACTAAACGCTTCTGCTTTTGGTATATGAAGGTACGTAGAGACACTCTCCCCGCTCGTTGCTATGATTCTAGATAGATCTTGCATGATCGTAGGAATTGTTTTGAAATACTATGTTCCCCAACAGTGACATCATGAGCCAGGTCTATGCGTAGATGATATGGACGAGTAGAACACAATGAGTTGTGGGCGATAATAGTCATACTGCTTACCAGCATGTCATACTTTGATTCGGCAGTATTGTGAGATGAAGCGGCCCGGACCGACATTACGCGCACACTTACGCGAGACCGGTTTCACCGTTACGAGCACTTGTTGCTTAAAGGTGACCGGTGGGTGTCTGTCTCTCTCACTTTAGTTGAATCGAGTGTGACTACGCCCGGTCCTTGTGAAGGTTTAAATGGTTCTTGCTAAGCCCGTAGCAGCCACGTAAAACTTGCAACAACGGAGTAGAGGACGTCTAACTTATCTTTGCAGGGCATGTTGTGATGTGATATGGTCATGACGTGATGAGTTATACGTTATTGTATGAGATGTTCATGTTTTGTAAATTATCGGCAACCGGCAGGAGCCTTATGGTTGTCTCTTTATTGTATGAGTTGTGAAAGCCATGTAATTGCTTTACTTTATCACTATGAGTTAGTGATAGTAGTAGTAGAAATAGTTCGCGAGACGACCACGACGCTACGATGAAGATCATGGTGTCAAGCCGGTGACGATGGAGATCCTGACGATGCTTTGGAGATGGAGATCAAAAGCACAAGATGATGATGGCCATATCATGTCACATATTTTGATTGCATGTGATGTTTATCTTATTATGCTTCTTATTTTGCTTAGTACGGTGGTAGCATTATAAGATAATCCCTTACAAAATTTCAAGGTACAAGTGTTCTCCCTGAGTATGCACCGTTGCGAAAGTTCGTCGTGCCGAGACACCACGTGATGATCGGGTGTGATAAGCTCTACGTTCAAATACAATGGGTGTAAGACAGTTTTGCACATGCAAAATACTCGGGTTAAACTTGACGAGCCTAGCATGTACAAACATGGGCTCGGAGCACTGGAGACCGGAAGGTCGAGCGTGAATCATATAGTACATATGATCAACATAAAATGTTCACCATTGAAAACTACTCCATCTTGATGACCCACAACCGTAAGGGATCTATTGCAGCATTTTCGATAAGTAAGAGTGTCGAACCCAACGAGGAGCAGAAGGTATTGATAAGCGATTCTGAGCAAGAAATTACTGCAAGCACTGAAAGATAACTTTTAGGGGTTTTCTCGGTATAAGCAACAGGAAAGTAAAAGCAAGTAATGTAAAAGGTACTGAGAGTAACAAGTGGCACAATCCTTTCTTAGCAAAGGAGAGGCCTAGCAACTGAACTTATAAAGACTAAAGCGTTCTTGAGGACACACGGGAGAGGTAGTCATGTGCTTTCACCATATTCCGTATCGATACTATGTTATGTGTTGATAAGTGTTGAGTGGGTGCATCTATGCTAGTGCACTCTCTAGACTAAGATGAATGCACTCTTATGATTAAACACCTTGCAAGCATCCGCAAATACAAGGTAGAATTTAAGGTAAAAGCATAACCATAGCAATACGATCGAGGATCCATTATTCCCTTATGCAAAAGCGTGCGAACTGGGGTTCAAGTTTCTGTCACTCCGGCAACCCACCATAAGCATTCTTTATACACAATGTATTCTCCTAGGTCCTTAATAAGGCGAAGTGTTGGGTGTTCGACTCACACAACACCACTAGTAGAATGACAACACAACTTAAGCATCAAACAACACATGTTACTTCAACAGCATATGACTACTAACAACAAGACTTTCCCCATGTCCTCAAGAACTAAGGTAACTACTTACAAGACATAAAAGAGATCATGATCAGTGGGGATAAATATGTGATAAACAATCTGGACATAATAATATTTCTCCAACAAAACTCAATAGCATTCACCACAAAGCAGTAATCAACACTGATGGAGTAGAGAGGATAGGTAGTACAAGTTACAACACAAGTTGCGATTGTAAGATGAGATTTGGATGAAGATGGAGATGGTGCTGGTGTTGGGGATGATGTTGATGATGATCTCGATGATGCCTGTGACGATGGTGATGACGATGGCGACGATCTCCCCTTCCGGGAGGTGATCTCCCCGGCGGAATCTGCCCGCCGGAGATGCCATTTTCTTCTCTGTAGGTTTCCGCCACGGAGCGGCGGCGGAACTCCGTAAAAATTCCCGTCTCTAGGGTTTTTGGATAACGGAGAGCATATATGCAAAAGGGGGCGGCCAGAGGTGGGCCAGGGGCTCCAGGCGAACCCCCGGCGCGGCCAGGGGGGGCGCCCCCAGGCCGCCTGGGCACCCTGTGGCCCACCTCTAGTTGCCCTTTCGCGTGCCTTCGTGGTCCGTCTGAAAAATATCTCCCGTCAATTTTCAGGTAATTTGGAGGTATTCTTCTTCAGCAACTCAGCGTCACTTTTTACTGCTGAATCCTGCGTCTGCTGCTTCGGCATCGGAAAGTTTGCAAACTGTGTAAAATAGACCAAAACAACATAAGAACATCACCGTAACGTGAAATATATCAATGAATAAGGATAAATTATGATACAAAATAGTGATGCATTTTGGATGTATCAACACCCCCAAGCTTAGACCTCGCTTGTCCCCAAGCGAATATGAACTCGGTAAACCTGTCCACAAGTCTAGAGAGTGAAGTGTCGATAAATAGAATACGGACAAGAAGCGTCATAGTTTCTTTACCAACTCAAATATCCTCAACGGCAATCTTCAATTCATAAAGCCCTTATAAAAGAGTGATAACACTTATATTCAAAAGTAGGGCTAAGGAAACTCATTATATCATGGCAAACATGTCCTTTGGTCAAAGGACAACAAATAGATTTAACTTTTGCTCTTATATTTTGATGAGATCAATTGAAGCTTTTTGAAATAACATGTTAATAGGCAAGAAGTGAAAGTGTTAACACAAAGGAAGATATTTGCCTTAGCTGGGCATGACAAAAAACTTACTTATCGAATGATAATGTCAACAAGGATATGATATGACAAATCTTAATGCAGCTTTATATGAATGAATCCTTATCAACATCAAACGTCTGCTCTCTTTGAGAAATAGAAGGAAGTAAGAATAACTGACTCAACTTAAAATTAAAAGATAGGCCCTGCTCTAGGGTAGTAGGGAAAACTCATGTGCTATCCTCAAATCAAACAGAATGAAAACAAGTTTTGAGAGGTGCATGATTTGTCAACGAATGCTAATAGGTAACCCAATTACTTCTTGAGCTGGACAAGTTTCGAGGAACGGCTCCCGCACGAGGACGATCACATCCTCTTATTCTCCTTTGTTTATCACTGCCAAAGTTTTCTGATTTCTCATGAACAAAGCGTGAAGGAGGGTTTGTTTGTTATATTATTTTTAAGCCGGGCGCACTCAATGCCAGTTCCTTTTCGTATTATGGGTTTGCACATTATACATGCAATCCCGGGGTGAAGCTTGTCCAACTCAAAAAGATCATGAATTAGCTACTACTTCCTCATGAGCTAAAGCAGAGGCACAAAACAAAAGATTTTGAACATTTAAGGATAACACATAAATTTTATACTTTAGGAGGTGGTAGTGGAATACCACGAGTAGGTAGGTATGGTGGACTCATATGGAAGGTATTGGTTTTAAGGGTATGGATGCACAATCAGAATACCGCTTAGTACAGAGTTAGGCTAGCAAAGGTTTTGAGAGAGCAGACAACTGATGATGACTAAGATGCAAAGCAATATAAAGCATGAACATTGAAATAAGCATAACACATCAAGTTGTCTTCCTTGTCAGCATAACACTTCAAGCATAATAACATAAAGGTTTTGGCTATGTTGATACTTTAAGAAAATCATGCTTGTTGTTATGACCAAAGCTATGTTTGCCAAGATTAAATAAAGTTTCATAGCCATACCTGACATAAGGTCAATACTCCCCATAAGAATCATCATATAAGGTCGATTCCGTGAAGAGAATACCGAGTGCAGCAAAAGGAACCGATAAACTTCTCATTAATATTCCATCATAGACGACTCCACACTCACGGATACAATTCTTCACCAAAGGAGTGATAGACCTCAATGGACACATCTATCTCATATGATAACCTTCCTAGACATGATACGACTCTACTTGACTCTAAAAGATAAAAAGTAAAGATAATGATACCGGGCACTCCCCCAAGCTTGGAACAAGCCAAGGGAATGCCATTACCCCAGGAGATTTCACTCATCATCCTTGTTGGCGTTGATCACATAGTGCTTGGCGAAACTCTTCCATGGAAGGGGTTCTCCAGTCTCATATGAGAAGCTCGTCTCCTGAATCCTGCATTCAGCACCCAAACTCATGCGCATAAACCTTAGTTCATACTCACAGTTCTGGTTATGTAGATCATTAATTTGCCCTTGGAGCTCTATAATTCTTTCTTCAGACGCGGTGATGCTTTTCCACATCTCATTCATCTCCTTCAGGAAGTAGGTCTTCAGCTCGTCGATGATGTTAAAGTTAGCTTCAACACCACGCTCGATCATCTTCTTGTACTTGAAGACTTCTTGCTCCACTTCTTCCAGCCTGGCCTGGATGCTCCCCTCCTTGATAGGTCCCTTCAGATCTTCTTGATGAAGGACGCCGTCCTTCATCTGAACAACCTGAGGGTGCTTCTTCACCTCAGCGAGGTAAGGGTTGATGACGATGACGACGAACTTGTCCTTGGGGGAACTTGGAGAAGCCATGGCACCTAAATTCAGCTGAAAGATTCCCTGGCAGAAACAGATCTAAGAGAAAACACGCGAAATCGCAAGATACGTTGCCAGAACAATCCGGGCAAATATATAGGAAAAATTTATGCACAGAAAGGAAGGTAACGGACCAAAGCGGGGTCGGAGACGGACTCCCGGGTGTCCAGGCGGCCTCCCGGCGCGGCCCAGGGGGGCGTGCCAGGGGGGCGCCTAGACTCCCTGGAGGTCGTCTCCGGCTCCACTTAGGCTCGGAATTTTACTAATTTTGCAGAAACTCGTAATACGGAACTTTTATGGCAGTTCGCGATGTTTTCTTACCGTACTACATACCTTTTCTTTATTATGCTTCTGCTGGTGTCTGAAACAGGGCTGCAACATGTTCTTCATGGGTTGTTGTGTATATTATATTCACATCAACATTGACAGGGTCTCCTGCTATGTAATGTTTAAGTCTTTGCCCATTCGCAACTTGAGGTTTGGTGCCTTCAAAATTATTAATCTTAATTGCACCAGACCGATAAACTTCTTCAATATGAAATGGTCCTTCCCACCTGGAAAGTAGTTTACCTGGAGAAAACCTAAAACGGGATCTGTACAACAAAACTTTATCACCAATATTAAATTCACGTTTCAGAATCTTCCTATCATGCCACCTTTTTACCTTTTCCTTGAACATTTTAGCGCTCTCGTAAGATTCACTTCTCCATTCATCTAGAGAAGTCAAGTTCATGAGACGCTTCTCACCAGCTAATTTTGGGTCAGCGTTAAGCTCTCTAACAGCCCAGAAAGCTTTGTGCTCTAACTCTAATGGCAAATGGCAAGCCTTGCCATACACCATCTTATAGGGGGACATGCCCATGGGGTTTTTGTAAGCAGTTCTATATGCCCACAAAGCATCTCCTAACTTATTTGACCAGTCCTTTCTATTTCTGTTTACTGTTTTCTGCAAGATAAACTTAATCTCTCTATTGGTGAGCTCAACTTTCCCACTAGTTTGAGGATGATATGGTGAAGCAATTCTATGATTAACATCGTATTTGGCCAAAGCTTTTCTAAAAGCTCCGTGCGTGAATTGTGATCCTCCATCGATCATGAGATACCTTGGTACACCAAACCTAGGAAAAATTACATCTTTAAGCATTTTCAAAGATGTCTTGTGATCAGCACTTTCAGCGGGGATTGCTTCAACCCACTTGGTCACATAATCAACAGCTACTAAAATGTGAGTGTACTTGTGCGAAGAAGGAAAAGGCCCCATAAAATCAAAACCCCAACAATCGAAAGGTTCAATCACTAGTGAGTAATTCATAGGCATCTCATTCCTTCTACTAATGTTACCAACTATCTGACATTTATCACAGGCTAAAACATAATTTCTAGCATCTTTAAAGAGAGTAGGCCAATAAAAACCTGATTGAAGAACCTTATGTGCAGTCCTCTCACCGGCATGATGTCCTCCATAGGGACTATCATGACACCGTCTGAGAATGTCCTTCTGCTCATGTTCCGGAATGCATCTTCTCACGATCCCATCGGGACCTTCTTTGAAAAGATGTGGGTCATCCCAAAAGTAGTGCCTCAAATCATGAAAGACTTCTTCCTTTGCTGAAATGTTAGACCTGGAGGCAAATACTTTGCAACAATGAAATTAGCATAATCTGCATACCAAGGATCGGAAAGAGATTGTACTTTTACAACGGCAAGTTGCTCGTCTGGAAAACTATCGTTAACTGGGATGGGGTCGTGCGGTATATCTTCCATCCTTGAAAGATTGTCCGCCACCGGATTGTCTTCCCCTTTCCTATCAACAATCTGCAAATCCAATTCTTGAAGAAGGAGTACCCATCTGATAAGCCTTGGCTTGGCATCCTTCTTTGTCATAAGATACTTAATGGCAGCATGATCAGTATGAATAATAACTTTGGAATCAACAATATACTGCCTAAACTTATCACAAGCAAAAACTACAACTAAGAATTCCTTCTCAGTAGTAGTATAATTTCTTTGAGCACTATCAAGGGTTTTACTAGCATAATGTATAACATTCAATTTCTTATCAACTCTTTGTCCTAAAACAGCTCCAACAGCAAAATCACTTGCATCACACAAAATCTCAAAAGGTAAATTCCAGTCAGGTGGTTGTACTATAGGAGCGGTTATTAAAGCTTTCTTAAGGACTTCAAAAGCTTCCTTACAATTTTCATCAAATACAAAAGGAACGTCCTTCTGGAGAAGATTAGTGAGGGGTCTTGAGGTTTTAGAAAAGTCTTTAATAAATCTTCTATAAAAACCTGCATGAGCGAGAAAACTGCGAATACCTTTGATGTCCCTTGGATAGGGCATCCTCTCAATAGCTTCGATCTTGGCTTTGTCCACTTCAATTCCCCTTTCAGAAATCTTGTGACCAAGAACAATTCCTTCATTAACCATAAAGTGGCACTTTTCCCAGTTGAGTACCAAATTTGTCTCCTCGCATCTCTGCAAAACTTTATTAAGGTTGTGAAGACAATGGTCAAAAGAAGTTCCATAGACGGAGAAATCGTCCATGAAGACTTCCATAATATCCCCGTAGAAACTGTGAAAGATAGCAGACATACACCTTTGAAAAGTAGCAGGGGCATTACATAAACCAAAAGGCATACGCCTGTAAGCATAAGTACCAAAGGGACAAGTAAAAGTGGTCTTCTCTTGATCGGCAGTGTTAACATGAATTTGAGAGAAGCCAGAATAACCATCGAGATAACAAAAGTGGGTATTTTTGGATAACCTTTCAAGCATTTGGTCAATGAACGGCAACGGATAGTGATCCTTCCTGGTTGCCTTGTTCAACTTCCTGTAATCAATACACATTCTATATCCAATAATAATTCTCTGAGGTATTAATTCATTTTTATCATTAGGAACCACAGTTGTACCTCCTTTCTTAGGAACACAATGTACCGGACTTACCCACTTACTATCAGCTATAGGGTAGATAATACCTGCGGCTAGAAGCTTGAGAATCTCAGTTCTCACGACATCCATCATCTTCGGGTTCAACCGTCGTTGATGATCAACAACTGGTTTAGCATCAGGCTCAAGGTTGATAGTATGTTGACAGATAGATGGACTAATCCCCTTAAGGTCATCAAGGGTGTAGCCAATTGCGCCTCGGTGTTTACGAAGTACTTCCAATAATCGCTCCTCTTCATATCCTGAAAGGTTAGAATTGATAATAACAGGATATACTTTCTTTTCATCTAAATAAGCATACTTGAGCGTATCGGGAAGAGGTTTAAGATCGAACACCGGGTCTTCTTTCGGTTTTGATAAAATTCCCAAAGGTTCAACCGGAAGGTTGTGCTTCAGGATAGCAGGCTGCCTCAAGAATATTTCATCTAGTTAATTTCTTTCCTGCATATGCAAATCATTCTCGTGGTCCTCCATGTATTGCTGCAAAGGATCATTAGGGGGAATAGCAATAGAGGCAATACTTTCAATAATTTTATCATCACTAGGCAAATCAGTACCACGAGGCTGCTTAGAGAACTTAGAAAAATTAAATTCATATGGCTCACCATCGAAATCAACAGAAACTTTACCTTTCTTGCAATCTATTATAGCTCCACAAGTTCTAAGAAAAGGTCTACCAAAAATAATTGGACAAAAATTGTCCCTCTCTGAACCAAGTACTAGAAAGTCGGTAGGGTATTTTACCGTTCCACATAGGACTTCAACGTCCCTCACAATTCCGATAGGAGAGATAGTTGTTCTATTTGCAAGATGAATAGTAACATCAACTTCTTCAAGTTCACAAGGAGAAATCTCACCGATGATCTCTTCATAAAGTGAATAGGGGATAGCGCTTGCACTCGATCCCAAATCGCATAGCCCATAATAATTGTGATCTCCTATTTTAACAGATACCACTGGAGTACCTGAAATTGGGCCTTTATTCTTGGCTGTGACAAGGTTAGTGGAAACAGCACAAAATTTATATTGGAATCCAAAACATCATTAGTAGCATGGTCTTTAATCAATGCAACTTGAGGATCGACCCTGATCTGGTCCTCAGGCTCATCAACTCTTCTCTCACTTTTATTTATTATGCCTGTCACAAGAGAGTGCTCCCTTATCCTCGTGGGAAAAGGAGGCTTTTCATATATAATTGCAGGCAAAATAGGGTCAGCAACATAAATATCAATAGGTGGTTCTTTAAAAGGTTCATGGTGCTGGTCTCTCTTCTTTTTAAAAGAATCAACGTGAGAGGCAAAATTCTTACACAAATCAATCACTAGATAGGAATCAAGACCAATCTTAGAGCAAAAAGTATTGAAGTAATCAGTTTTCACATAGCTCTCAATATAATCATGTTCATAATTTATAGTGGGTTCAATACCTTTATCAATTTCCCAATCTTCGGTATTCCTCTGGATTCTTTCAATGAGATCCCACCTTTCTTCAACACTCTTCTTCTGAAATACCCAACTAGAGGAGGCATCCAGCATCTCCTTATCCTAACGAGAAAGCCTGGCATAAAAATTCGTAAGTATAATTTCCTTGGGAAGCTTATGAATAGGGCATTTGAGCATTAGGGACTTCAATCTCCCCCAAGCTTGAGCAATGCTTTCTCCGTCGCGAGACCTAAAGTTATAGATATAATTCCTGTCTCGATGAATTTCATGAAGAGGATAAAACTTAGTATAAAAGAGAGACATAAGCTCCTGCCAGTCCAGCAAGTGTGAGTTATCGAGAAGCCCATACCAATCTGAAGCTTTATCTATAAGTGATACGACAAACAATTTCCTCATGACAAACTCCCTCGATACACCTGCAAGCTTAAATAATGAACATAGTTGTGACAGATATAGCAAGTGTTCACCGGGATGTCTGTCTCCTGCGTAACGATTAGCCAAAACATAATCGATAATACCAGCTGGTATTTTATAAGGCACAATTTCAGTAGGGGGAGGATCAACCACCACAGGTGTGGGGCGTCTTCCCGCAAGCAACGATCCAATAATAGGGTTGTCCATAAGGACAAGGAGCAGCAAATAGCAAAAATAAAAACAGAATTATAAAAAACTTTCTTACCAGTTCCACATTACCAATAGCGCAGCTCTCCCCGGCAATGGCGCCAGAAAAACGGTACTTGATGACCCACAACCGTAAGGGATCTATTGCAGCCTTTTCGATAAGTAAGAGTGTCGAACCCAACGAGGAGCAGAAGGTATTGATAAGCGATTCTGAGCAAGAAATTACTGCAAGCACTGAAAGATAACTTTTAGGGGTTTTCTCGGTATAAGCAACAGGAAAGTAAAAGCAAGTAATGTAAAAGGTACTGAGAGTAACAAGTGGCCCAATCCTTTCTTAGCAAAGGAGAGGCCTAGCAACTGAACTTATAGAGACTAAAGCGTTCTTGAGGACACACGGGAGAGGTAGTCATGTGCTTTCACCATATTCCGTATCGATACTATGTTATGTGTTGATAAGTGTTGAGTGGGTGGATCTATGCTAGTGCACTCTCTAGACTAAGATGAATGCACTCTTATGATTAAACACCTTGCAAGCATCCGCAAATACAAGGTAGAATTTAAGGCAAAAGCCTAACCATAGCAATACGATCGAGGATCCATTATTCCCTTATGCAAAAGCGTGCGAACTGGGGTTCAGGTTTCTGTCACTCCGGCAACCCACCATAAGCATTCTTTATACACAATGTATTCTCCTAGGTCCTTAATAAGGCGAAGTGTTGGGTGTTCGACTCACACAACACCACTAGTAGAATGACAACACAATTTAAGTATCAAACAACACATATTACTTCAACAGCATATGACTACTAACAACAAGACTTTCCCCATGTCCTCAAGAACTAAGGTAACTACTCACAAGACATAAAAGAGATCATGATCAGTGGGGATAAATATGTGATAAACAATCTGGACATAATAATATTTCTCCAACAAAACTCAATAGCATTCACCACAAAGCAGTAATCAACACCGATGGAGTAGAGAGGATAGGTAGTACGAGTTACAACACAAGTTGCGATTGTAAGATGAGATTTGGATGAAGATGGAGATGGTGCTGGTGTTGGGGATGATGTTGATGATGATCTCGATGATGCCTGTGACGATGGTGATGACGATGGCGACGATCTCCCCTTCCGGGAGGTGATCTCCCCGGCGGAATCTGCCCGCCGGAGATGCCCTTCTCTTCTCTATATGTTTCCGCCACGGAGCGGCGGCGGAACTCCGTAAAAATTCCCGTCTCTAGGGTTTTTGGATAACGGAGAGCATATATGCAAAAGGGGGCGGCCAGAGGAGGGCCAGGGGCTCCAGGCGACCCTCCCCCCGGCGCGGCCAGGGGGCGCGCCCCCAGGCCGCCTGGGCACCCTGTGGCCCCCCTCTGGTTGCCCTTTCGCGTGCCATCGTGGTCCGTCTGAAAAATATCTCCCGTCAATTTTCAGGTAATATGGAGGTATTCTTCTTCAGCAACTCAGCGTCACTTTTTACTGCTGAATCCTGCGTCTGCTGCTTCGGCATCGGAAAGTTTGCAAACTGTGTAAAATAGACCAAAACAACATAAGAACATCACCGTAAAGTGAAATATATCAATGAATAAGGATAAATTATGATACAAAATAGTGATGCATTTTGGACGTATCACATCTCACATGATGATCGGACTTGGTTTAGTTGATTTGGATCACATGATCATTTAGATGACTAGAGGGATGTCTATCTAAGTGGGAGTTCCTTAGTAATATGATAAATTGAACATTAGTTTATCATGAACTTAGTCACGATAGTTTTTGCATATCTATGTTGTTGTAGATCAATGGCCCGTGCTACCATTCCCTTGAATTTTAATGCGTTTCTAGAGAAAGATAAGTTGAAAGATGATGGTAGAAACTACACGGACTGGGTCAGTAACTTGAGGATTATCCTCATTGCTGCACAGAAGAATTATTTTCTTGAAGCACCGCTAGGTGACAGGCCTGCTGCAGGAGCAACTCCGGACGTTATGAACGTCTGGCAAGGTTGTTCTGATGACTACTCAATAGTTTAGTGTGCCATGCTTTACGGCTTAGAATCGGGACTTCAAAGACGTTTGAACGTCATGGAGCATATGAGATGTTCCAAGAGTTGAAGTTAATATTTCAAGCAAATGCCCGAATTGAGAGATATGAAGTCTCCAATAAGTTCTATAGCTGCAAGATGGAGGAGAACAGTTCTATCAGTGAACACTTACTCAGAATGTCTAGGTACTACAATCACATGACTCAACTTGGTTGCAAAGTTGATGAGGATAGTGTTATTGATAGAGTTCTTCAATCACTGAAACCAAGCTATAAAGGCTTCATGATGAACTATAATATGCAAGGGATGCAAAAGACTATTCCCGAGCTCTTCACTATGCTCAAAGCTACGGAGGTGGAAATCAAAAAGGAGCATCAAGTGTTCATGGTTAACAAGACCACTAGTTTCAAGAAAAAGGGCAAGGGAAATAAGGGGAACTTCAATAAGAATAGCAACCCAGTTGCTAATCCCACGAAGAAACCCAAGTCTGGAGCCAAGCCTAAAACTGAGTGCTTCTACTTCAAAGGGACTGGACACAGGAAGTGGAACTGCCCCAAGTATTTGGCGGATAAGAAGGATGGCAAAGTGAACAAAGGTATATTTGATATACATGTTATTGATGTGTACCTTACTAATGCTCGTAGTAGCACCTGGGTATTTGATACTGGTTTGGTTGCTAATATTTGTAACTCGAAACATGGGCTATGGATTAAATGAAGATTAGCTAAGGACGAGGTGACGATGCGCATGGGAAATGGTTCCAAAGTTTATGTGATCGCCCTCGGCAGGCTACCTCTACATATACCTTCGGGATTAGTTTTAGACCTAAATAATTGTTATTCGGTGCTAGCGTTGAGCATGAACATTATATCTGGATCTTGTTTGTTGCAAGACAGATATTCATTTAAATCAGAGAATAATGGTTGTTCTATTTATGTGAGTAATATCTTTTATGGTCACGCACCCTTGCTAAATGGTCTTTTTTTTGGGTCTCGGTCGTAGTGATACACATATTCATAATATTGAAGCCAAAAGATGCAAACTTTATAATGATAGTGCAACTTATTTGTGGCACTGCCATTTAGGTCATATTGGTGTAAAGCGCATGAAGAAACTCCATGCTGATGGGCTTTTGAAATCACTTGATTATGAATCACTTGGTGCTTGCGAACCATGCCTCATGGGCAAGATGACTGAAACTCTGTTCTCCAGAACAATGGAGCGAGCAACTAACTTACTTGAAATCATACATAATGATGTATGCGGACCAATGAGTGTTGAGGCTCGTGGCGGGTATCACTATTTTCTGACCTTCACTGATGATTTGAACAGATATGGGTATATCTACTTGATGAAGCACAAGTCTGAAACATTTGAAAAGTTCAAAGAATTTCATAGTGAAGTAGAGAATCATCGTAACAAGAAAATAAATTTTCTATGATCTGATCGCAGAGGCGAATATTTGAGTTACGAGTTTGGTCTTCATTTGAAACAATGTGGAATAGTTTCACAGCTCACGTCACCTAGAACACCACAGCGTAATGGTGTGTCCGAACGTTGTAACCGTACTTCATTAGATATGGTGCGATCTATGATGTCTCTTACCGACTTAACACTATCGTTTTTGGGTTATGCTTTAGAGACAGCTGCATTCACGTTAAATGGGGCACCATCTAAATCTGTTGAGACGATGCCTTATGAACAGCGGTTTGGCAAGAAACCCAAATTGTCGTTTCTTAATGTTTGGGGTTGCGATTCTTATGTGAAAAAGCTTCAACCTGATAAGCTCAAACCCAAGTCGGAGAAATGTGCCTTCATAGGATACCCAAAGGAAACTGTTGGGTACACCTTCTATCACAGATTCGAAGGCAAGATATTCATTGCTAAGAATGGATCCTTTCTAGAGAAGGAGTTTCTCTCGAAAGAAGTGAGTGGGAGGAAAGTAGAACTTGATGAGGTAATTGTACCTTCTCCTGAATTGGAAAGTAGTACATCACAGAAACTAGTTCCAGTGATTCCTACACCAATCAGCAAGGAAGCTAATGATGATGATCATGAAACTTCAGATCAAGTTAATACTGAACCTCGTAGGTCAACCAGAGTGCGTTCCGCGCCAGTGTGGTACGGTAACCCGGTTCTGGAAGTCATGTTACTGGACCATGATGAACCTGCGAACTATGAGGAAGCGATGATGAGCCAGATTCCGCAAAATGGTTTGAGGCCATGAAATCTGAGATGGGATCAATGTATGATAACAAAGTGTGGACTTTGGTTGACTTGCATGGTGATCAGCAAGCCATTGAAAATAAATTGATCTTTAAGAGGAAGACTGACGCCGATGGTAATGTTACCATCTACGAAGCTCGATTTGTTGTAAAAGGTTTTTGACAAGTTCAAGGAGTTGACTACGATGAGACTTTCTCACCTGTAGCGATGCTTAAGTCTGTCCGAATCATGTTAGCAATTGCCGCATTTTATGATTATGAAATCTGGCAAATGGATGTTAAAACTGCATTCCTTAATGGATACCTCAAAGAGGAGTTGTATATGATGCAACCAGAATGTTTTGTCGATCCTAAAGGTGCTAACAAAGTGCGCAAGCTCCAGCGATCCATCTATGGACTGGTGCAAGCATTTCGGAGTTGGAATATACGCTTTGATGAGGTGATCACAGCAAATGGTTTTATACAAACTTTTGGAGAAGCATGTATTTACAAGAAAGTAAGTGGGAGCTCTGTAGCATTTCTGATATTATATGTGGATGACATATTGTTAATTGGAAATGATATAGAATTTCTGGATGTCATAAAAAGGATACTTGAATAAGAATTTTTCAATGGAAGACCGCGGTGAAGCTGCTTATATATTGGGCATCAAGATCTATAGAGATAGATCAAGACGCTTAATTGGACTTCCACAAAGCACATACCTTGATAAAGTTTTGAAGAAGTTCAAAATGGTCAGTCAAAGAAAGGGTTCTTGCATGTGTTAAAAGGTGTGAAGTTGAGTAAGACTAATGCCCGACCACTACAGAAGATAGAGAGAAAATGAAAGTCATTCCCTATGCCTCAGCCATAGAATATATCATGTATGCAATGCTATGTACCGGACCTGATGTGTGCCTTGCTATAAGTTTAGCAGGGAGGTACCAAATTAATCCAGGAGTGGATCACTGGACGGCGGTCAAGAACATCCTGAAGTACCTGAAAAGGACAAAGGATATGTTTCTCGTTTGTGGAGGTGACAAAGAGCTCGTCGTATATGGTTATGTCGATTCAAGCTTTGACACTGATCTGGATGACTCTAAGTCACAAACCGGATATGTATTTTTATTGAACGGTGGAGCTGTCAGTTGGTGCAGTTCCAAGCAGAGCATCGTAGCGGGATCTATGTGTGAAGTGGAGTACATAGCTGCTACGGAAGCAGCAAATGAAGGAGTTTGGATGAAGGAGTTCATATCCGATCTAGGTGTCATACCTAGTGCATCGGGTCCAATGAAAATCTTTTGTGACAACACTGGAGCAATAGCCTTGGCGAAGGAATCTAGGTTTCACAAGAGAACCAAGCACATCAAGAGATGCTTCAATTCCATCCACGATCAAGTCAAGGAGGGAGACATAGAAATACGCAAGATACATACGATCTAAATGTTGCAAACCCGTTGACTAAGCCTCTTCCACGAGCAAAACATGATCAGCACCAAGACTCCATGGGTGTTAGAATCATTACTATGTAATCTAGATTATTGAATCTAGTGCAAGTGGGAGACTCAAGGAAATATTCCCTAGAGGCAATGATAGAGTTGTTATTTATATTTCCATATATATCATGATAAATGTCTTTTATTCATGCTAGAATTGTATTAACCGGAAACTTGATACTTGTGTGAATACATAGACAAAACAGAGTGTCCCTGGTATGCCTCTACTAGACTAGCACTTTAATCAAAGATGGTTATGTTTCTTGACCACAGACATGTGTTGTCATTTGATCAATGGGATCACATCATTATGAGAATAATGTGATGGACAAGACCCATCCGTTAGCTTAGCACTATGATCGTTTAGTTTTACTGCTATTGCTTTCTTCATGACTTATACATGCTCCTCTGACTATGAGATTATGCAACTCCCGAATACCGTAGGAACACCTTGTGTGCTATCAAACGTCACAACATAACTGGGTGATTATAAAGATGCTCTACAGGTGTCTCTTAAAGTGTTTGTGGTGTTGGCATAGATCGAGAATAGGATTTGTCACTCCGAGTGTCGGAGAGGTATCTCTGGGCCCTCTCGGTAATACACATCGTAATAAGCCTTGCAAGCAAACGACTAATGAGTTAGTCACAAGATGATTTATTATGGAACGAGTAAAGAGACTTGCCGGTGACGAGAATGAACTAGGTATGATGATACTGACGATCGAATCTCGGGCAAGTAACATACCGATGACAAAGGGAATAACGTATGTTGTTATGCGGTTTGACCGATAAAGATCTTCGTAGAATATGTAGGAACCAATATGAGCATCCAGGTTCCGCTATTGGTTATTGACTGGAGATGAGTCTTGTTCATGTCTACATAGTTCTCGAACCCGTAGGGTCCGCACGCTTAACGTTCAATGACGATCGGTATTATGAGTTTATGAGTTTTGATGTACCGAAGTTAGTTCGGAGTCCCAAATGTGATCACGAACATGACGAGGAGTCTCGAAATGGTCAAGACATAAATATTGATATATTGGAAGGTTATATTTGGACACTGGAAGGGTTCCGGGAGTCACCGGATAAGTACCGGAGTACCGGGAGGTTACCGGAACCCCTCGGGAAGTAAATGGGCCTTATTGGGCTTTAGGGGAGAGAGAGAGGGGCTACATAGGGAAGGCCCCCCCCCATGGCCTAGTCCGAATTGAACTAGGGGGAGGGGCAGCGCCCCCTCCTTCCTTCTCTTCTCTCCCTCCCCTTCCTTCTTCTCCTACTCCTGCTAGGAAAGGTGGAATCCTACTCCTAGTGGGAGTAGGACTCCACCCTTGGGTGCGCCATAGGAGGGTCGGCCCTCTCCTCTTCTCCTCCTTTATATACATGGTCAGGGGGCACCCCATAGACACACAAGTTGATTTCTTAGCCGTGTGCGGTGCCCCCCTCCATAGTTACACACCTCGGTCATATCGTCGTAGTGCTTAGGCGAAGCCCTACGCCGGTAACTTCATCATCACCATCACCATGCCGTCATGCTGACGGAACTCTCCTTCGACCTCAACTGGATCAAGTGTTCGTGGGACGTCATCGAGCTGAACGTGTGCTGAACGCGGAGGTGTCGTACGTTCGGTGCTTGGATCGGTTGGATCGTGAATACGTTCGACTACATCAACCACGTTACTAAACGCTTACGCTTTCGGTCTACGAGGGTACATGGACACACTCTCCCCGCTCGTTGCTATGCTTCTCCGAGATAGATCTTGCATGATCGTAGGATTGTTTTTTGAAATACTACGTTCCCGAACACTCCTAGCACACACGCTCGGCAAAATGAGGTCATGTGCGACCGGCGAACGATCAAATACGGTTATACGTACAGTAGTGCTAAAAAATATAATTATACAGGTGAAATCATTTCCGGTCGTAAGTACATCCCACATAGTCAGTCCCCACTAAACGTTTCCATTCGTATATACATCCCACACGGTCGCCCCAAGAAAAATGTTTCCGTTCGCAGGTACATCACACGCGATATTAACAATTTTATCATTTGTGTTATTGAATGCATCACACACGGTGCGTAGAAGAAACTGTGTGGCAAAGGTTGTCCATCATACACAGTTTTTATATGGTAAACGTTTGCACAAGGTGGCCTAACGCAAACAGTTTTTAAGAAAAGGTCATGTGTGATTGTTCATTGATCCAACACGGTTTATTCCTAGAAACTGTGTGTGTTGCCTGAGGTCATCGCCCATGGTATTTTCTCAATAACCGTTTGCAATAGCAAAACCCAAGTAGCAGGCTAATTCTCCATTAGCAAGATAATTTCCCTATTATTGATAATCCATTTATTAATCTAATTGACATTCACATTAAGCACATAATATATTTTATTTCCATATTAAGGAAGTAGGATTTCATAATTGAAATACATCAGAATACAACATGATATAGCTTCAGCACTAAGCTACCCCATTACACAACTGCACCAGCACCAAGTTTCACATGCAGCATCTAGAACGTTTCGAAATTAGCAACATAGACAGTACATAGACAGATGCATCTCATCTGGAAAACTACTGAAGCGGAAAGCGAATATTGAGCCTTCATTCATGTTAAAGGTCTTTGCAACTTTAGGCCAGTGCCTATGGATGATTGACCGTTCGTCCTTCACCCTCTACAGGAACACTTCAATATTGAACCATGGGTGTCGTATGAAAACCTTCCTCGCCTCCTGACCATAGAGATGGTTTGAGAGGTAATCATCAGTGAGCTGCTTTGGAAAGGCCTCAAAACAAGGATGTGCATAAATATCTTCTCTATATTGGAATTGGGGCAAAGGAATAAAAAAAGGTAAGGTATAATAGTTAGTATCATCTTGTAGTGAACTGATGTCTTCTTCATTATGCAGACAAATATCTTCTTGTTTTTTGTCGCTAATTTCTTTATCCTAACAATCTTTCTGAGTTTCTTGACTTGATTAATAATCATGGACAACTCATTTCCCCATATGCAAAAAGGGTTGAACAGTGGGTCAAAACCTCTGACAGCAGGACCTACATGTGCAAGACCAAATTGTTAAAAACCTAAATATTAGAATGGTTCTTGTAGTTGCACAATAATGTGCTATTAGACAACAGACCATGCATGTGCTAACCTTGATTGTAAACCTCAGTGCTTCCCATTGTTTCCCTGCAACACATATAAGGTAGTTAGTCATCAGGTTAAATAAGGGTTTGCATGCTATGTTGATGAAAAATAAGCACATTGCAGATTCATCAGATTAATTCAAGCCACATGGAAAACCCATTTATCCAAACCAAGCATGATTAAGAACTAGGAAATATAGCACTTGTATATGATTCTCATGTATTAAGTACAGCCAAATTCGATTTATTCCTCACATGCACAACAATACAAATTCTACCCACGATAATTGGACATCGCATTGCCGAATTGAACAAAGCGGTTAACTAAACACCACAACAAATGAACGAAACATTAACTGAGCACCACATTGCACAATATAACATACTCCTAATAGAAGATCAGGCAGTTAACCAAACCAAGCATGCTTAACAACTTGGAAATATAGCAATTGTATTTGTTTCTCATGTATTTACTACAGCCAAATTAAATTTATTCCTCACATGGTATACAATAACATAATGCACCCACAATAATTGAACATTGCATTGCAGAATTGAACAAACAGTTAACTAAACACCACAACAAATGAACCAAATGTTAACTGACCACTACATTATTGCACAATATAACATACTCATAATAGAAGATCAGACAGTTAACCAAACCAAGCATTCTTAACAACTTGGAAATATAGCAATTGTATTTGTTTCTTATGTATTTAGTACAGCCAAAGTCGATTTACTTCTCACATGGTATACAATAACAGAATGCACCCACAACTCTTGAACATCGCATTGCAGAATTGAACCAAACAGTTAACTAAACACCACAACACAAATGAACCAAACATTAACTGAGCACCACATTGCACAATGTATAACCAAACCAAGCATGCTTGACAACTTGGAAATATAGCAATTATATTCGTTTCTCATGTATTTTGTAAAGATAAATTCGATTTATTTCTCACATGGAAGACAATACAAAATTGCAGCATGAAGAATTGAACATCACATTTGCAAAATTGAACCAAACAGTTAACTAAAGACGACAACTAATTAACCAAATAGTTAATAAGTGAGCACCACACTGCACGACATATAGAACATATACACTAGGGCAACAGATTGCATGGTCAAATTAGATAGCACAACTCACTAGAATTTGGTAAGGAAAGGCAGGAGCAGCACATGCAACGGGTAAACCAGGCATGCTTAACCGGCGTAGCTAGCAAATGGCAAGGTGCTCCTCCAAGATCTAGGGGTCGGCACGAATGGTAGCCATCGCGACCTCATCCGCGCGTGCGGCCGCGATTTGCTTCTCTGCTGCCAAATGCTCCTTGAGCTCCTGGCTATATTGCGTGCACCATGGCTTAGGGCAGTGCTTATTTGGTGGAGGGGTAAGTGATTTTGGTGGAAGGTGTTGCACCGGCGGTCGGGGCATGTGGGATGTGGAAGGAGGAGGAGGGTGGGGGTCGGGTGTGGATTACCTGCCTGGATAGACGAGGCCGAGCAGTGTGAAGGAGGGTCGCCAGCAAGGAGGCGGCGCTGCAAGCAAGGAGTGTAGGTTTCAACTTGGTAAGGAAGGAAGAAATTGGAGAAATGTGGCTTTTGGTAAGGGGAGGGGGCGGGAAGGTAGATATTTTTGCGGAAGCCGAAAATTTTGAATCGGTTCAGCGAAAGAACTGGCGCGCAAAGTGTCATCAGACACAGTCCCTTATTCAGAACTGTGTACGATATGTGAACATCACCAACGATTCAGATAGCTTAACCCGTGTGTGATGATTTTGAACGTCAAAAAATTTGGTTCTGATTTTCCTGGTTATAGTGGTCATCCACGTCACTTCATAATTTGGGTACACAGCACACCCACACTTCTTAATCGAGCAAGTTCAGCAATTAAATAGAGCTAGCTGGCCTAAACATTACTCTATCTAATTAAAGACCGACGCTCTTAATTAAACAAAACAAAGAGTACTCCTATGGCTGGTTCTCGTCGATCTCCGCCGCCTCCTCCATGTCCAACTCGCGCCCGACGATCTCCTGGGGAAGGGGCTCCATGGCATCCATCACACCATACTCGGCAAGCATCTCGCCATCCGCATCTGCCATCTCTTTGGAAAAGGCCGCCACGAGCTGGGCATGGGCGGCCGCGATCTGGGCTTGGACGGGCTCCGTCGTCGCAATGTATGCGGCGGAGGAACGGACGGCTGCTCGGACACTCTCGGCGGTTGCCAACTCTTCGGTTGTGGGTTGCCGACTGTTATCGGAGAAGCTTCGTTCGATTTGTGCGGTGCCCACCACGAGCTGGTCGTGGGCGGCCTCCATCAGGCCTAAGGCCGCCGCTGCAGAACAGACAGCTGTTGTGCCATTCTCGCCAGTTGCTATCCTCGAGGCAGATGTTGTTGTCGCCAGCTGAGAAGCAACAGCGGCCATTTGGGCTGCCTTGTTTGCCCGGTCGCAGATTGCGGTCGCGCTCATGCACCATGTTAGCACGCGCATGGCGGCTGCGGCAGCGCTCTCGTCGGAGTGGTCCACCGAAGTTGCCCTCGGGTCCATGTCCCCATCTTTCACCGGCGACGATTGAACAGTAAAAATATATTTGGGGAGCGAGCTAGTGTGCTTGACATGCCGGTTGTGGACTGTAGCCGACGCACCTTCTCGCATAAGCCATAGGCATACTATACACCGACGGTGCTCCAGGATATTTTGTACTGCATCTCACACGGTTGGTGATAATAAACTGTGTGGGATCTACTTGATTTTTCATCTTTATTTGAATTACATAATGGGGTCACAGCGGCAATTGATGGTGTTTGAATTGCTAGACCTTTTATCTGTAGTGAACATGCAACTATATGTGTGTCGTCAAAATTTGGAATTATTCAGGGTTCGTTTGGAAATTTTATACATTAAATTGGTTTTCTAGCCATTTCAGGTGCACAATTCAAAATTAAAGCACATGCACATGCTCCGGTGATCAAGCGTTGTGGCACCCCGACTCAGAGCAACCGGTTTACCTTGCATTGCCAGCCCAGAGATCAAGTCTTTTGGCAACACACAACAACTTGGTACAGAAAACAACCGCTTTATTGATGCTAGCGGAAACATAGGTTTGATATTACATCAAGTAGCGAGGCCAAGCGGCACACCCAGTGCGGCTGAACAATATGTACATTATTTAATGAACATGGAGGGGCCTCGACCATGATAACTACGCGGCAGCGGAACAACGACGAAGTGGAACTCCATAGCACAGGGACACCTATGTGGGCACGATCTAGACATGGGCAGCACTCCGATCCGATAAGACTTTCCTGAAAACTTGCATGACATGCCAGGTCAGTACATTGAATGTACTTGCAAGCTCACAACAAGCATAAGCATAATGGCAACCAATACCATGACAATTAATCTGGTTAAATGCAACGCGAACATACTACGGATGCAGTGAAAACAACTTGTGCACCGAGTCCCGCGGACTCCCTTACCAGACGGGTTACCTCGTAACCAGAACGGTGATCATACACGGATCACAAACGAAACCAACACTTTGGTTCCCACAACGATCATTCACATGATCTTACAAATCATCACATAAACAGTGCCAAGCATAAGAGTTTAGTATGCAAGATTATTTAATCATGTTGATCCATGGTGTGACTTACTCATGAGCTATGCCCGTAACCAAGGACACAGCTATCGATAGATTTAAATACACTCTGCAGAGGTAGTATACTGTATCCACATCACGGAACCCATGGCCTCGTCTTCCCATTCGGGTGGACCAACGGCATTCCGACGGAACCCTCCCATTTCCATGACACTCTCCCGGCCACTCCGACTAACTCCCCACTGAGCTAAGTCATGGATGGCCCCATGCCTACCAATGGTATCAACGGCCACCGTCGTGGCAAAACATAAACGGTCCCAAACAGGGACAAGGTACCATAACAACAAATGGGCACACAAGGTTATGTCTGCTTACCGGGCCAGGGTACCGCACGCCCATAACCTTCCCTTGTTGGAGGTACCGGCCAGAGGCATGACAACGGACCGAATAAAGGCCTTCACATAAAGGCAAATGTGGTTGCACTGGGAAAAACTCGATTCAGTGGCACCATGACTCGATCAAAGTTATGGTCAAGTTGAATTAATCATCAGTTTGAACTTGAAATAAAATAACTCGAGTCACAATATGCCATATTCATGCAACTATTCGACATACATCGCATACCACTTAAAGTGAACAGATCACCATCATCAAAGTTTTCTACTTCCACTACTCATCATTAATCCTTGCTTCTACTTTACTGGTTCTAGCACGCATTATTTTGGTTATAACATCATATATTAAAAATCAATATATCATATAATGAACTAGCATCAATCATATCCAACAGTATAACCACACAATCAAAAAAATTCTAGTGCCTTAAACTAGTTCATGCATTCAATCAGTACTGTAAACTAAGCATTTCAACCATGACAAAGAAACTAACATGAGAAATATTCATTTAATTAATTATATGTAAGGAATAGCTCATATTCAAGTTGGAAATATCATAGATATTGAAATGACACCATACAAATGTTGGTGTGGCTTGCCTTAGTATAGAGGAGGTTCACACTCCTCCTGGTTATCTTCAAGACAAGCTTCTCCCTCTTAAAATAATTAAAAACAGCAAAAGAAAATATCAAGAATCATTCTGAAAATCACCAGAAATTCTAGACAGCAGAGAAAAATGTCAATTTTGGTGTGCTGCTAGAAAATTCCAAGACAAACACAATGCAAAAAGAATCAAATCATTTGGACTTATGGTTTGAAAATTAGAACCAGTCAAAGTTTCTGGTCAAAAATTGATTTAATTTGAATTAAAAGAAAATCAGAGGGGGTGATGTCGATGGCGTATTCCTGGAATACGCCTCCACTCATACAGCTTCGGGCGCGAGTGGTGAGACTGACAACGGGCCCCACACGTCAGGTCGGGGAGAGAGAGAGAAAACATAGACGGGCAATGCTTCGCCGGCGCTTTCTCCGGCGAGGAGAGCTCGGCGGCCAGATCGAGAGGGATGGGTGGATAGAGGAGACGCTCAAGCACCTGCCTGTACCCGCGAAGTGGCTAGAGGTGGACGGACGGGGTCGAAAAGGGCTTCTCCAGCGGCTGCAGAAGACGAAGCTCGCCGAAGTTGAAGACGACAGCAACGTGGGGCTGCACCAGGGGCTCCTACAGGTTCGGACGGCACCAGAGGGCCACTAGTGAGTCGCCTGAGGATTTGATTGGTCTCACGGGGCACTTGAGTGAGGAGGAGGAGCTGGGGGGATCGCCGACAAGCTCGGGTCAGGGACGGCGGCCAGAGGACTACCCTTCCGGGCTGCGGCTTTGCTACGGGTTTGTGGAGGTTGGGCGATGAGCTTGGAGTGCTCGAAGAGGCTGGAGGGGGTCCGAATATATAAGCGGAGGGGAAGGGGGTCTCGGCTTCACCGGAGGGTCTGGAAGCGGCGCACGGCGACGAAGACCGCCAGCGAGGAGGGGGCAAGGCTTTAGAGCTCATGTGTGCACTGTGAAGCTCGAAGATGAGCACAAGAGGTCGTTCGGGAAGAAGAGAGGGGCACGGGTCCACTTTGGCTTTGGCCGCGACGTGCCCGTGCTCCCTGTGGCTGCTCCGGCATCGGCAAGCGGCATGAAGAGGTCAAGGGCGATGAGACGAAGACGGTGGCGTAGTGTGGCAGTCGTCGGCGAGCTCTGAGATGAGCACGCGCCGAACAAAGGGTCGGGCGCAGCGTAGAGCGCGTCGAACGCGCTTCTAGGTTCGTGTCCTCATGCAGTCACCACGCAAACTATGCTAAAACGGTATCCAGAAGTTGCCAAACCATGTCTAGCGTGTTTTCCGTGCAGTGTTTAGTCTAGAGGAAGAGATAGCACACTGCCAGGTCGACCAGACAAGACTAGAGCAAGCCAGCAAGTTTCTGAACACAAACTTGGACACCAAGTTTGGATGGCTTCTAGAAGGAGATTTGGGCTAATCTTTTGGATTTAAGGTTTTCTTAGGAGGGTAATGAAACTGAAGAAAAATCAGCCTCATTGGATCAAAGAAAAATACACATGCCGTGCAAAGTGCATTTTGAGGTCAGAACAGAAATGATTTTCTGTAGCAAAAATATTCAAACAACTTATGCAATATTTTTGCTCAGGGAGGTGGGTCAAGGTCCAAACAATATCTGGGAATTTTCTAAAAAAATAGATGCAATAAAAATGAGGGTTGCTTTGGAGCATATTCTTCTGAATTGAATTTCAGAGATGAAAATGAATATTTTTCTTTCATGAAAAATATTCCTTGGGTCATTCTAAGATTTTTCGGAGAAAGAATGATGATATAAAGAGGGATGGGTCACTTGGGGTGAAAATCAAGGACGTGCTGTAAAATCCCAAATTTCAATTTGGAATGTTATACATGGGTCATCTTTCATATCATATTTTATTTGCCTTTGTGTGTTGTGATCCTCCAAATTCTAAGCAACTCAAGGACCCACGGAGAGAGTTGGGGATTTCACCATTTTCATATTTGAATTTTCTCAAATATTGGAACAAGGATCATTTTGGTTTTAATTGTTTTTCTCTCCGAAAACATTTCATATTAAAATATATGAGTGGAGATAATATGACTTCTTCAAAATAAATGAAATATTGGAGGAAAATATTAAAATGAAATATTTTATTTTATTTGGATTTTATTGCAATTTTATTCGATTAGGAAAAATACGTGTTTCTTAAAATTGCATTTAGGTCCGGGAAAATGTTCACTTTGTCCTAAATATTATTAGAGGACGTTGAAAATTTATTTCGGAATTTTTCGACTCCGTTTAGTATTTCTTTTGTTTGTTTTTCTGCGTCATGACTATTTTTTTAAAAAAAGTCAAACCGACCTACCAGGCCGTAACCGACCCGGACTCTTGCCGGGCTGGCTTTATAAGCCGCCACCCCACAGCGCCGAAGCCCAGCCGCCCCGCCACCGTGTGATACGTCTCCAACGTATCTATAATTTTTTATTGTTCCATGCTATTATTTATGATGTTTTGCATGTTTAATGGGCTTTGTCATACACTTTTATATTATTTTTGGGACTAACCTACTAACCCAAAGGCCTAGTCCATATTGCTGTTTTTTGTCTGTTTCAGGGTTTTGCAGAAAAGGAATATCAAACGGAGTCCAAACGGAATGAAACCTTCGGGAGAGATATTTTTGGAGAAAATCACGCACGGGAGACTTGAGAACCACAGAGTAGGGCATACATGGTCCCCACAAGGGTGGGGGGCGTGCCCCCTGCCTCGTGGGCCCCATGTTTGGCCCTCGGTGCCCTCCTTCCTCCTATATATGCCTACGTACCCCGAAACCATCAGAAGAGGAGACAAAACCCTAGTTCCATCGCCGTAACCTTCTGTTCCCGTGAGATCCCAACTTGGGGCCTGTTCCGGAGCTCCGCCAGAGGGGGGGGATCTACCATGGAGTGCTTCTACATCATCATCATCGCCTCACCAGGAGTTGTGAGTAGTTTACCACAGACCTTCGGATCCATAGCTAGTATCTAGATGGCTTCTTCTCTCTCTTTGGATCTCAATACAAAGTTCAACTCGGTCTTCGAGGAGATCTATTTGATGTAATCTCTTTTTGTGGTGTGTTTGTCGAGATCCGATGAATTGTGGGTTTATGATCAAGATTATCTATGAGAAATATTTAGTTCTTCTTGAACTCTCTATGTATGATTATAATATCCTTGCAAGTCTCTTCGAATTATTGGTTTGGTTTGGCCTACTAGATCTATAGTTCTTGCAATGGGAGAAGTGCCTGACTTTGGGTTCAATCTTGCGGTGTCCTTTCCCAGTAACAGTAGGGGCAGCAAGGCACGTATTGTATTGTTGCCATCGAGGATAAAAAGATGGGGTTTATATCATTATGCTTGAGTTTATCCCTCTACATCATGTCATCTTGCTTAAGGCGTTACTCTGTTCTTGTGAACTCAATACACTAGATGCATGCTAGATAGCGGTCGATGTGTGGAGTAATAGTAGTAGATGCAGAATCGTTTCGGTCTACTTGTCTCGGACATGATGCCTATATATAATGATCATGCCTAGATAGTCTCATAATTATTCGCTTTCTATCAATTGCTCGACAGTAATTTGTTTACCCGCCATAGAATATCGCTATCATGAGAGAAGCCACTAGAGAACACTATGGCCCCCAGGTCTATTCTCAACATATCAATCTACAATCTACTTTACTTTTCCTATTTTACTTTATGTTCTTATAAACAAAAATATCAAACTATCATCTCTATCAGATCTCACTTTCGTAAGTGATCGTAAAGGGATTGACAACCCCTTATCGCGTTGGTTGCGAAGTTCTTATTTGTTTGTGCAGGTGCGAGGGACTCGCACGTGGTCTCCTACTGGATTTATACCTTGGTTCTCAAAAACTAAGGGAAATACTTATGCTATTTTGCTGCATCACCCTTTCCTCTTCGAGGGAATACAACGCAAGCTCAAGAAGTAGCAAGAAGAATTTCTGGCACCGTTGCCGGGGAGGCTTACGCAAAAGTCATATACCAAGTACCTATCACAAACCCCTATCCTTCGCATTACATTTATTTGCCTCTTGTTTTCCACTCCCCCACTTCACCCTTGCCGTTTTATTTGCCCTTCTTCTACCGTGTGTTTACCGTTCGCTTGCTTCTTGTTTGCTTGTGTGTGTTGGATTGCTTGCTTGTCACTATGGCTCTACCTATCAGTGTTGACCCTCACCTCAAGAGGTTGGAGGATATTGAAAACAATGTTAGAAATTCTATGACCATACAATTTGAGCACAATGATTTTTTTTAGAAGTGAGCTTAAAGAACAGAAAAATTGTATGGAATATATGAATAAAGACCTTGATGATATGTCTAAGGAATTTTATGGTTTGAAACCTCAGTTTGCCCATCTTGAGAACTTAATAGCCCAAATTTCGGATAAACAGTCCACCTTGATCAATAAGATGGCTGCTAAACCAGAAGAGCATGAAAATAAAGATGAAGATCCGAAAGTTATTGACGTGTCTCCTATTAGATCCTTGTTTTCTAGTATAAATCTTGATGAAGATAGGATTGGAGATGATTCTACTTTAAGGTGTCCTAATTATTCGGAGTTTTTAGATCTTGATGCTAAAATTGTTAAAAAGTGAGAGTGAAGAGATTAAAACTTTGCATAGTGATGAACCCACTATTGTGGATTTCAAGGGATTCAATTATGATAATTGCTCTTTGATTGATTGTATTTCCTTATTGCAATCCGTACTAAATTATCCGCATGCTTATAGTCAAATAAAGCTTTCACTAAACACATAGTTGATGCTTTGATGCAATCTTATGAAGAAAAACTTGAGTTAGAATTTTCTATCCCTAGAAAGCTTTATGATGAGTCGGAACCTACTATTAAAATAAAAATTACATATCATGAATGTTTTGCTTTGTGTGATTTGGGTGCAAGTGTCTCCACTATCCCAAAAACTTTGTGTGATTTGCTAGGATTCCATGAGCTTGATGATTGTTCTTTAAATTTGCATCTTGCGGATTCCACTATTAAGAAACCTATGGGAAGGATTAATGATGTTCTTATTGTTGCCAATAGGAATTATGTGCCCGTAGATTTCATTGTTCTTGATATAGATTGCAATCCTTCATGTCCTATTATTCTTGGTAGACCTTTCCTTAGAACGATTGGTGCAATTATTGATATGAAGGAAGGAAATATTAGATTCCAATTTCCGTTAAGGAAAGGCATGGAACGCTTTCCTAGAAAGAAAATCAAATTACCATATGAATCTATCATGAGAGCCACTTATGGATTGCCTTCCAAAGATGGCAATACCTAGATCTATCCTTGTATCATGCCTAGCTAGGGGCGTAAAATGATAGCGCTTGTTGGGAGGCAACCCAATTTTATATTTTTTTGTTTTTGCTTCTTTTTAGGAATAAATATTGCATCTATCTTCTGTTTAGATGTGGTTTTGTGTTTTGTTTAATGTTTGTGCCAAGTAGAACCTTTGGGAAGACTTGTGTGAAGTTTATATGATCTTGCTGTGAAAAACAGAATCGTTAGCGCTGGCTAGAATGGTCATCAGATTTTACTGGAGCATGCTATTTAGTTGATTCTTTTTGCAGATGATAAACAGACAAATTCCTCACTTTTACCAATTTAGTTTGAATTTTTTGGAGTTACAAAAGTATGCGAAACCTGCAGATTACTATAGATTGTTCTGTTTTTGACAGATTCTGTTTTTCGTGTGTTGTTTGCTTATTTCAATGCATCTATGAGTAGTATTGGGAAGTATGAACCATAGAGAAGTTGTAATATAGTAGGTTTAACACCAATATAAACAAAGAATGAATTCATTGCAATACCTTTGAGTAGTGGTTTGCTTTCTTATACTAACGGAGCTCACGGGATTTTTTGTCTAAGTTTTGTGTTGTGAAGTTTTCAAGTTTTGAGTATTTCTTTGATGGACTATGGAACAAAGAGTAGCAAGGGCCTAAGCTTGGGGATGCCCAAGGCACCCCAAGTAAAATTCAAGGACAACCAAAATCCTAAGCTTGGGGATGCCCCGGGAAGGCATCCCCTCTTTCGTCTTCATCCATCGGTAACTATACTCGGAGCTATATTTTTATTCACCACATGATATGTGTTTTACTTGGAGCGTCTTGTATAATTTGAGTCTTGGGCATCCCCTCTTTCGTCTTCATCCATCGGTAACTATACTCGGAGCTATATTTTTATTCACCACATGATATGTGTTTTACTTGGAGCGTCTTGTATAATTTGAGTCTTTGTTTGTTAGTTTGCCACAATTATCCTTGCTGGACACACCTATTTGAGAGAGTTAAATATGGCCTAGGAATTTATAGGACATTCTATGTGCTTCACTTATATCTTTTGAGTTGAATAGTTTTTGCTCTAGTGCTTCACTTATAACTTTTAGAGCACGGTGGTGATAATATTTTGAAGAAATTGTTGAACTCTCATGCTTCACTTATATCCTTTGGAGAGTCTATTAAAACAGCATGGTAATGTTCTTAGGCTATAAAACTAGTCTTCACATGATAGACATTCAATATCAATGTAGTAAAAGCTTTCACACTAAGTGCATTGAATATGATGAGAAGTTGGATGCTTGATAATTGTTTTGAGATATGAGGATAGTGATATTAGAGTCATGCTAGTGGAGTTGTTATGAAATTGAGAAATACTTGTGTTAAGGTTAGTGATTCCCGTAGCATGCACGTATGGTGAACCGCTATGTGACGAAGTTAGAGCATGAGGTATTTGTAAAGTATCAATCTTTGTGTGGAGGTCGGGGGCGCGCGATGGTTAACTCCTACCAACCTCCCCCCTGGGAGCATGCGTTGATTGCTTTGTTTTGATGACTCGTAGATTTTTGTAATAAGTATATGAGTTCTTTATGACTAATGTTGAGTCCATGGATTATACGCACTCTCACCCTTCCACCATTGCTAGCCTCTCTTGTATCGCGCAACTTTCACCGGTACCATACACCCACTATATATCCTTCCTCAAAATAGCCACCATATATATTCCTCAAAACATCCACCATACCTACCTATCATGGCATTTCCATAGCCATTCCGAGATATATTGCCATGCAACTTTCCACCGTTCCGTTCATATGACACGCTTCATATGTCATATTGCCATGCATGATCATGTAGTTGACATCGTATTTGTGGCTAGGCCACCACGCATAATTTTTCATACATGTCAATCTTGACTCATTGCATATCCCAGTACACCACCGTAGGCATTCATATAGAGTCATACTTTGTTCTAGTATCGAGTTGTAATATCGAGTTATAATTCAATGAAAGTGTGATGATCATCATTATTAGAGCATTGTCCCATGTGAGGAAAGGCTAAATCAATAAAGCCCCTCCAAAAGAAGAAGAAAAAAGGCCAAAGGAAAAAAAGGCCCAAAAAAAGAAAAGAAAAAGGGACAATTGCTATTATCTTTTTCCACACTTGTGCTTCAAAGTAGCACCTTGTTCTTCATGATAGAGAGTCTCATGTTTAGTCACTTTCATATACTAGTGGGAATTTTCATTATAGAACTTGGCTTGTATATTCCAACAATGGGCTTCCTCAAATGCCCTAGGTCTTCATGAGCAAGCAAGTTGGATGCACACCAACTAGTTTCTTTTGTTGAGCTTTCATACATATTTAGCTCTAGTGCATCTGTTGCATGGCAATCCCTACTCACACATTGATATCTATTGACGGGCATCTCCTATTACCGATGCTGAATCTTGTCAAATTTCTAGCCTTCCTAGTGAAGATGCCGCTACCTATCTAAACAACTTTGTTGATTTGTGTGATATGCAAAAGAAGAGGGATACGGATAATGGTATTGTTAAATTGACGCTATTTCAGTTTTCACTTACAGATCGTGCTAAAACTTGGTTTTCCTCTTTGCCTAGAAATAGTATTGATTCATGGAATAAGTGCAAAGAATCCTTTATCTCTAAGTATTTTCCTCCCGCTAAGATTATCTCTCTTAGAAATGACATTATGAATTTTAAGCAACTAGATCATGAGCATGTTGCACAAGCTTGGAAGAGAATGAAATTAATGATACATAATTGCCCTACACATGGTTTGAACTTATGGATGATTATACAAAACTTTTATGTTGGCTTGAATTTTGCTTCTAGAAATCTTTTAGATTCTGTCGCGGGGGGCACTATCATGGAAACCACCTTAGGAGAAGCTACCAAACTCCTAGATGATATTATGGTTAACTACTCTCAATGGCACACCGAAAGATCTACTAGTAAAAAGTGCATGTTGTTGAAGAGATTAGTGTTTTTAGTGGAAAGATGGATGAACTTATGAAATTATTTGCTACTAAGAGTGCTTCTTCTGATCCTAATGATATGCCTTTATCCACATTGATTGAAAATAATAATGAATCTTTGGATGTGAATTTTGTTGGTAGGAATAATTTTGGTAACAGCGCCTATAGAGGAAACTTTAATCCTAGGACTTTTCCTAGTAATTTCTCTAATAATTATGGTAATTCCTACAACAACTCTTATGAAATTTTGGTAATATGCCCTCTGAATTTGAAACTAGTGTTAAAGAGTTTATGAATTCGCAAAAGAATTTCAATGCTTTGATTGAAGAAAAATTGCTTAACATTGATGAGTTGGCTAGAAACATGGATAGAATTACTCTTGATGTTGATTCTTTGAAACTTAGATCTATTCCACCTAAGCATGATATCAATGAGTCTCTCAAATCCATGAGAATTCCCATTGATGAATGCAAAGAAAAAACCGCTAGGTTGCGTGCTAAAAAAGATTGCTTTATGAAAGCGTGTTCTTCTAGTTATCATGAAAATAAAGATGAAGATCTGAAAGTTATTGATGTGTCTCCTATTAGATCCTTGTTTCCTAGTATGAATCTTGATAAAGATGGGGCTGGAGATGAGTCTACTTTAGTTAAAAGGTGTCCCAATGATTCAGAGCTTTTAGATCTTGATGCTAAAATTGTTAAAAGTGGGATTGAAGAGATTAAAAGTTTGCATAGTGATGAACCCACTATTTTGGATTTCAAGGGCTTCAATTATGATAATTTCTCTTTAATAGATTGTATTTCCTTGTTGCAATCCGTACTAAATTCACCGCATGCTTATAGTCAAAATAAGGCTCTTACCAAACACATAGTTGATGCTTTGATGCAATCTTATGAAGAAAAACATGAATTAGAAGTTTCTATCCCTAGAAAGCTTTATGATGAGTGGGAACCTACTATTAAAATTAAAATTAAAGATCATGAATGCTTTGCTTTGTGTGATTTGGGTGCAAGTGTTTCTACAATTCCAAAAACTTTGTGTGATTTGTTAGGTTTCCATGAGCTTGATGATTGTTCTTTAAATTTGCATCTCGCGGATTCTACCAGTAAGAAACCTATGGGAATGATTAATGATTTTCTTATTGTTGCCAATAGGAATTATGTGCCCGTAGATTTCATTGTTCTTGATATAGATTGCAATCCTTCATGTCCCATTATTCTTGGTAGACCTTTCCTTAGAATGATTGGTGCAATTATTGATATGAAAGAAGGAAATATTAGATTCCAATTTCCGTTAAGGAAAGGCATGGAACACTTTCCTAGAAATAAAATCAAATTACCTTATGAATCTATTATGAGGGCCACTTATGGATTGCCAACCAAAGATGGCAATACCTAGATCTATTATTGTATTGTGCCTAGCTAGGGGCGTTAAACGATAGCGCTTGTTGGGAGGCAACCCAATTTTATTTTATTGGTTTTTGCTTCTGTTTAGGAATAAATATTGCATCTAGATTCTATTTAGATGTGGTTTTGTGTTTTAATTAGTGTTTGTGCCAAGTATAACCTTTGGGAAGACTTGTGTGAAGTTTATATGATCATGATGTAAAAAAATAGAAACTTTAGCGCTCACGAGATTGGCTGCAATTTTTTACTGGAGAGTGTTATTTAGTTGACTATTTTGCAGATGATCAACTGACAAATTCCTCACATTTACCAATTTATGTCAAATTTTTTGGAGTTACATAAGTATTCGAAAGTTACAGATTACTACAGACTGTTCTGTTTTTGACAGATTCTGTTTTTCGTGTGTTGTTTGCTTATTTTGATGAATCTATGAGTTGTATTGGGGAGTATGAATCGTAGAGAAGTTGGAATACAGTAGGTTTAACACCAATATGAACAAAGAATGAGTTCATTACATTACCTTTGAGTGGTGGTTTGTTTTCTTATACTAACGGAGCTCACGGGATTTTTGGCTAAGTTTTGTGTTGTGAAGTTTTCAAGTTTGGAGTATGGCTTTGATGGACTATGGAATAAAGAGTGGCAAGAGCCTAAGCTTGGGGATGCCCAAGGCACCCCAAGGTAAAATTCAAGGACAACCAAAATCCTAAGCTTGGGGATGCCCTGGGAAGGCATCCCCTCTTTCGTCTTCATCTATCGGTAACTATACTTGGGACTATATTTTTATTCACCACATGATATGTGTTTTGCTTGGAGCGTCATGTATGATTTGAGTCTTTGCTTTTTAGTTTGCCAAAATCATCCTTGCTGGACACACCTTTTAAGAGAGATAAATATGAATTAGAATTTATTAGAATACTCTATGTGCTTCACTTATATCTTTTGAGCTAGATAATTTTGCTCTAGTGCTTCACTTATATCTTTTAGAGAACGGTGGTGGTTTTATTTTGTAGAAATTGTTGATCTCTCATGCTTCACTTATATCTATTTGAGAGTCTTTTATAACAGCATGGTAATGTGCTTTGGTTATAAAACTAGTCCTAATATGATAGGCATCCAAGATGGGTATAGTAAAAACTTTCACATAAAGTGTAGTGAATACTAAGAGAAGTTTGATACTTGATGATTGTTTTGAGATATGAGGATGGTGATATTAGAGTCATGCTAGTAGATTAGTTGTGAATTTGAGAAATACTTGTTTTAAGGTTTGCAAGTCTCGTATCATGCACGTATGGTAACCGTTGTGTGACAAATTTGAAGCATGAGGTATTTCATTGAGTGTCATCCTTTGTGTGGAGGTCGGAATCGCGCGATGGTTAACTCCTACCAACCCTTCCCCTAGGAGCATGCGTGTAGTACTTTGTTTTGATAACTTGTAGATTTTTGCAATAAGTATGTGAGTTCTTTATGACTAATGTTGAGTCCATGGATTATACGCACTCTCACCCTTCCACCATTGCTAGCCTCTCTTGTACCGCGCAACTTTCGCCGGTACCATACACCCACCATATACCTTCCTCAAAACAGCCACCATACCTACCTATCATGGCATTTCCATAGCCATTCCGAGATATATTGCCATGCAACTTTCCACCGTTCTGTTTGCTATGACACACTTCATCATTGTCATATTGACATGCATGATCATGTAGTTGACATCGTATTCGTGGCTAGGCCACCATGCATAATTTTTCATACATGTCACTCTTGATTCATTGCACATCCCGGTACACCGCCAGAGGCATTCATATAGAGTCATACTTTGTTCTACTATCTAGTTGTAATATCGAGTTGTAAATCAATATAAGTGTGATGATCATCATTATTAGAGCATTGTCCCAAAGAAAAAAAAAAGAAGGAAAGGCCAAAGAAAAAAATAAAGGCCCAAAAAAAGAAAAAAAGAAAAGAAAAAAAGGAAAAGAAAAAAGGGACAATGCTACTATCTTTTTCCACACTTGTGCTTCAAAGTAGCACCATGATATTCATGATAGAGAGTCTCTTGTTTAGTTACTTTCATATATTAGTGGGAATTTTTCATTATAGAACTTGGCTTGTATATTCCAACGATGGGCTTCCTCAAATGCCCTAGGTCTTCGTGAGCAAGCAAGTTGGATGCACACCCACTTAGTTTCTTTTGTTGAGCTTTCTTACATTTTTAGCTCTAGTGCATCCGTTGCATGGCAATCCCTACTCACTCACATTGATATATATTGATGGGCATCTCCATAGCCCATCGGTACGCCTAGTAGATGTGAGACCATTTTCCTCTTTTTGTCTTCTCCACAACCACCACTCTATTCCACATAGTGCTATGTCCATGGCTCACACTCATATATTGCATGAAAGTTGAAAGAGTTTGAAAAACAATTAAGTATGAAACAAGTGCTTGGCTGAAACTGGGGTTGTGCATGATTGGAATATTTTGTGTGACGAAGATGGAGCATAGCCTAACTATATGATTTTGTAGGCATGAACTTCCTTTGGCCATGTTATTTTGAGAAGACATGATTTCTTTGTTAGTATGCTTGAAGTATTATTATTCTTATGTCAATATGAACTTTTATCTTGAATCTTTCGGATCTAAACATTCATGCCACAACCAAGAGAATTACATTGAGAATTATGTTAGTTAGCATTCCACATCAAAAAAATTGTTTTTATCATTTACCTACTCAAGGACGAGCAAGAATTAAGCTTGGGGATGCTTGATACGTCTCCAACGAATCTATAATTTTTTATTGTTCCATGCTATTATATATTCTGTTTTGGATGTTTAATGGGATTTATTTTACAATTTTATATTATTTTTGGGACTAGCCTACTAACCCAAGGCCTAGTGCAAATTGTTGTTTTTTGCCTATTTCAGTGTTTCGCAGAAAAGGAATATCAAACGGAGTCCAAACGGAATGAAACCTTCGGGAGAGTTATTTTTGGAACCATATCTACACAGAAGACTTGGAGTACGCGCGAGGGAACAAGAGAGGTGACCACGAGGGTCCAGGGCACGCCCCCTCCCCCTGGGCGCGCCCCCCACCCTCGTGGGCCCCCTCTGGCTCCCCCGATGCCCTCCTTCCTCCTATATATATCCATGTACCCCAAAAACATCGAGGCAACAGAGAAAACCCTAATTCCACTGCCGCAACCTTCTGTTCCCATGAGATCCCATCTTGGGGCCTGTTCCGGAGCTCCGCTGGAGGGGGGATCCGCCACGGAGTGCTTCTACATCAACACCATAGCCTCACCAATGAGTTGTGAGTAGTTTACCACAGACCTTCGGGTCCATAGTTATTAGCTAGATGGCTTCTTCTCTCTTTTTGGATCTCACTACAAAGTTATCCTCGATCTTCGAGGAGATCAATTCGATGTAATCTTTTTGCGGTGTGTTTGTCGAGATCCGATGAATTGTGGGTTTATGATCAAGCTTATCTATGAACAATATTTGATTCTTTTCTGAAATCTTTTATGTATGATTATAATATCCTTGCAAGTCTCTTCAAATTATTGGTTTGGTTTGGCCTACTAGATCTATGGTTCTTGCAATGGGAGAAGTGTTTCGCTTTGGGTTCAATCTTGTGGTGTCCTTTCCCAGTGACAGCAGGGGGAGCAAGGCACGTATTGTATTGTTGCCATCGAGGATAAAAACATGGGGTTTATATCATATTGCTTGAGTTTATCCCTCTACATCATGTCATCTTGCTTAAATCATTACTCTGTTCTTATGAACTTAATACTCTAGATGCATGCTGGATAGCGGTCAATGTGTGTAGTAACAGTAGTAGATGCAGAATCATTTCGGTCTACTTGTCACGGACGTGATGCCTATATATAATGATCATGTCTAGATATTCTCATAACTATGCGCTTTTCTATCAATTGCTCGATAGTAATTTGTTCACCCACCGTAGAATTCTGCTATCATGAGAGAAGCCACTAGTGAAACCTATGGCCCCCGGGTCTATTCTCAACATATTAATCTTCCATCTACTTTACTTTGCTTTATTTACTTTTTGTTCTTATATCAAAAATACCAAAAATATTATACTATCCTATCTATCAGATCTCACTTTCGTAAGTGACCGTAAAGGGATTGACAACCCCTTATCGCATTGGCTGCGAAGTTCTCATTTGTTTGTGCATGTGCGAGGGACTCGCGCGTGGTCTCCTACTGGATTGATACCTTGGTTCTGAAATACTGAAGTAAATACTTACGCTACTGTGTTGCATCACCCTTCCTCTTCGAGGGAATACAACGCAAGATCGAGGAGATTCGTTCTGAGGACTACATCATCATCGACAACACCGACTCAGACCCTGACGACAGTGATGATGACTATGAAGACGAAGCTGGATCAGATATCATGGAATCTTCCACCGATCAAAATTTCTAGATGACCACCATATGAATAGTAGTCTTTCCCCATATAGTAGAATTCCGAGCACTTTTGTAACGTTAGTTCTAGACCTTTTGTATGCCCTTGTTTGAAATTGATTGGTGTGATATGATTGTGTTTGTCTCATGAGCATATGGGTAGTGATTTTCCCCCTAGACCTCATTCTATTCTAATCTCTTCCCTCTGCACCCATCAGATGCCTCCGAGACGTGAGCCCGGATTTGAGTTTCCCCCTGAGCTCACCCAGTTAATCCAGCAGCAGAACACTTTGATGCAACTTCTTGTCCAGAACCAGAACAATCAGAACAACAACAACAACTACAACAACCCTCCACCACCACCACCAGTGGACAACCTAGCCCATTTTCTAAGGTTACAGCCGCCGGTGTTTTCCAGTAGCGTCGAGCCAATAGTTGCTGATGACTAGCTACGCAAGATTGGAAGGGAGTTCATCACCGCGGGTTGCATAGATGCTGAGAAGGTGTGTTTCGCCGCACATCAATTGGACGGACCAGCAGCCTCATGGTGGGAGAATTACACAGCCACTTTCCCTATAGCCAATGTCGCTTGGGATCAATTTCAGCATGCTTTTCGCACCGCCCATGTCTCAACTGGGGCTATGAGCATGAAGAAGCGTGAGTTTCGCAACTTGCACCAAGGAAATCGTACTGTGGCCCAGTACGTAGATGAGTTTAGTACTCTATCTCGCTATGCCCTGATGATGTGGCCACAGATGCCGCGAAGCAGGAGAAGTTTATGGAAGGGGTGAATGACGAGATGAGCATACAGTTGATGGTGGCAACATTCAACAACTACCAGGAGTTGGTAGATAAGGCTCTTATGATTGAAGGGAAGCAGCAGCAGATTGAGAGCCGCAAGAGGAAGTATGGACAAGGAAAGAACAATTCTGGAGCCCAGCAAAAGCCCCGTTTCACCCCAAACTTGGGAGGATATACCCATAACCATGGAGGCCACACCCATAATGGAGGGAGTTCTCATAACCACAATGGCCCCAAGAATGGGAATGGGAATGGAGCAAGCAATAATCAGAACCGCTCCACTCCAGCCACACCCACCAAGAGGGATCTAGGTCACATTACCTGTTTCAAGTGTGGGAAGAATGGACACTACGCCACGGAGTGCCCTGAAGCGAAGAATGGGAATGGCAATGGAAGCTCTGGGAAGAAGCCCAACCCTTTCAACACGGGACAAGTGAACCACGTGAACGTGGAGGAGGTTGAAGAGCAGCCTGATGCAGTTGTCGGTAAGTTTTTGGTTAAGTCATTTACTGCTTTAGTTCTTTTTGATACGGGTGCATTGCATTCATACATTTCAAGGGGATTCGTGGATAGATATAAGTTGCCCACCCAAGTACTTAAGACACCTATGTTAGTAAGCTCACCAGGAGCGGAATATATGGCAAATCAAGGATGTTTTCAGATGCCATTGACCATTGGAAGCCATGTTTTCCCCTCAGATCTGATAGTTTTGGAATCACAAGGATTGGATGTGATACTAGGTATGGATTGGCTATCGATGTATGGAGGGAACATCGATTGTGCCAGTAAGTCGATTCTACTTACCACCCCGGAGGGAAAAAGGATCAAGTATGTATCTCGGCATGCGCCTAGGAGGACCCAAGTAAATTCTCTCTCGAGAGTTGTTCAGGAGGAAGTGCATGTAGTGAAAGATTACCCAGATGTATTTCCAGAGGAGCTACCAGGCATGCCGCCAGATCCGGACATTGAGTTTTTGATAGAACAATTGCCAGGCACCGGACCAATATCGAAGAGACCATACAGGATGCCGGTGAATGATCTGGAGCAGATCAAGAACCATATTAAGGAGTTATTGGAGAAAGGATTCATTCGACGAAGTTCATCACCCTGGGGAGCCCCAGTGCTCTTGGTCGAAAAGAAGGATGGATCTTTAAGAAAGGTCGTTGATTATCAGGCACTGAATGAAGTGACGATTAAGAATAAGTACCCACTGCCAATGATCAATGATTTGTTCGACAAACTTCAAGGAGCTAAAGTATTCTCCAAAATCGATCTACGAACAGGATACCACCAGTTGAAGATCCGAGAAAAGGATATACCTAAGACAGCCTTCACCACGAGGTATTGGCTATATGAGTATATATGTCATTTGGACTGACTAACGCCCCTGCCTATTTCATGAGCATGATGAATAAGGTGTTCATGGAATTCTTGGATAAGTTTGTCGTGGTATTCATCGATGATATTTTGGTGTATTCAAAGAACGAAGAGGAACACAAGGAACATTTGCATTTGGTTCTTGAGAAGCTCAGAGAACACCAGTTATATGCCAAGTTCAGCAAATGTGAGTTTTGGTTGAAGGAAGTTGGATTCTTAGGACATGATATATCATGAGAAGGTATAGCAGTGGACCCTACCAAGGTTCAGTCAGTCACTGAGTGGTAGGCACCCACCTCAGTGGGAGAAATCCGTAGTTTTCTTGGACTCACGGGATATTACCGGAGATTCATAGAGAATTTCTCCAAGATTGCAAAGCCTATGACGGCATTGTTGAAGAAGGACACAAAGTTCCATTGGACTGAAGAGTGCGAAGAAAGTTTTCAGGAGTTGAAGAAACGTTTGACGTCAGCCCCAGTGCTGATCTTGCCAGATATATGCAAGGATTTCCAAGTGTATTGCGACGCTTCTCGCTTAGGACTTGGAGGAGTACTCATGCAGGACGGAAGAGTTGTTTCTTATGCATCCCGTCAACTCCGACCGCACGAGTTGAATTATGCTACGCATGATTTGGAGCTAGAAACTGTAGTGCATGCGCTCAAAACCTGGAGACATTTCCTTATCAAAAACCGCTGTGATGTGTACACGGATCACAAGAGTCTGAAGTACATTTTCACCCAGAAGGAGTTGAACCACAGACAAAGGAGGTGGTTGGAGCTCATAAAGGATTATGATATGAAGCTGCACTATCATCCAGGCAAGGCCAATGTCGTAGCAGACGCTTTGAGCCGGAAGAGTTATGTCAATACCCTAGTAAACGGAGGATTGCCAAAGGAGTTAGTAGAAGATCTCAGGGAGCTTCGTTTGGAGATAGTTCCTAGAGGTTTTGTTGCAGCCTTGGAGGTTCAGTCAACATTATTGGGAAAGATACGAGAAGCTCAGAAGGATGACAAAGAAAATGTCGAAATAAAGGAGAAGATGAGTGAAGGAAAAGCCAAGGGTTTTCATGAGGAAGAACACGACACCTTGTGGTTTGAGGACCGTGTCTATGTTCCCAACAACACCGAGGTCGGGAAGTTGATACTACAGGAAGAACATGATTCGCCATACTCGATACACCCGGAAACACTAAGATGTATTCGGATTTGAAGGAACATTTCTGGTGGACGGGAATGAAGAAGGACATTGCCGAGTATGTAGCCGTATGTGATGTATTCCAGAGAGTGAAGGCAGAACATCAGAAGCCAGCAGGATTGTTGCAGCCTATGCCGATACCCGAATGGAAGTGGGACAAGCTTGGCATGGACTTTATCACCGGATTACCCAGGACCCGATCGAGATATGACTCTATCTGGGTAGTAGTGGATCGCTTGACCAAAGTAGCCCACCCTATCCGCGTGAAAACAACCTATGCCACTGCGAAGTTGGCCAAGATATACATGACCAGGATCGTATGTCTGCACGGAGTTCCGAGGACCATTGTATCAGATAGAAGAACACAGTTTACTTCAAAGTTTTGGCATCAGTTACACCAGACTTTGGGTACCAGGCTAGAGTTGAGTACAGCCTTTCACCCGCAGACTGATGGACAGACCGAAAGAATCAATCAGATTCTGGAGGACATGTTGAGAGCTTGCGCGCTAAATTATGGATCTAGGTTGGATGACAACTTGCCCTACGCGGAATTTTCGTACAATAACAGTTACCAAGCCAGTTTGAAGATGGCACCTTTCGAAGCATTGTATGGAAGGAGATGCCGAACACCGTTGATGTGGGATGAAGTCGGAGACCATTAGTTATTTGGACTGGATCTGATTAAAGAGTCAGAAGAGAAGGTTAAGATGATTCGAGATAGAGTGAAGGTTGCTTAGTCCAGACAGAAGAGTTATGCAGACTCAAAACGCAAGGAAGTAGTCTAGGAAATTGGAGACAGAGCATACCTAAGAGTGTCACCCCTGAGAGGTGTTAAGCGTTCCGGAGTTAAGGGAAAGTTAGCCCCTAGATTTGTGGGACCATACCGTGTTTTGGAACTCATGGGAGAGGTTGCCTACAAGTTAGAGTTACCCGAAGGATTGTCAGGAGTTCATGATGTGTTTCATGTTTACCAGCTAAAGAAGTGCCATGCTGAAATGGTCGATATTCCTCTAAGAGATACAGTGCCCCTGGAAGCAATTCGGCTGGATAGTGATCTAACTTACAAGGAGAAACCAGTCAAGATCCTCGAGTTTGCAAGCCGAGTCACCCGCAGCAAGGTTATCAAGTTTTGCAAAGTTCAGTGGAGCCACCATACCGAGGATGAAGCCACCTGGGAATGAGAAGATGATCTACGCAAGGACCACCCACACCTATATTCTAGCCAACCCGAATCTCGAGGGCGAGATTCATCTTAAGGGGGGTAGGTTTGTAACATCCCAAATTTCAATTTGGAATGTTATACATAGGTCATCTTGCATATCATATTTTATTTGCCTTTGTGTGTTGTGATCCCCGAAATTCTAAGCAACTCAAGGACCCACGGAGAGAGTGGGGATTTCACCATTTTCATATTTCAATTTTCTCAAATATCCCAAGAAGGATCATTTTGGTTTTAATTGTTTTTCTCTCCGAAAATATTTCATATTAAAATATATGAGTGAAGATAATATGACTTCTTCAAGATAAATGAAATATTGGAGGAAAAATATTAAAATCAAATATTTTATTTTATTTGGATTTTATTGCAATTTTATTCGTTTAGGAAAAATATGCGTTATTCAAAATTGCATTTAGGTCCGGGAAAAATGTTCACTTTGTCCTAAATATTATTCGAGGACGGCGAAAATTTATTTCAGAATTTTTAGACCACGTTTAGTATTTGTTTTGTTTGTTTTTCTGCGTCAGCACTATTTTAAAAAAAAGTCAAACCGACCTACCAGGCCGTAACCGACCCGGACTCTTGCCGGGCCGGCTTTATAAGCCGCCGCCCCGTAGCCCCGAGGCCAAGCCGCCCCGAAACCCTAGCTGCCCCGCCGCCCTCGCGCCGTAGCCGTGCCACCCCGCCACACCGCCTCGCCGCCCCGCCGCCGCATCACCGTCGCCACCGCCGCCGATCCGTCCGCCGCCAGTTTTTCTTTCGGTCTAGGTAAAGACCTAGATCGGTTCTGTCTTTTTTTAGATTAGATCGATTAGTTTTTTCGGTTTAGTTATTTAGTGGACGTTCGTCCGTTCGTTCGTTTTAATGAACGCTTTTCGTCTTTTAGTTACAGACAGCGAATGTTCGTTCGTTAGCCTGTTCGTCTCGTTTTCTTTTTCAGGGTTTTCCTGCGATTATTTCCGATCGCGATTTCTGCCCTGATCTTCGTTTTAGTATAACTTTTCGCTCGTTAGTCAGAATCAGGTGAAACAAGTGCCTAGATCTTCGTCTCGAGGCCCTCTTTCTGTTTAACCAACTTGAACATGATTTTGGTACTTTAAAATTTTGACTTTAGTACAATTTAATAAATAGATCTTGTTTCTTTCGTGGTTTGAGTTTCGTTGCTCCGTTTGATTTGATTATTTTTGCAAACCGGAGTTCTTCAGTTGAACTTTCTGGTTAGATCTTCTTACTTGAGTTTTATCCATGCGTCGTTGCTTGGTTTCTTATGTTTGCTATTGTTTGTTTGCGATAGAATTCCCGGAGTGTGAAGCGTGCTACTACGAGTCCCTAGGTTTTATGAATCGTCAGCAAGGCAAGTAACACATTGATCATACCCTTTATTACCCAGTTTTTATGCATTAGTTCCAACCCTCACACATTGCATGAGTAGGTGCTCTTAACATGTGGGTCTGGGAAGTAGATTGAGGTAGAACCTATTACCTGTTTTATTATCAAACCCCTGGGAGTTACTTATACATTATGCTTAGGTTTCCTTGCTATGCTCGTAGACGTGGATTGGGTTTGAGAGTATCCATGACAGATGTGAGATTGTTAATTAATGGTTCAACTTAAGGTGGCTACTTTAATACACATCTAGGTGGATTGGTTGCAGGGCACCGGGAGAATCCAGTGTTGTCCTAGAAAATCCCGGAGGACCCGTGTGATTATCCTATGGAATGCCACCCAGGCTCAAAGGGGCCATAAGACTATTCATGCTAGAAACTTCCGTGTGCAGCCATAATGCCATTATGGGCTCTGTCATAGTTGAGTATGTTGTGTGAGCTCTTTCAGTGGTGGACTAGCAGATGTAGGGGAAAGTAGGTGTACCGGTCCACCCGGGGTAAAGAGTAAATGCTTGTGAAAGACTGTGTCTCGGTCATCCGTTTCTCAAACACCATGCAGTGTGAGAAATCTAACCGAGGAGATTGAGTCTTGTGGGGAAAAGTGCGCAAACATCTGTAGAGTGTACAAACTAATCATGATTAGCCGTGTCCCCGGTTATGGACATCTTGAGTATCTGGTACTTGAATTATTGGATCGATCTCATCACTCTAAAACTAATTTGTTGGGTTAATAAAGATGGCTTTAAGTGGGGTTGAGTTGGAGGAACCTTCTCAATGATGTTTCAACTACCATGATAGTTAAAATAAAATTCATTCCTTTGTTGTAGGGAAAATTAGCTTTATGCAAAAACATTATAACCTTAGAGCCTCCACCAGCCTATATGCATGTAGTGTTAGCATTTATCAGTTACTTGCTCTACTGTGTTATCTTGCCAGCATATTCCATGTGCTGACCCATTTCGGGTTGCAACATATAATGTTGCAGACTTTTCAGAAGAAGAGTAAGGTGCGCTAGATCATTTTTCATGCACTCAGCTATGTCGTTGGAGTTGATGGACTCACTTTATCTTCCAAGCCTTCCGATGTTATCGTGTTAGATGTCCTTATGCCATATATTTTGTAATAACTTCTCTTTTGAGACATTCGATGTAATAAGTGTGTGATTGACACTCTGTTATAAATCCTTCAAGTACTGTGTGTGTCAGCATTACCGATCCAGGGATGACACAGAGCACAGAGACTTCGGTCCATTCGGAAATGCTTATGTCCCATGCAAGAAATGGGGCAGGTTAGGGAAACGTGTCACCTTTGTGGACAAAACGATATTCATCGCCTCTTCTTCCTTTCAATTTTTTTCCTGGTGTCAACATAGAACAACAGAAGTGTCATGTAAAATTTTGGATTTTTCCGGGGATCGTTTGGACATTTTTATACGTTAATTGAGTTTTCTAGGCATTTATGTGCATAATTCAAAATTGAACTACATGCACATGCTCCAGTCCATAAAAACGGGTTGCAAAATCAAATGTTTGTCCTTGGTTGCAGTATTAGGTCACATGCAAGAAATGAGAACGAATGTCAAACACCTTGACGCTGTCGCTCGGCCGCAAACATTGAGATACATGGTTTTAAAATTCTAGTAAATTAAAAAATCGGCTAAAATTCATGAAACTTGACATGATATCATGGAACGACAGCGACATGCTGTGGTAAAAATATTGTCCCATTTGTGGTAGGTGTGGGTAGAAGCTTCTCGGAAACTAGAGCATCTCTCACAACAAGCCTGATGGTTTCGGTAGGGTATGTGCCACTTTGGGGGACGAAACGATATATGTTGCCTCTTATTACTTTCAAAATGTTTCTCGTGTCAACATAGAACAACACGAGTGTTGTGTCAATTTTTGGGATTTTTTGGGGTTCGCTTGGACATTTTTATACATGAACTAAGTTTTCTATGCATTCATGTGCATAATTCAAATTTGAACTATAGGCACATGCTCTAATGCATATAAATTAGTTGAAAATTCAAATATATGTCATTGGTTGCATGCCTAGGTCCCATGCAAGAAATGGGAATGAATGTCAAACACCCTGCCACCGTCACTCAGTCACAAACATTGAGATACCTGATTTCTAAATTCTAGTAAATCCAAAGCTTGTCTGAAATTGATGAAACTTGGCATGATATCATGGAGCGGCATCAACATGTCATGGTAAATTTTTTGTCCCATTTGGGGCAGGTTTGGCGATATGCCTCTCACAAACCAGAGCTTCTCACAACAAGGCTAATGGTTTCGGTAGGGAACAGCCTACCTTTGGGGACGAAATGATATCCATTGCCTCTTATTGCTTTCAAAAACTTTCTGGTGTCAATATAGAACAACAGGAGTGTTGTGTCTATTTTTGGGATTTTTCGGGGTTTGTTTGTACATTTTTATGCATTAATTGAGTTTTCAATGCATTTATGTGCATAATCCAAATTTGAACTACATGCACATGCTCTAATCCATATAAATTGGTTGAAAATTCAAATATGTGTCATTGGTTGCATGCTTAGGTCACATACAAGAAATGGGAATGAATGGCAAACAACCTGCCACCGTCACTCGGCCGCAAACATTGAGATACCTGGTTTTTAAATTCTATGAAATCCAAAACTCGCCTAAAATTCATGAAACTTGGCATGCTATCATGGAGAGGTAAAAAATTGTCCCATTTGGGGCAGGTTTGGGTATAAGCTTCTCACAAACCAGAGCTTCTCACAACAAGCATCCTGGTTTCGGCAGGGAACGTCCCACCTTTGGGGACGATACGATATCCATTGCCTCTTATTGCTTTCAAAAAAAATCTTGTGTCAACATAGAACAACAGGAGTGTTGTGTCAATTTTTGGGATTTTTTTGGGGTTCGTTTGGACATTTTTATGCATTAATTGAGTTTTCAATGCATTTATTTGCATAATTCAAATTTGAACTACATGCAAATGCTCTAATGCATATAAATTGGTTGAAAATTCAAATTTGTGTCCTTGGTTACATTCTTAGGTCCCATGCAAGAAATGGGAATGAATGTCAAACACCCTGCCACCATCACTCGGCCACAAACATCGAGATACCTAGGTTTTTAATTCTAGTAAATCCAAAACTCGTCTGAAATTCATGAAACTTGGTATGCTATCATGGAGCGGCATCAACATGCCATGGTAAACAATGTCCCATTTGGGGCAGGTTTGGGTATAAGCTTCTCGCAAACCAGAGCTTCTCACAACAAGCCTGATGGCTTCGGTAGGGAATGTGCCACCTTTGGGGACAAAACGATATCCACTGCCTCTTATTGCTTTCAAAAAATTTCTAGTGTCAACATAGAACAACAGGTGTGTTGTGTTAAATTTTGGATTTTTTCGAGGTTCGTTTGGACATTTTTATACGTTAACTGGGTTTTCTAGGCATTTTATGTGCATAATTCAAATTTGAACTACATGCACATGCTCCAGTGCATATAAATTGGTTGAAAAATCAAATCTTTATCCTTAGTTGCATGCTTAGATCCCATGCATGAAATGGGAATGAATTTCAAACACCGGGGCACTGTTGATTGCCGGCAAAACATTGAGATATTTTGTTTTTAAATTCTAGCAAATCTAAAACTCGTCTGAAATTCATGAAACATGGCATGCTGTCATGGAATGGCACCCAACATGCTATGGTATTTTTCTTGTCCATTTTGAGAAAAGACGCACTCGAATAACAGCCAACATAGGCATTTTGAAACAAATAACTGCCACTCTAACATCGCAAACGTTTGTATAATTCAAATCGTGTGTGTTATGTTAAACATTCATGTGACGCCACGTGTCTTGGTTTTAATGGCTATAGGAGGTGCCATACGGACAGCTGCTTGACTGAACGGGAGGCGTGCGAGCGCAGTCCGGTGTGCAGGCTTACCGAGAGGCGTGCAAGTTGTCCTCCAATGCGCAGGCTCACCGGGAAGCGTGCGAGCTGTACGCTGCGTAGGCTCACTGGGAAGCGAGCCCTTTGACTTCCATGGCCGCCCGCCTTCCTCTTCATGAATGGCGCCCGAGCCGCTGCTTAATACGGGCCGCCTTACTGTTCGCCTCCCATTCCCCTCCATCCCGCAGACCTCCACCAACGCCATGGCCCAGAAGGATCATCTATCACTAGTCATCAAGTTTGGTAAAGTCGACTCTGAGCCGGAGGAGATAGAAAATAAGGAGGAATGGGACCTCATTGACATGGCTCAGAATGAGCTGGTCGCGGCGGTTAGTTCCCCCGCTCCCGTCCCAGCTCCCATCCCCGCGCCCGCACCAGCGACCATCCCCATCTCATTGACAGGCTGGTCGTCAAGCACTATCGCAGAGCTGGAAGCCACGGGCGTCAACGAGGTCTCCGCGGACCCGCGAGAGCTCGTGTACATGCCAACGCTAGCGCCCGTGCCCGTGCCCGTGCGTGCCCCTCCACCCACCGCAGCGCCGGTCCCTATGTGTTTGGCTGCACCCGTCGTGCCCGTGCCCGTGTGTGCGTCCCCCTCAGCGGCATGGGACGCCGCCGTCGACCGCTACCTCTCAGCGCCGCCAGCTGCCGTCCTCCCGCGCCACGCCCATTAATCGTGCGACGACATGATGTTTGATTTACAAGTGAAGAACATTTTGTGCTGCATTGAAGACTTCAATAACGGCGTCCCGGAGGACGACAACGACAATGATAGCGCGGCACGCCGCATCTGCCGCCTCCGGAAATAGTTTTTTTTTTGGATTTAATAATGTATCTCGACCATATGAATATAAATTCGTAGCATGACTGAATGAAAGATATGGTTTGAGCGAACTTGCCTTTTTCTCTCTTAATGTACAGACTTATCAAACGGTTTTCTTTTGAAAAAACGTTAATGGTTTTTAAATATAAAACACTCATCGCAGATGTTTTAGTTAGAACACCTCTATGCAAACCGACAGCTTCCCCAGGAAGTCAAGGGAAAATGTGTCGAGCGGGATTTGTGCAGCTCTTGATCGCGAACGTTTTAGATAGAACACATGTATGCAAAGTGAGAGCAGGATTTGTGCATCTCTTCAACGCAAACTGCTCTTTTGGATGACCCGTGTGCAATCACTTACAAACAATTTGGTAAGATTTGCATCTGTCATATTGGGTATGTTGTCATTTATCAAACTACAAAGATTGACATTTGTTGATCTAGTGACATTTCCATTTGTAAACCTTGTAACATTGTGATTTGTCAAAATATGAAGCTAAAATCACTAGCAGTATCTAATTTTTGCAAATAAAATTCAGTATTTAAGCATAGATTTCATTCAAAGATTAAGCAGTCGTTGTTTATACAAACAGTTCAACTCGACAACTGAATCGACCAAACTTTTCACCAATTTTTGCCGACCACGTACTGAAATAGCTAGTTCTACTTTATATAGTAGTTAATTTTAAGTACGTTGTACAGTTCCACCACATCTATAGTGTGATGAACTGAACAAAATAGCCTCTAAATATTGCTACTACTACGGAGGGGCTTTGTACTATTTCAGGCAGCCTCTCCTCCGCCGAGCGCACTCAGTAAGAGGCAGAGGAGGAGGAGCCTACCGACGAGTTGGACAACTGCATTACGGTACCTGCCGCTGCTGCACCTTCAGCGACGCTCACCTCGAACGCCCTCTGCTGCTCCAGACAACCCTTCTCAGAGCGCTGGTTCTCCTCGTAGATATCTCGATTACTCGCCTCTAAGGCGGCGTGTGCCGTGGCCACGGCGGCGGTAAGGCTTTTTGCATGCTCGACGAGGCGCTCCTCCTCCTCTCGCACGAACTCGGTGTAGCACGCAAGGTCGCTGACGCACGTGTGGGCATCCACCTCTGCCTCCCGCCTTCGGGCAGCGGTGGCGGAGCGGGTGATGACCCTGGCGGTCGACGGTGGGCTGGCGGACATAGCGGCCGACAATGGGATGGCGACCACGACCACCACCTCCCGCCTTCGGGTCGCGGTGGCGGAGCGAGTGATGGCCACGGTGGCCGGCAGTGGGGTTGGCGGCCATGACGGCCACCTCCCGCCTTCGGGCCGCGGCGACGGAGCGGGCGATGGCCCTATCTTTTGACGGTGGTATGGCGGAAACGGCGGCCAGCAACAGCTGCCGACGGGCAGCGGCGGCGGAGCGTGTGGTGGGTGTTCCGCGCACACCCAATAGGAACGCCACGTGCACTACACTACGTCGGGGACTGCGCCTCAACCGCGTTGTAGCCTCCCAGCTAGAGTTGCCCTTTGATGATGGCTGAGTGGCTGAGCGACGACGACAGATCGGTGCCATTGGCGATTGTGGGAGAAGCAGACGAGATAAGCTATAGGGAGGAAGGGGAAAATGCGACGTAGGACTCGCCGGCCATGAGGGTTTATATAGCAGGCCGGTAAGCATTGGGATTTTGGTGGATTTCACCGAGTCGGGTGGAAAACTTGTGCGGGAACCTGCGAGGTTGCACAGGAATGGTCTCACCGACGATTCATTGGCGCCACCATTTGGCCAAAAGAACGCCCCCGCGCGCTGCGCAAGCTTGCGTTGTAAGCCGTCTGCGGCAGCGGGGTGACAAGACGTGCGAGAGGAGGACGAAAGGCCACGTACACATATGGTTAATAAAAAATTTTGTGATTTAATTACTACTATACCCCGTCTTGGTTTATAAGTAGGATCTAACTAATAAAATTCGAATGCATGTCGTCAAAGATTCTATAGTTGGATTCGTATTTGAACATTGTTTCCAATTATATAATTTTTATAACATTCATTAACATTTTGTTGGTTAAATTTGAGGGCAAAGTATGCCACAGAATATAAAGGGGACTATAGACCAAGACGGAGGTAGTAGCACACGGCCACTCTCTACGCAGCGACGCAACTGTCGGTCGGCTTGTAGGCAACCATTTCCTGCATGTTCAACTGATCTATGTGTGTGGTTGCATGCGGTTGAGGCGGCCGCGGCGCGCTCTGCTCACGTCCCGCCGCGCGCGCTCTGCTCTCGCGTCCCTCCAGGTGCTGTGCCCTCGTCCCTCCACGCGCGCTGCCAGTGTTTGGGGCCGACGCACGATCACACACGTTCGTGTGCATGCGGTTGCGTAGGGCGCGGTGCGACAATGCAGTTACCCGCTGCAAAAAGTGCCATGCGGACGCACCGAGAATCCAGGCCGCCCGGGCCCCATTTATTCCTACAGCCATTTACCTTCATCTGTCGCGTCACACGACACAATAAGCACACCCACAACGACACCTACAGATAGGACATCCGGCAATTCCAATGGCGATCCATGTGGCTCCAATGGCGCTCGCAGCGGCCGATGATGACAATGGCGGGAAGTTCACCACGCATCACGTAGTGGACACCCACCTGAGGGGGAAGGCTGACTCAGTGGTGTACACGAACGATCCGGACTCGGTGGAGAGCTCCATCCAAACTATGGAGCAGTTCCTTGCCGAGGACAAGTACCAAGTAGTCTGCTTCGACCTCGAGTACACCATCGGCCGTGCCAGGCATGATCAGAAGGTTGTCGTCGCCTAGTTGTGTGTGCGACATGACGTCCTCGTCTATCACTACCACCTGGCCACATGGCCTTGCGAGCGTTTCTCTAGGTTTATCAACAGCTCTGACTAAAATTTTGCTATGGTGGACACCACCAACGTTCTAAAAGCGCTCAAGGTTTCGGGCTTGAAATGCCAGAATCTTGTCAACATCCAGGACCACTACAAGGTCTGGGGCAGCGACAACAACAAAAAGAACTCCATGGTTGACCTCGCCTCGGCCATCATCAACCCCTACTACATGAAGATGAAGGTTGAGAGTAAGAAGGACAAGAACGCCTGGCACAGTGTCTGGCATGAGAGACTGGATGAACAACGGGTCACGTACGCGGCCAAGGACGCATACACAAGCTACGAGATGTACAAGTAGGTCATTAACATGAGGGAGTGTCTTCTTCCTGCCCCAGACGAGGGATCGAGCCACAGAGCAGTGGCGGGAGCATCACAAGAAGTAGATGACTAGACGATCATTTCTCCTAGTTTAGAATGCATACAATCGTTTATTGAGGTGTGTGTGAATTATCTATATAGTCACTTATGTAATTCTTCTGTAGACAGAGCAAATCACACGGCTTTTTAGCAACAATCGTCCGTGTTATTATTTGTCTTCGCACACATTTCTTAATATGGACATGTTTGTCACGTATCACACACATCTTGCTCAGTTGAACCATTTCTATTGTGTTGCCTAATCACACACAATTCATCCTAGTGAACTGTATGCCGTATATCGCACACGCCCTCATCTGGCTTCCCATTTCTGTTGTTCTGCATCAACGCAAACAGTTCTTCCGAATTAACCATTTGCCACTCATCGCACATGTAACTCCAATATGAATCGTGTTTGATGTCACCGCCATCGCAAACGTTTTGCATCTTTTTTTGACGGTTTTATTACATCACCGTTTGTGATCGATGCATCGCACACAGTTTCGTCGAAGGGTCTCTGATTCGAATGTCGCGTTTGGACATCCTGTAGTAGTGTACTGATGTTATTTATGGATATTAAATGCACATATTTCTTCTCGAGTATAAAAAACTAAGAAATCATTTGAAAACAATCTCAACTTAATATGGTAGCACAAGCACTTTACAAGAGTGTGCATGATCTGGATCCCAATGTACCGCATACGAACTTGTACCAAAACTGGTTTTTTCTATAGGAAATAACAAACTGTGATTTGCTTCGGAATTAACACATTCTCCACTTGATAAGATACATAGCACAAGTACTTACTAGAAGGTGCACCTTTTGGTTTCCAATCCACTTTATAAGAACTTGCCCCAAAACCTTCTTCTTCTGCGAGAAATAATAAACCATGAGTTCATTTAGGACTAACACATTCTCGACTTGGTAAGGTAGCACAAGTACTTACCGGAAGGTGCATCTTCTAGTTTCTAATCCACCTTATAAGAACTTGCCCAAAAGCCTTCTTCTTCTGCAGGAAATAACAAACGATGAGTTCATTCAGGACTAATACACTCTCGACTTGGTAAGGTAGCACAAGTACTTACTGGAAGGTGCATTTTCTGATTTCCAATCCACCTTATAAGAACTTTCCCTAAAACATTTTTCATCAGTAGGAAATAACAAACCATGAGTTCATTTAGGACTATCACATTCTTGGCGTGGTAAGGTAGCACAAGTACCTACCGGAAGGTGCATCTTTTGGTTTCCAATCCACCTTATAAAAATTTGCCCCAAAACCTTCTTCTGCAAGAAATAACAAACCATGAGTTCATTCACGGGTAACACATTCTCGACTTGGTAAGGTAGCACAAGTACTTACTGGAAGGTGCATCTTTAGATTTCCAATCCACCTTATAAGCAATTGCCCCAAAATCTTTTTCTTCTGTAGGAAATAACAAAATATGGGTTCATTAAGGACTGACACATTCTCGACGTGGTAAGGTAGCACAAGTACTTACTGGAAGGTGCATCTTCTGGTTTCCAATCCACCTTATAAGCACTTGCCCTCAAAACCTCCTTCTTCTGCATGAAATAACAAACCATGAGTTCATTTAGGACTAACACATTCTCGACTTGGTAAGGTAGCACAAGTACTTACTAGAAGGTGCATCTTCTGATTTCCAATCCACCTTATAAGCACTCGCCCCAAAATCATTTTGTTCTGTAGGAAATATCAAAATATGAGTTCAATTAGGACTAGCGGATTCTTGACATGGTAAGGTAGCACAAGTACTTACCAGAAGGTGCGTCTTCTGGTTTCCAATTCACCTTATAAGCACTTGCCCAAAAACATCTTCTTCTATAGGAAATAAGAAACCATGAGTTCATTCAGGAGTAACACATTCTCGACTTGGTAAGGTAGCACAAGTACTAACTGGAAAGTGCATCTTCTGATTTCCAATCCACCTTATAAGTACTTGCCCCAAAACCTTTTTCTTCTATAAGAAATAACAAACCATAAGTTCATTCAGGACTAACACATTCTTGACCGTGTTATGGTAGCACAAGTATTTACTGGAAGGTGCATCTTCTGGTTTCCAATCCACCTTATAAGCACTTGCCCCAAAACCTTCTTCTGCCGGAAATAACGAAGTGAGTATGAGTTTATTCAGAAATAATACATTCTCAACATGGTAAGGTAGCGCCAATACTTACTTGAAGGGGGATCCCAATGTACCGCATACGCACTTTCACCAAAACCGTCTTTTTCAGGAGGAAATAACAAACTATATGAGGTGGTTATTTTTTTGTGAACATATATGAGGTGATTCAAACTTGAAGCACCTTCACGTTTCAAGTTGGTAAAGATAGCGCTAGTACTTACAAGAAGATGGAGGTTCACCCCTATCACTGGACTCAGCAAAGGCCAGGAGGAGCAAGAAAAAGGCTACTGCTATAAGCTTGATCGCCATGTCTAGATCACTATGAACTAAATTTCGTTGGGCGAGTAAGATGGAAGGGTCTAGGTGCCTATTTATACCACTCGGCCATTCCTTAGTAGTGGAACAGAAAGCAGTGGTAGGTAAGAAACACCCAATTTCCCTAGCATTAGTACAATATTCTTTAGTTGGAAATCATATATGGAAAGAATTTAAATATTACCTATATCTTAGTTCGTGAGGAAAATGGCATTAAAACTTCTCTCTATCTCTATCTCTACTACTCTATCTATATCGCTATCTTCATCTTTACTTGATGTATCTATATCTATATCCACGCTTTTATATCTACTAGCACAAATGACCGTGCGTTGCAACGGATGAAAAGTTTGTGTGTATTCAATTATGTACAAAACACATCTGTTGTTCATGAAAATTGTGCATGCAAAAAAGTCCCTTGAGAGTTTGTTTAGTCACCTTTCCATTGGTGTGAAACTAATAGCATGCAATGTTGATCCTTGAAAAAAAAAGATTTATATTGACATGTGACATTGACCTATAAAGTTTTCGCCATATTATCAATCAAATAGAGACCACTTTCATATATTGCACAAGCAATTGACAAATAAAATTATTATTGTATTTGGATCAAAATCTACTAACTTCACTTCCCAAGAAAAACAAATCCACTACACATGATTCTCAATATGAGCAAATCTTTGTATAAATCTATGCAAACCAAATCACTAAAGTTACTCACCAAGATGCACGATGTGATTTCAATGTAGAAAATGAAATATAAATTTTGTAGAACTTGCTTAACGGAAGATAATTGGCTACCCCTACATTTTTCGGCTGCTATGAAACTGGGTCCTTCTATGTTTTCCATATTCCATAACTGGGGCCCTTCTATCTTTGCATCTGTCTCTTGGTGAACAAATTGAACTTATTTAACATGTATGTGGACTATATTCTAGAACCAGTCACGTCAGCACCGGCTATTGGGTGTAATATATTCTACCGCTCACTTACGGGTATGCCTGAACCAGCCACATCATCTTAGGGCTTACTGAAAGCTTATCAAGTTGCTCGCCTGCGTCAAAATCCCCAATCCCTTCGCAAATCCCTGACCTTAGATTGCAACAGGCGAAAAATATCGTAAAACTTCCTCCGTGTGACAGTATGCGCCATTTCTTATATACAATTCTGATAAACATCGGTGATAAGATTATATTGTTATTGCTTTTCAAAGTATGAAGTGTGGACATAAAGAAGTCATCCTAACACCCGAAAAAGCACTGCAGAGGCCGGTCTGCAGGCCGCTCTTAATCCACCCCGCCCAGCGAGCATGGGGATGTGTGCCGCAAGATGTATTGCAATATGCAGTCCCGCCTGAAAAGACCGTATATCACTGTATTGAGTAAGCCCCATGATGTACATGTATGAACAAGTGGGTTGGCGACAGACACATGCCACTGCAGTGGCTTCATTTCTTTTCACAGAACAACACATCACATGTATGTGTTTGTGTTTAATACACTTGAGACGATGGATTAAGGCAAGTTTTGTTAAGGAGGCACACCATTTATTTTAAAAGAGGCAGAGTTATCTAGTTATTTATTCAGAAAACAATAGCTTGCACACTAGTATGAGAGGATTAGTTTGTAGAAACCGACCACAAAGAATGTGTGTTATTAGCACCAGAAGGCACACCATTTTTTAAGAAAATAGGCACAATTAGCTAATTATTTGTTCAAAAAAGGTGTGCCGCGTTATTAGCACCCGAACGGCGGCACACCTTTTTTAAGAGAAATTTCAAGGTGGTCCAAAGCAGTGGCGGACCTAGAAATAAAATTAAGGGTGTGCATATTTTAAAAAAATTGAAGTTTATTTCAATTAGCTTGCAATGGGCCTTACAATAAGCTATTTTTAACATGATGAAAAAATATTTTCCAAAAATCTGGGTGTGCCATGGCGCACCTGGCACACCCCTTGGGTACTCCAAAGCAATATAGACCGTTAAATTTCAATTATCTAATGGCTGGTATAACTATTACCCACTATGTTTTTATTTACTCCATATATTAGATTTGTCTAAAATCAAAAATTTAAACTTTCAACAAGTTTGTTGAAAAATATAATAACATATACAACACCGAATCAATATCATTGGATTCATAATTGAATATATTTTCACATCATATAAATTTGTTATTGTAAATGTTCTTATGTTTTCTACAAACTTGGTCAAACATTATAAAGTTTGACTAGAGTCAAAGCTAATATGCGGAGTAAATAAAAATAGGGGAATACCTCTTAGCAGGTATCAATAGGGGGGTAGTATGGATGTTGTTGCAGTATAATTAAGAAAATAAATTATTTTAATTTATTCCTTTCCTCTTAAACCGCGAGTTTATAAGAACATAAAGTAAACAGAGCTAATTAATTCCAGATTTTGCTTCCAACTTTTTTTTGCTTAATGTACCTTATCATCATGTCTAACAAACGAAATAAGAAGTTTGTCATCTTCTGTCATATATGTCTATGCTTGTTCTATTTTTTCAGTTGGGAGCTGAACAAAAAAGAAAACACACAGAATTTGTTTCTAGAAAACACCAAAAATGAATGACAAAATCATAGCAAAAAGCTGTCAAAATACCATCATATTTTTTCTGTAAGAAAGCAACTATGTGTACCAGAGTTCTTGCACAATTTTTTGAGGGGTAACGCATCTTTTTTTTTAGAGAAGATAATGTATAACGAGGAATGTTTTGTATATTTCTCACACAAGAAAAAATGATACAGGTTCCTAGTATGGCATGTATGTACATTTATTTTCTTTATTGGCTCTCTTAGAATGATGCAAGTACACTTACTGATGATTATTATGTTGCACTCTAGATGAATTATAATAACATCTTTTGTAGTGTGTATATAATTTTTTAGGATCACATGGATATGTATCATATATTTTACAATGCGAGAATTATTCATCTTCATATGGTAGATACAACACATATGTACGGGGGTCAAATGTGAACTTTTATTATATTGAAAAGAGATGTGGGGAGTATTTTAAAGATTCGTTTGTGACAACTAATTACCATATTATAATTTTTGGTGTGGTCAAATATGTCCTTGGTGAATGGACAGATCAAATATTTCTCTTGCTTATTAAGGGGCAAGAGGGACCAGCTTAAGACAACTATTTTTTAAAATAAAAATAAGAAGCGCACAGTTAGTTAATTGTTTGCTAAAAAACAGCAGCTAATCACACACCACACTATTTTGAAGATTAGTTTATATAAAGAAATAGAAATGCGCCAACGGTACATATACAGAAAATAGCCGAATATCACCCGCAAAAACAAAAGCCGAATAAAAAAATGATACTTTTGAAAGTTGCTTTTTCGTTGGGCCAGTGCAACACTTATTGCTGCTGCAACTTTGCAGATGGGGCAGGTTTATCATGTACGGTTGTGCTATTATACGGATGTATATTGGCCCGTATACCTCCGAAATGCTTGCCAGGAATGCATCGCGAAGCCCTTTCCCACGAAGGAGATACCGAGCTACCTGAAGCTCGGCCTCTGCAACACCGCTCGCCCCTAACACCCTTCATCTGATGGAGGAGTAGTGGTGCATGGAATAGTCTTGTAATCGGTTTTGTCTTTTATTTTTTGGAAAAACAAATATATTTCTTTCTTTTAAAATAGTTTAACTATTTTGATTTTTCTTATTAGAATTGAAACATGTTTTGAAAATGATCATTGTTTTGAAACACATGTTTTCTTGAAAAAGAATTTTTAAAATTTTGTGATCAAATTTTAATAATTTTTCTAAAGAAAGTTGGAACTTTTTTGGTAATTTTGAGCATTTTCTTAAAAGCGTGAACATAATCAAAAGTATGAATTTTTTAAAGCAAGAACAATTTGAAACACTCCTTGTCTTAAAACAAATCACACATACTCGGTGTCTACAATTAAAAATAGGATTGTTGGTGTCCATACCATGTAATATAAAGTTGAGAAAGTCGTAGGATGTCCTTTGATGGCGCCTCCTTCAGCTTAGTACTATAATCAGGTGGAAGTGAAATGGTGTAACTGTTTTTAGCAGGATATACAGACGGTGGAATTGTTATATACTATTTGAGAGTTTAATAACTGAGCTAAAGTTTTTCGAAGAATTTCCAAAAGAATAAGATTTGCAAACGACTTTTTTTGGATGAAAGACGGTGAAACTATTTTTTTGAAAATGTTGGTTATTTGATTGGCAAGATTATATTTGTCCCTTTTCTATTGCACTATTTGAACTTGGCCATCATCACCATAAAAAAGCAAGCTTTTCTATGTTCTCCATCACAGGTAAATTTCAGGTGGATTGTCTACAAAAAGGGGTAAATTTCAAGATGTAGCGTTGTTAGTTGTCACATTCTCTCTACTCTTCGGTAGAAATATTTATTTCCAATATTTCACTCATTAATTATTGTATCTGCTGATGTACTCATTAGATGGTGTAGGCTTGAACATTAGACTATATCGATGCTCATTAGAAAAAAAATCTGTAATTGGTGCTAGCACGCATGGCAACCTCCAGCAGCTTCTGGCCGGTGAAGCCACTAAAAAAAAGCAAGATCCACAGCAATAATCCCCACCGAGACCACTACTACTGTGTGGAGACGTGGACATCTGCTGGTCTCCTTCCTCCTCGTCTCTTTATCCATCCATCCAGCGCCTTCCCACCCATCAGCGCTGCTCTCCTTCATCTTCTCTCTATACATGGCTCTAGCACACAACACACCTTGCACCCTTCTCTAGCCCACGGTGCCGCGTTCCCCTTGAAGGAAATATGCCCTAGAGGCAATAATAAAGTTGTTATTTATATTTCCTTATATCATGATAAATGTTTATTATTCATGCTAGAATTGTATTAACCGGAAACTTAGTACATGTGTGAATACATAGACAAAACAGAGTGTCTCTAGTATGCCTCTACTAGACTAGCTCATTGATCAAATGTCACACCCTGATTTTCATGCCACTTTGCTTAAGCTAATTATCATGCTAAAAATGTGGATTGACAAAAACTTTTGAGTGGTTTTGACTTTGCTTGATTGATTTTCTGTCTGCTGTTTGCTAGTGCTCTAAAAATCACATAAATCCTCCAACACTTATACTTCATCTCCTTGACCCAAAACCTTTTCCCAATGATCATGCCATGTGTATAGACCAGTATAGAATTTTCTTATAAAAATATTTTGGCCAAATAGTATTTTCAAAAATTAGTTTTCCAAAAACCCCTGAATTGAGGTTTGCACTGTAAGTACCTTATTTAGGGTGTGAAAAATCTTTCAAAAAGTATATTTGAATCCTATTAGGTATAGGACTCCCAGAAACCACAAAATTATAATTTTAAAAGTTATTTTTATATTTTATTTAAAAGTTTTTTCTTAAGGCCTGAAATGGTCTTTAATAGGGAAAAATTATTTAATTATTTCAAAAATATTTGCCAAAATTCAGGGAAACTCATAGGACATATATTGTCCATATATAAGAGTTTAAACACATGGTCATGTTCAAAATATTGGACAAATCCTTCCAAAACCCTTTCTGGATATTTCAAGGTTTTGAAATATTTACAAAGAGAATATTCTCCAAAAATTCCAGGGAAATTCTATCATGTCAAATGTGACATATTTGATGATCTTACAAAGCCTCATGCCTTTAAGATCAAGGAAACATCATCTAATCCCCTCAAAACCATTTCTGTCCATTTTGAAGTTTGAGCAACTTTACATTGCCAAACTTGTCCAAATGCTCTCAAACTTGGTGCACATGCTAAAATGATGTAATTATGCATCTATGCCAAATGCCACAAGTTTTGGAGAAGCATAAATTGATCTAAGTGCCCCAAAACCATTTCTGTTCAAATTCAAATTTGAACAACTCTACATTGTCAACTTTTTACCTGAGGCTTCAAACTTTGTGGGCATGATCATAACCACAAATGATGATACTACACCAATTGGTGCATCAAGGGGAGATGATTAGCTTAACTCAAACATGGTGAAACCATTTCTGTTGATTTCTAGGGATCACCAAAGTTACATTGGCAACTTTGCCCAAATGAGCTCAAATTTGGTGGAAGGGCCTAAATGTATGTGACATTTAATCCTGTTAAGTGTCATAGCCAGTGGAGATCATTTGCTTGCCCAAAACATGATCAAACACCTTCTGCCAATTTACCAAAACCATTGTTTTGACCCCTTTTACTATTCCCCTTTACCTCAAATTCTTACCACAGGTAAACCTAATCATCTTCTACCTCCAGTAACTTCCCCATGTCCACAGCTCAATGATTGAGGGGTGAAAACCCCATTTTTACTCTTGTGGACAGCAACATTCTTCTCCTCTTTCACCTCCCTCCTCACTCCAGTGGCTTCCCAGAGCATCCAAGACCACCTCCCTATATTCTACTACTCCCTCTACCCCCTGGACACCATTGGCCACGCCCTGGACGCCAAAGCAATGCCAATGGCAGCCATATGCATGCTCTGGAGCACGCTGATACGTCTCAAACGTATCTACTTTTCCAAACACTTTTGATATTGTTTTGACCTCATTCTTGCAAGATTTGAACTAAACTAACCCGGACTGACGCTGTTTTCAGCAGAGCTACCTGTATGGTTTTATTGTGCGCGGGAAAACGGATTTTTAGGTATCTCAGAAAATTCAACGAAAAATCACAGAAAATCCACGCACCCGAAGGAACCCGGAGCCAGAAGAGGGGCCAGAGGGGGGCCAGGGGGGCCCCAGGCGCCCTGGTGGCGCGGCCCACCCCCTGGCCGCGCCGGGAGGTCGCCTGGGTGGGCCCCACCTCCCCTGGTGCCCTACTTTGGCCCGTATTTTAGCTCGTGACGGAGAAATCCCAGATCAGAAGTTCTTTTCGCAGTTTTCGTCGCGGAGCCGCCACCACCCTCTGTTCTTCTTCGGGAGGGCTAATCTGGAGGCTGATTTGGCCTCCGGAGAGGGGAGATCATCGCCATCGTCATCATCATCACCACTCCATCCTCCCTCCATGACTTCTCCTTCCATGTGTGAGTAATCCCCTGCTGTAGGCAAAGGGGGTGGTAGGGATTGGATGAGTTAGATCATGTAATAGTTTGTCAGATCGTTGGGGGCATGTTGCCTATCATCTACTATGGTGTTTATCATCTTTGCTTCAACTTGTTATTCTTAATGCTTGTCACTTAGGGCCCGAGTGCCATGATTTCAGATCTGAACCATATGTGTTTGCATGAATATATTTGTGTTCTTGATCCTATCTATGAGTTGTTTGCACCTATTACGGTTCGGAACCGGCGATCCCAAAAGTGACAGCTTGGGACACCAAAGGGGATGGTCCGTAGTTTGAGGATTACATGTATCCATTGAGTTTATTGCTTTGTTCCGGTGCTCTTTGACAGGAGCACCTTAATCTCCATAAGTTCCTTTTGGCCCCGTTCGTAGCGGGATGGTAGGACAAAAGATGTTGTGCAAGTTCTTATTGCAAGCACGTACAACTACCTACGGGATACATGCCTAATGTTTGATATTTGCCTAGATGATCATTACTTTTCCGTGTGCCTTGCCCCAAGTTAGAATCATGATATATCTCATCCATGCAGCGCCCAACCATCAATCTCCCTAGCCTATAGTGTTTTAAATCCTGCTGGTTACTAGTTGCTACTTTTGCTATTTACTTTCGATGTTTACTTTTACTATCACCACCGTCACTGCCATATCACCGTTACCACTTATCTTTTGTTACAAGTAAGTATATTTCAGGTGCGGTTGAATTGACAACTCAACTGTCAAAGCTTATAAATACTCTTTGGCTCCCCATGTGTCGAATCAATAAATTGGGTTATTCTTACCCGCGAAGACTATCTCGATCCCTTACGGTTGAGGGTTATCAAGTACCGTTTTCTGGCGCCGTTACCGGGGAGCATAGCAATATTTACAAGTCTACTTGAAGTATCCTACCTGCTGCACTTCATCCGCTATGGGTAAGAAAGGAGACCCCAAGGTTCCGATCTTACTATCCACTACAAGAAGAGTTGTGCTGGTTGTGTTTTCAGGAAAAGAACGCCGGAAGATGCAGAAGATTTGATGGGCAGGATTGCCAAAAACCATGAAGATTGGTCCGTCCCTGAACCACCTCCACCACCAAAGAAGAGGGGCATGTTTGTTCTAAGCCCCGAAGATATGCGAGAATCAAAGAAGTCTATTAAAGAGAAAGGTATTAAAGCTGAAGACGTGAAGAATCTACCCCCTATTGAGAAGCTATGTGAGCCTACCACTCACCCTCCTATGGTAGAGGTACACTCTCTTTTAGATTTCAACACAAGTGACATCCCTCATGGTAAGCCTCCTGATCAATGTTTAGATGAGTTTGATAATTTTATTATGAAACAAAATCATTTTAATGAGAGGATACAAAGTCAATTGCATGATAATTCCCTTGCTATCAAAAGTTTGCTTGATGTTCTAGGTAGAACAGTTAATGATGTTCAATGTCTTGTGAAGCATTTTCATATGGTTCAAACTCAGCTTGAGCAAATTTCTAATGTGCAAAAAGATTTGCTTGCTAACAATGCCAAACAAGATGATTTGCAGGCCTTCGGGATTAAGACCCGAGGAGGAACTAGCACTCAAGATACTCTCTATCCAGAGGGGCATCCGAGGAGAATCGAGCAAGATTCTCAAATGCAGGAAGAAGAAATTGTTGGCTCTCCAAAAAAGAAGAAGAAGAAACATAAGGAGACTGACAATTCCAATGATCCTATTACAGCTGAAGAGCCAGCTGTTGATCCCAACAGTGTATCTATCTCCGATGCTGAGACTGAAGACGGTGCTGAACCTGAAGGTAAGGATAATGAGAAGAATGATCCGCCTGAAGTTCGAGAAGAAGAAGCACCTGACAAACGTAAGAGGTACACTAGAGAAGACTTCGTCGCAAGAAGACATGGGAAGGAAAGAGAACCATGGGTACAGAAACCCATGCCCTTCCCAGGTAAGTCTCTCAAATCTAAAGAAGAAGAGCATTACAATAAGTTTTGTGAGTGGATTAAACCTCTTTTTCTTCAAATCCCGTTGACTGATGCTATTAAGTTACCTCCCTATTCAAAATATATGAAAGATATTGTCACTAATAAAAGAAAAGTTCCTAATGAAGCAATATCTACTATGCTTGCTAACTACTCTTTCAGTGGCAAGATTCCTGAGAAGCTCGGTGATCCAGGTATACCCACCATTCCTTGCTCCATAAAGAATAATTATGTCAAAACTGCTTTATGTGATCTTGGAGCAGGAGTGAGTGTTATGCCTTTTTCTCTTTACAAGAGGCTTTGTTTAGAGAAACTAATTCCTACAGATATCTCTCTTCAGATGGCTGACAAGTCAACCGCCGTTCCGATAGGTATTTGGGAGGATGTTCCAGTAGAAGTTGCTAATTGTTTGATTCTTACTGATTTTGTTGTGCTTGACATGCCCGAGGATGGGAGCATGTCCATTATTCTTGGTAGACCTTTTCTTAACACTGCAGGTGCTATTATTGATTGCAATAAAGGGAAGGTTACCTTCAATGTGAATGATAAAGAACACACGGTGTATTTCCCAAAGAAGACCGACAGGAGGCATGGCCTCAACTCTATAGAATATATCGAGACCGTGAAGATTGGAGAATGGTACTGTCCACTACATGTGCATCACAAATACAAAACTATTATGGTGGGGACAATGTCCATCAAAGTAAAGGTTCAGTGATTACTTCGTAAGAGGTGAGACTTTTTGCTCTATATATCGCCTGTTTGTTGGTAAGACTTGATCAACCTTACTAGTAAACATGATTTATATAGATAAAAAGTTGAGCTTGTTATGTTTTCATTTGTTTTAGTTTTTGTTCTCTTTGCTGTACCAAGTGTTTATGTTTTGAAGCTTCACAATACTAACCACTGCCTTAAGTTTTCAGAAAATCCTGCAGCTTTTTGAACTTCGAAAAAAATTCAACAGTGAAGTTTTCAGAAAAATTCCAGAAAAATAAAAATAAAAATTTCCATGTCGGGAGTGACCCAGAGGTACCTGGGGCCAGCCAGGGGGACCCACCAGTGGCCCAGGCGGCCAGCTGGCGCGGCCTGCCCCCTGGCCGCGCCCATAGGGCGCCTGGGGCCCACAAGGCCCCCCTCCAGGTAAGTATTCTTCCTCCCTCTCTCTTTCTCTCCAAAAACGCGAGTTCTGCACTTGTTCTTGCGTTCTTGCTGCTCTTGGAGGCGATTCTTCGATCTCTCTCTACAGCCTATCATTTGAGCTGAGATTTTGAACAAATACTCCCTGGTATGTGACTCCTCCACCCCTCCAATTAGATTTCTGATTGGTGGCTTCATTTGTGAGTATTTAGTAGTTCTTGGTGCTGTATAGATGAGCATGCATGCATGTGTAGAAAGTTATTTTCCAAGTTTTGATGCAAGTTTATGCCTTGGGCAAGTAAGTTGAGTAGTTTGCCTTAACCCACCTTGTTTTAATCCTTGTTTTTGTAATTTGCCAAAAAATTCAGAAATGAGTTTGTTAGGAAGGGCAAAGGGGTGGCTTGAGAAGAGGAGGCCCACGCACTCCGATCGAGTTACTAGAGCCGCAGCTTCACCCTCGACTGCTAGGGTGAGCTATAATGAAGATCATGTGCCCCTACAGTTGTTGGAAGACACAAGTCCAGCATGTGCTATGACGTTTCCATGTGATGAATTCCTTGAAGCTGCGGGAATCAAGGATGATTTTTATAATCTTTGTGCTAATGCAGGTCTGACACGGCTCGTCACGTGCCGTGTTACTCAGTATCAAAAACTCACCTCCAGTTTCATTAACAGTTTTAGATATAATCCTGATTCAGGTGCTATTGAGTTTAAAATTTACAATGATCTTATCACCATGCCTTTGGGAAAGTTTTGTGAAATAATAGGTGTGCCAAACGTTGGGAGGACGGCTAGGATGACCTCTCAGCCCTCCGAGCTGAAAACCGTCTTCAACTCTCTCTGCAGCATGGGTACGAGGGATATTCATCGGTCAAAGATCTCCAGCATCTTATTTCCTCACCTCAGGTATTTTGCATATTATGTTGCTAGAGGGGTGTTAGCTCGTGACAACACGAGCAACACTTCTGCGCCGGATATTGCTATCCTGGCAGCAGCCCTCTCAGGGAGGTCTGATTATAATCTGGGTGCCTTAATTGCTCGACGCCTTGCTATGAACGGTAACAAGGGAGACTTATATGGTGGCATTTATGCCACACTTATCTTAGGACATCTTGGAGGCACCCCACACCCTGATGATAATCCTTTTACTTATTTAAGCTTTGATCTTGCTGCTATGAAAAGGCATAAGTTTGTCACCATGACTTCTGAGCTTGATAATCTTGTTTATATCTTGCGTTTCGGAACTACCGCGGAACGCGAGATCCGTCTACCTGCACCTCTTTTGTTTGATTTTTCTCGCAGGAACGGATGGTCCTTTGATGTTATCCAGTTCGATGAGTTCATGGCCCAGCATCAGTTTCATAACCCCATGGAGGGGGTTGTGCCCGACGAGGAGGAGCACGGTGAGTTACCACCTTTTCAGGAAGAAACCGCCATCGAGTTTGGTGAAGGGTCTTCCTATGCTTGGCGCACGGACCCTTCCTCGTGGGAGACTCCGAGGAGTTCGGTGTACGCGCCAGCATCCTTCTACGACCCTTGGACTCACCACCATACCCCCGGAGCAGGAGGCTCCTGGGGGCAGTAGCTGCTACCAACTTAGGCCAAAAGCCTAAGCTTGGGGGAGTACGTGCCCCTCTCACTTTTCCATTGTATTATCCGTTTTATTTGCTTTGATCTTTTCGAAGTTTTTGCCCATTCTTCTTTATTTCTCTCTTTGCAAAAACAACAAAAAGATTTTCTCTTTCTTTTGCTTTCGTTCAACCTTTGAAATAATCCAAAAAGATTTCCTTTCTCTCTTTAGTTTGCTTTGTTTTCAGAGTTCAGCTCGGGTCTGTGATGGCATTTAATTATATTTCCTACGTTCGATCGTGCAAGTGACGAGGCAGTAATGATGATCGAGTGAAGGGAAGCAACAAGGAAGACCGGTATGAACTCTTCTTGTTTCTACTTTTGTACATATGCATGTACTTATGATGTAGAGACTAGCTTGTAGCGACATAGTGTTATGTTTACAATGCTCTTCCAGTGGTTCATGCTTTCCTTGTGGCTAGTCTCGAATAGCTAGAGTATATAATGTGCTATTGAAATGATTTACATGCATTCCATTGTTCATAGTTCGGTATACTAAGGTGGTATTTCCCTTTGGAGAATTTTTGGATTGACTTGGCACATGTTTACACATGTTTAAGACTAAAAAGTCTGCTCTGCCTTGATGATCTTTGAGTTTTAGAATAGTTATATCACTTCCATGCCCGATTCAATGTTGCTTTGTCGCTCTGCATGATTATGACCGTTATTGCTCTCTAGTTGGTCACTTCCCAGTCTTTTGCTAACCTCCACCTGTACTAAGCGGACTGACTGCTTGTGCATCCAAAATCCTTAAAACCAGTTATGCCATATGAGTCCACCATACCTTCCTATACATGGTATTTACCTGCCATTCCTAACGAAGACTTTCGTGTACCATCTCGAAACTAATCAAAAGCATTTCTCTTTTTGTGCCTCTGTTTTAGCTCATGAGGAAGTAGTAGTTAATTCATGATTTTTTTAAGTTGGACAAGTTTCACCCCGGGATTGCATGTCTAATCTGCAAACCCATAATACGAGAAGGAACTGGCATAGAGTGCGCCCGATTCATTAAAAATTATACAACAAACAAACCCTCCTTCACGCTTTGTTCATGAGAAATCAGAAAACTTTGGCAGTGATAAACAAAGGAGATTAAGAGGATGTGATCGTCCTCATGCGGGAGCCGTTCCTCGAAACTTGTCCATCTCAAGAAGTGATTGAGTTATCTGCTAGCATTCGTTGACGAAATACGCACCTCTCAAAAACATTTTTACCTCTGTTTTTAAAACCAAGAGCTCTGGTACATGATTTAGTTTTGTTTCCGACCATGGGTTTTCAACCTTGCCAACAAAAGCCACGGTTCGAGAGTCTCCATCTTCTTTCTTCAAAGCACCAACTAGGAGAGCATAATTGTCATTCTGAGTGTAATGTGCATTGTCCCAAAGTATTACATTGTCTTCTGCATGCTTGTGATATTATTTATTCTAAAATTCTTAGTTCTAGTCTCCTTTAAAACTCTGGAGGAGTTTCTGCATTTATGTTTTGCTTCACTCATGGAGGCTAGCAAGATACCACCCTAATATGCTCAAGCTATGTGCAATGTAATCTTGTCTTGATTTTCAGTAATATATTATTTACTTTTAGGTATTTGTGATTGGTCACTTGAAAGAAGGATTGCTCCGTGCATTGTCCTCATAGCATTGTTTCAATACTTGTTAGACTCTTTTCATAGTACATGCTTATATACATCTAATGAAGCAAAAGAGTTTGTCAAAGTTTTCTTTGTCGCGTCCAGTTCGTTGAACTGAATTGCTTGAGGACAAGCAATATGCTAAGCTTGGGGGAGTTGATACGTCTCAAACGTATCTACTTTTCCAAACACTTTTGATATTGTTTTGACCTCATTCTTGCATGATTTGAACTAAACTAACCAGGACTGACGCTGTTTTCAGCAGAGCTGCCTGTATGGTTTTATTGTGCGTAGGAAAACGGATTTTTAGGTATCTCAGAAAATTCCACGAAAAATCACAGAAAATCCACGCACCCGAAGGAACCCGGAGCCAGAAGAGGGGCCAGAGGGGGGCCAGGGTGCCCCAGGCGCCCTGGTGGCGCGGCCCACCCCCTGGCCGCGCCGGGAGGTCGCCTGGGTGGGCCCCACCTCCCCTGGTGCCCTACTTTGACCCGTATTTTAGCTCGTGACGGAGAAATCCCAGATCAGAAGTTCTTTTCGCAGTTTTCGTCGCGGAGCCGCCGCCACCCTCTGTTCTTCTTCGGGAGGGCTAATCTGGAGGCTGATTTGGCCTCCGGAGAGGGGAGATCGTCGCCATCGTCATCATCATCACCACTCCATCCTCCCTCCATGACTTCTCCTTCCATGTGTGAGTAATCCCCTGCTGTAGGCAAAGGGGGTGGTAGGGATGGGATGAGTTAGATCATGTAATAGTTTGTCAGAGCGTTGGGGGCATGTTGCCTATCATCTACTATGGTGTTTATCATCTTTGCTTCAACTTGTTATTCTTAATGCTTGTCACTTAGGGCCCGAGTGCCATGATTACAGATCTGAACCAGATGTGTTTGCATGAATATATTTGTGTTCTTGATCCTATCTATGAGTTGTTTGCACCTATTACGGTTCGGAACCGGCGATCCCAAAAGTGACAGCTTGGGACACCAAAGGGGATGGTCCGTAGTTTGAGGATTACATGTATCCATTGAGTTTATTGCTTTGTTCCGGTGCTCTTTGACAGGAGCACCTTATTCTCCATAAGTTCCTTTTGGCCCCGTTCGTAGCGGGATGGTAGGACAAAAGATGTTGTGCAAGTTCTTATTGCAAGCACGTACAACTACCTACGGGATACATGCCTAATGTTTGATATTTGCCTAGATGATCATTACTTTTCCGTGTGCCTTGCCCCAAGTTAGAATCATGATATATCTCATCCATGCAGCGCCCAACCATCCATCTCCCTAGCCTACAGTGTTTTAAATCCTGCTGGTTACTAGTTGCTACTTTTGCTATTTACTTTCGCTGTTTACTTTTACTATCACCACCGTCACTACCATATCACCGTTACCACTTATCTTTTGTTGCAAGTAAGTATATTTCAGGTGCGGTTGAATTGACAACTCAACTGTCAAAGCTTATAAATACTCTTTGGCTCCCCGTGTGTCGAATCAATAAATTGGGTTATTCTTACCCGCGAAGACTATCTCGATCCCTTACGGTTGAGGGTTATCACGCGCTACAGTGCTCTGGCGCACTGTAGCCGCCCCCCATCCCCCAGCATGTCCCCGAGGTCGCCTCGACGTCTGGGACACGGCACGTCGCCGGCCCCCGCCTAACCCTCTCTCCTCTCCCCTCTGTGAAGCTCGCCCGTGCGCGCCCTGGACCGCGCCCACGGTGCACCGATGCGCGCGCTATATATAGCCCCATTGGGCTCTCTTTCTCGACTCCTTTCGCTCTCCCACTACTCCGACAACCTCCCAGACACCCTCGAACTCTCTCCCGTGGCCTCCTACCCCCTCCATGGCCGGAGTGCTACCACCGACCGCCGCTCGGATTCGGGCACCTCGGCCGCTCTCTCCTTCCCCTTCTTTGATTCCATGTCCGAGCCCTCCTCGGGGAGTCCCCAGGGACGGACCAGTCCTCCCCTTGGCCTGGGAATTCTTCCTAGCGTGGCGCCGCCGAAGACCCCGCGGCCGCCGCGGCCTCCCTATGGTGGCGAGGCTGTGGGCTTCCTTGGGCGGGCTCGCAGCCACCCTCGGGTGCGGGGAGGAGAGCCGGAGCTCCTGGGCTCGTCGGCCGGCCCTCCCGCATCCCCAGGCAACGGCTGCGCCGGCGGCCAAGTCCTCCCCTGCCCGGCGTCGGGCCGGAGAAGATGGCCAGGGCGACGAGACGACCTGCGGCTGGGCCCCGTAGGTCAGCGACCAGCCGACCGCCACGTCATTTAAGTGGAGGTGGGGCGGCAGGAAGACGCCTTCCCAGCGCGAAGGCGTACTCCACAAAGGCGCCTCCGACGTCACACCCCCCCCCCTATGCACGCGGCCGAGCCGTTGGGCCGGCCCAGTTTCTATTCAGCTACCTCCCGCTTAGTGTGCAGTATATGGGTATATAACCTTTCCCTTTTTCTTTTTCTGCAACCTTCATAAATCCATGAATAATTCAAATGAACTCCAAATTTGATGATTCAAATTTCTGGTAGTCTCTGAAATCATGATCTACCACATGGTGCAACATGCACATTTTTCCAGAATCATTTCCTTCACAAATAATTATCAAATGCCATTATTTCATTTTCTGTGATGAACTTTAGAAAATCACAGAGAGCTCAAATTTGATCCAAATGCAGTGGTTCAAATTCCTAGATGCTTGTCATATCCAAACTTAGTTTTGGAACATTTTTATTAATACTTTCTGTACCCCACCAAATAATGAGCAATTTCTTCATATTTATCAACTTTGCAAAATCCTAGGAAATTCATTTGAATTCCAAATCCAGTGAAACCAACTCCTAGATGCTTCTAAAATCATGACTTGTTAATGGGTGCCTTTGCTCATCATTCAAGAATATATTTCTGTACACTTCTTTCAAATCCATAAACCCCTTGGTTCCATCATATTGAAATGTTCCAAACTATCCATTGATCCAATGCCTATGAGAACACCTTGGTCATTTCTCATATGACCAGAGGTATCCTAGAAAAGTCCAACTCCTATTTTTAGAGCAATTTCATATTTTGCTTTGTTGTGTTGCTTATTATGATTGTTTCCATCGTTAGTTGACGAAAGAAACGAAGTACTCGGAGTTGGACCAGAAGGTTTGAAGACTCGGAAGGACAAGGCAAGCAGCCCTTTGACCATGTTCGAGAAACCTTTTTATGCATGTCTCATAGCACCTTATTATCAATGCATCGGAATCATGTTGAGGTGGAGACCACTTTGGTTGCTACCTTTGTTACTTTACTATTAAAACTTGCATCAAACATGACCCTACCTTCCTATGAGGGTTATGTGGGTGGGAGTAGATTGATATATGCTATAGTAGTTGGCTACGCAAAATGGGTCAGGGTTATGCATTGAGTGAAACAAGTGTGGTTTGGCATACTTGCAAATGACCCAGTGGGTGCCATTAATGCCCCTGGGAGATGATGAGAAACTAGGGCACTACTTGGTGAAAAAGTAGTGTACCGAGGCTTGATGAGAGTGTTGTTGACAGAGATGGATTAGATTTATGTGTGACTACCGTCCCAACCAAACATGCGCAGCCACTCTACCCTTATATGGGAAAGGGAATTATTGATTACCTAGGTCGATACTAGCATGGTGCCCGCATTACTAGTGACGGGGGTGACATGAGGTCACTCTCGGGACGGGGTCGTGCTTGGATAGGCGGCCATGACTGTCTTTACAGGGCACCGGACACACCGTTGGTACCCCGTGCTTGTGGTATGTGATGAATATGGGAGCGAGTCTCCACAATTATTAAGATGTGAGATGTGGGGCACGGGGGTTGCTACCAATCGAGTGGACTCTGTGTTAGTGTCGTCTAGGGAAAGATAGTGATCGGGTGCTTGCCCCAGGTACTTGAGGTACCGCGGGTCGTGGATGACACAGAAGTTCCCCGGATCTTGTGGGTAAAGTGTGCAACCTCTGCAGAGTGTCAAACTATTCGAATAGCCGTGTCCACGGTCAAGGACAGTTGGGTGGTGCTACTTAGACTATGTCCATAAGTTTCTGGAAAACAACACGGTTTGGTAAATCTGTTGATATGATTGTGAGAAAATAACAATGAGCTTGAGCATGAGTTGATTATAACTCTTTCTCGATAATGATGTTTGTAAGCTCCTGATACTTGTTGCAGACACATGCATGTCCATGTTATATGTTGATCATACTTGCATATGAAAAACTAGCCTTCCGCAAAACTGCCAATTTAGCAGTAGAGCTTTGCATAATTATTCTGTCATCACACTTGGGTTGCTTGCGAGTACATTCAAAGTACTCATTGGCTTGCCACTGGTTATTTTATTGGCCAGGCATGAGAGGACAGGATATGATGAAGATTTCTTGGTGACGAGCATGCGAGCTAGGACGCTTCCCAGTCAGAATGCCTGTAGGGTTAAGGCAGATGGCATGGGTCCATGTTGTCATTGAAGATTTCCGCTGTGATGATATACGCAAGACTCGACCATAATGGTCCTATTTGTGTAATACGGTACGTACGGATGTAAGACTCTTGTTATTCAGCTTATGTGTGTTCAGTGAGCATTGATCTCTGGGATCACTGTACACGTGCATTCGGTGATCACGACTTATGAGTCGGGGTCCCCACAGAGCTGGTATCAGAGCCATCCTGACTGTAGGAAGCCTTAGTTAGCATGGTCGTTAGTTAGGGTAAAACTATTTTTCAAAACTATTACTAGTTTTCAAAACTATCTATACTTCTCTTCCCTTCTCAGTTTTTTGAAAAACTAGGCCATACCTAATCTCTTCCCCCTTCAAAACTTTTAGTCGCTAGAACCCTTATGCCCCAGACCACTGGATTTTCTATAATCCTCGTGGAGTGCACCTTGCCAAACAGTCACCCACCTCTTCTGAACGCAAGAGTGGCGACACCATGACAAGACGATACAAACAAAAAAATCCATCCTCGAGGAATGAGGACATGAAGACCCAGAAGATGGTGACACCCTTGACAGTGCCCCAAGAAGATGCAACATTGGCCTATGATGACCAGGGTATATGTTATGCAAAATCAGGATATACATCGCTAATAGAGTAATACTGTCACTACCGTTGTTGTATCGGCAACCACCGGTGGATGAGAACCTCGCCATTTGGTCTGCCTCACTATAGTGAGCAGGAAAACGGTTCTCTTCGTCCCCCGCTCTTGGTGTCGATGTTTTCATCAACGAAACCGACATGTTTGACCTCTATTATGCCTTGTTATTGTCATTGCATACGGATCGCCTACCTGGTACCCTCGACGTCCCAGAAGGCACAAGGGGTCGTCGTGATTAAAGAGACAAGAAAAGACCAAGCCAACGCCAGCTACAAGGAGGCACCTTCACCACATCACCTCATCAGGCGAGAAGTTGTTGAAGATTCTTCAGGCTCAACCCAGATCGTTCATCAAGCAACTACAAGGGACATAGCAACACCTGAGGAAAACTCAGAAGACTGCACGAGGCACAAGTCACGACACTGAGTCCGAGAACCCCTAGGGTAGGATGAGTCGTGTACCCCCTATGCGCAGTCGAGTCCGTATGATGGTTCGAATAGAACCATGATTGTGTGTTGTTTGCTTTTATTTGTTTGTGTTTTGATATAAGTTGCACTTTTTCCCTAGGCAACAAGTACATGGCTATATCACCTTCCTTGCCTTGTTTCTTTTGTTTCGGCCTTTTTGCACCTGTTTGTTTGCACTTGCACTATAGAACCCCCTTTAGGCATCCCCCCCCCCTCTACACTACTTTTTCCCTCTCTTCTCTCTCCCCAACTGAAGACCCGCAAGACAAGATGCACCAAGGATTCGACCTCGGCAACCAACTAACAATGAAGACCTCTGCTACAACCTCCACGACCAAGTGCAACCCCGTAGAATTATGTTTAACCCTCCAGACTAGTAACCCATTCCTAGACCCTTTGAGACTTCACAGGACACTCCAGCACGAACCCTTAACCATGCGCCTAACCTATAGTATTGCGAGAGAACCAGTTAAGCCTTTATAACCTTGCACAACACTGGGTTCGTAAAGGAGCTAGTGGACGCAGTGAACGAGCACATTTTCATCCTAATATAGCACAAGAACTGACGATGACATAGATAGACCAATTTCGGGATATAAGACAGATGGCTTGGTGGCTTTATATCAGTGACTTCGAGGAATTATCTGAGACCTTGATGGATTGTGAGATTTCATATTGGTGGGATCATGACCTTGGGGAAGCATGTGGGAAGTCTCGTCGGGCATGAGATTTGGACTTAAGTAAGTGATTCTGATTGGGTATAGATGCTAGATATGTCTGCATGGTTCGGAGTAAATTGGATTTAGACCGATGATCCTGATCATGATGCCATGCTTCTCGGTGGACAATAAACTAGGAGATTGGATTATTTGTCGGAGTCGATTTAGGGATCTATATAATCATGATCTTGGAGTTTACTTGACCCGGATGTTGGGAATTTGGTGGACTTACTATCGTAATGCATAGCCCTTCCAAGTATTTGGGTATTATAGGAACTTGGGATCTTGCGGAACACCGTAGACATCGGATTGTAGAATTATTGGATTATGTGGTGATTGATGGAAGTTATCGGGCTATTGGAGTTGATCTATAGGAAGGAAACAAAATCTTGGAGTGGCATATGACGTGTTTCCTTAGAATAGAGATGCATTATCGTGAGCCTTGCAAGAATAGGTTGAGCGCTAGGATTGTGGTGTTTAATTCAAGCTTAGCAGCTTGTATGACCTACCCATGGATTTTAGGGGTAGACATACATATGGATTTGGGGATCGTAGACAAGTAAAATTTTGTTAGACCGTTTCTTGAGAGTCATGAGGATATGTATGGCATGAGTGGTGATTGAAGTTGGTCTATGCGAGAAGATGCTTTTTCGTTCGGAGTACTAGATAGAGCTAATGGCATCTCAGAAACCGGGCTTAAGGATAAGACAATAAAAGTTCACTCACTCACTAGAATCCTTGAAACCCTTAAGCCACAACCTGGTCTGATCCCGACCACGGGCCTTGGCTCTAAGTCAGGAAGGCCTCTGCAAATACTCAACGGAGACCACCACCAATACCCCATCCTACCTTGCGTACCCCCATAGACCTCATGGAGTAATTGGACAAGTTGGGTAACATCATTATTTGATGGCCTACTTGTCTGCCCGGAGACAAAAGAAGAGGCGGACAGCTGGATAGAAGACATTTGAAGACCGCCCTGTCAAGAAGGAAGAACTACACCGACCACTGTCATCAAGAAGTAAACTTCCACGTCGAAGACCGGGCGTATCTGCAAACCACTCCTCTCGAAGGGACCGAGCATTTCCGTGTCGAAGGGACGCTCATACCAAGATTTATCGACCTTCTTCAAGACCACTGCAAGTCAAATAGTAGATGGCTACCAGCTAGATTTACCACCTGAGTTACCCTCCGCGCACCAAATATTCCACGAGTCCCCACTCTGGAAGTGCTTCTTACTTCCTAATTAGCCCAGTCCCCGCAAGGACATCGAACACCGATCCTTTGACAACTAACTCAACCTAACCTATACAAGAGACCCCTCAGCGACCTGCATCAACGAGGGCAACAAGCAAGAAAGCCACACCACCAAGTACTTCAAGATTCCATGGAACACCACCCGGAAGCAGAACCAGCAAGAAGAAGTGAAGACTACCCCGTATCCAAGACTCCGTATTCCCTTCCACGCCTAGTCTGGGAATCTCGGGGACGAGATTCTTGTAAGGGGGGTAGGTCTGTCACACCCTGATTTTCATGCCACTTTGCTTAAGCTAATTATCATGCTAAAAATGTGGATTGACAAAAACTTTTGAGTGTTTTTGACTTTGCTTGATTGATTTTCTGTCTGCTGTTTGCTAGTGCTCTAAAAATCAAATAAATCCTCCAACTCTTATACTTCATCTCCTTGACCCAAAACCTTTTCCCAATGATCATGCCATGTGTATAGACCAGTATAGAATTTTCTTATAAAAATATTTTGGCCAAATAGTATTTTCAAAAATTAGTTTTCCAAAAACCCCTGAATTGAGGTTTGCACTGTAAGTACCTTATTTAGGGTGTGAAAAATCTTTCAAAAAGTATATTTGAATCCTATTAGGTATAGGACTCCCAGAAACCACAAAATTATAATTTTAAAAGTTATTTTTATATTTTATTTAAAAGCTTTTTCTTAAGGCCAGAAATGGTCTTTAATAGGGAAAAATTATTTAATTATTTCAAAAATATTTGCCAAAATTCAGGGAAACTCATAGGAAATATATTGTCCATATATAAGAGTTTCAACACATGGTCATGTTCAAAATATTGGACAAATCCTTCCAAAACCCTTTCTGGATATTTCAAGGTTTTGAAATATTTACACAGGGAATATTCTCCAAAAATTCCAGGGAAATTCTATCATGTCAAATGTGACATATTGATGATCTTACAAAGCCTCATGCCTTTAAGATCAAGGAAACATCATCTAATCCCCTCAAAACCATTTCTGTCCATTTTGAAGTTTGAGCAACTTTACATTGCCAAACTTGTCCAAATGCTCTCAAACTTGGTGCACATGCTAAAATGATGTAATTATGCATCTATGCCAAATGGCACAAGTTTTGGAGAAGCATAACTTGATCTAAGTGCCCCAAAACCATTTCTGTTCAAATTCAAATTTGAACAACTCTACATTGTCAACTTTTTACCTGGGGCTTCAAACTTTGTGGGCATGATCATAACCCCAAATGATGATACTACACCAATTGGTGCATCAAGGGGAGATGATTAGCTTAACTCAAACATGGTGAAACCATTTCTGTTGATTTCTAGGGATCACCAAAGTTACATTGGCAACTTTGCCCAAATGAGCTCAAATTTGGTGGAAGGGCCTAAATGTATGTGACATTTAATCCTGTTAAGTGTCATAGCCAGTGGAGATCATTTGCTTGCCCAAAACATGATAGAACACCTTCTGCCAATTTACCAAAACCATTGTTTTGACCCCTTTTACTATTCCCCTTTACCTCAAATTCTTACCACATGTAAACCTGATCATCTTCTACCTCCAGTAACTTCCCCATGTCCACAGCTCAATGATTGAGGGGTGAAAACCCCATTTTTTACTCTTGTGGACAGCAACATTCTTCTCCTCTTTCACCTCCCTCCTCACTCCAGTGGCTTCCCAGAGCATCCAAGACCACCTCCCTATATTCTACTACTCCCTCTACCCCCTGGACACCATTGGCCACGCCCTGGACGCCAGAGCAATGCCAATGGCAGCCATATGCATGCTCTGGAGCGCGCTACAGTGCTCTGGCGCACTGTAGCCGCCCCCCATCCCGATGCCCCGATAGCCTCGGGCCTCCCCAGCATGTCCCCGAGGTCGCCTCGACGTCTGGGACACGGCACATCGCTGGCCCCCGCCTGACCCTCTCTCCTCTCCCCTCTGTGAAGCTCGCCCGTGCGCGCCCTAGACCGCGCCCACGGTGCACCGATGCGTGCGCTATATATAGCCCCATTCGGCTCTCTCTCTCGACTCCTTTCGCTCTCCCACTACTCCGACAACCTCCCAGACACCCTCGAACTCTATCCCGTGGCCTCCTACCCCCTCCATGGCCGGATTGCTGCCACCGACCGCCGCTCTGATTCGGGCACCTCGGCCGCTCTCTCCTTCCCCTTCTTTGATTCCAGGTCCGAGCCCTCCTCAGGGAGTCCCCAGGGACGGACCAGTCCTCCCCTTGGCCTGGGAATTCTTCCTGGCGTGGCGCCGCCGAAGACCCCGCGGCCACCGCGGCCTCCCTGTGGTGGCGAGGCTGTGGGCTTCCTTGGGCGGGCTCGCAGCCACCCTCGGGTGCGGGGAGGAGAGCCGGAGCTCCTGGACTCGTCGGCCGGCCCTCCCGCATCCCCAGGTGACGGCTGCGCCGGCAGCCAAGTCCTCCCCTGCCCAGCGTCGGGCCGGAGAAGATGGTCAGGGGCGACGAGACGACCTGCGGCTGGGCCCCGTAGGTCAGCGACCAGCCGACCGCCACGTCGTTTAAGTGGAGGCGGGGCGGCAGGAAGACGCCTTCCCTGCGCGAAGGCGTACTCCACGAAGGTGCCTCTGACGTCACACCCCCCCCCCTATGCACGCGGCCGAGCCATTCGGCCGTCCCAGTTTCTATTCAGCTACCTCCCGCTCAGTGTGCAGTATAAGGGTATATAACCTTTCCCTTTTTCTTTTTCTGCAACCTTCATAAATCCATGAATAATTCAAATGAACTCCAAATTTGATGATTCAAATTCTGGTAGTCTCTAAAATCATGCTCTACCACATGGTGTAACATGCACATTTTTCCAGAATCATTTCCTTCACAAATAATTATCAAATGCCATTATTTCATTTTCTGTGATGAACTTTAGAAAATCACAGAGAGCTCAAATTTGATCCAAATGCAGTGGTTCAAATTCCTAGATGCTTGTCATATCCAAACTTAGTTTTGGAACATTTTTATTAATACTTTCTGTACCCCACCAAATAATGAGACATTTCTTCATATTTATCAACTTTGCAAAATCCTAGGAAATTCATTTGAATTCCAAATCCAGTGAAACCAACTCCTAGATGCTTCCAAAATCATGACTTGTTAATGGGTGCCTTTGCTCATCATTCAAGAATATATTTCTGTACACTTCTTTCAAATCCATAAACCCCTTGGTTCCATCATATTGAAATGTTCCAAACTATCCATTGATCCAATGCCTATGAGAACACCTTGGTCATTTCTCATATGACCAGAGGTATCCTAGAAAAGTCCAACTCCTATTTTTAGAGCACTTTCATATTTTGCTTTGTTGTGTTGCTTATTATGATTGTTTCCATCGTTAGTTGACGAAAGAAACGGAGTACTCGGAGTTGGACCAGAAGGTTTGAAGACTCGGAAGGACAAGGCAAGCAGCCCTTTGACCATGTTCGAGAAACCTTTTTATGCATGTCTCATAGCACCTTATTATCAATGCATCGGAATCATGTTGAGGTGGAGACCACTTTGGTTGCTACCTTTGTTACTTTACTATTGAAACTTGCATCAAACATGACCCTACCTTCCTATGAGGGTTATGTGGGTGGGAGTAGATAGATATATGCTATAGTAGTTGGCTACGCAAAATGGGTCAGGGTTATGCATTGAGTGAAACAAGTGTGGTTTGGCATACTTGCAAATGACCCAGTGGGTGCCATTAATGCCCCTGGGAGATGATGAGAAACTAGGGCACTACTTGGTGAAGAAGTAGTGTACCGAGGCTTGATGAGAGTGTTGTTGACAGAGATGGATTAGATTTATGTGTGACTAGCGTCCCAACCAAACATGCGCAACCACTCTACCCTTATATGGGAAAGGGCATTATTGATTACCTAGGTCGATACTAGCATGGTGCCCGCATTACTAGTGACGGGGGTGACATGAGGTCACTCTCGGGACGGGGTCGTGCTTGGATAGGCGGCCATGACTGTCTTTACAGGGCACCGGACACACCGTTGGTACCCCGTGCTTGTGGTATGTGATGAATATGGGAGCGAGTCTCCACAATTATTAAGATGTGAGATGTGGGGCACGGGGGTTGCTACCAATCGAGTGGACTCTGTGTTAGTGTCGTCTAGGGAAAGATAGTGATCGGGTGCTTGCCCCAGGTACTTGAGGTACCGCGGGTCGTGGATGACACAGAAGTTCCCCGGATCTTGTGGGTAAAGTGTGCAACCTCTGCAGAGTGTCAAACTATTCGAATAGCCGTGTCCACGGTCAAGGACAGTTGGGTGGTGCTACTTAGACTATGTCCATAAGTTTCTGGAAAACAACACGGTTTGGTAAATCTGTTGATATGATTGTGAGAAAATCACAATGAGCTTGAGCATGAGTTGATTATAACTCTTTCTCGATAATGATGTTTGTAAGCTCCTGATACTTGTTGCAGACACATGCATGTCCATGTTATATGTTGATCATACTTGCATATGAAAAACTAGCCTTCCGCAAAACTGCCAATTTAGCAGTAGAGCTTTGCATAATTATTCTGTCATCACACTTGGGTTGCTTGCGAGTACATTCAAAGTACTCATTGGCTTGCCACTGGTTATTTTATTGGCCAGGCATGAGAGGACAGGATATGATGAAGATTTCTTGGTGACGAGCATGCGAGCTAGGACGCTTCCCAGTCAGAATGCCAGTAGGGTTAAGGCAGATGGCATGGGTCCATGTTGTCATTGAAGATTTCCGCTGCGATGATATACTCAAGACTCGACCATAATGGTCCTATTTGTGTAATACGGTATGTACGGATGTAAGACTCTTGTTATTCAGCTTCTGTGTGTTCAGTGAGCATTGATCTCTGGGATCACTGTACACGTGCATTCGGTGATCACGACTTATGAGTTGGGGTCCCCACATCAAAGATGGTTATGTTTCCTAACCATAGATATGAGTTGTCATTTGATCAACGGGATCACATCATTAGGAGAATGATGTGATGGACAAGACCCATCTGTTAGCTTAGCACTATGATCGTTTAGTTTTACTGCTATTGCTTTCTTCATGACTTATTCATGTTCCTATGACTATGAGATTATGCAACTCCCGAATACCGTAAGAATACCTTGTGTGCTATCAAACGTCACAACGTAACTGGGTGATCATAAAGATGCTCTACAGGTGTGTCCGAAAGTGTTCGCAGTGTTGGCATAGATCAAGACTAGGATTTGTCACTTCGAGTGTCGGAGAGGTATCTCTGGGCCCTCTCGATAATGCACATCATAATAAGCCTTGCAAGCTAAAGACTAATAAGTTAGTCACGAGATGATGTATTACGGAACGAGTAAAGAGACTTGCCGGTAACGAGATTGAACTAGGTATAGAGATACCGACGATCGAATCTCGGGCAAGTAACATACCAATGACAAAAGGAACAACATATGTTGTTATGTGGTTTGACCGATAAAGATCTTCGTAAAATATGTAGGAGCCAATATGAGCATCCAGGTTCCGCTATTGGTTATTGACCGGAGATGAGTCTCGGTCATGTCTACATAGTTCTCGAACCCGTAGGGTCCGCACGCTTAATGTTTGATGACGATCGGTATTATGATTTTATGAGTTTTGATGTACCGAAAGAGTTCGGAGTCCCGGATAAGACCGGGGACATGACGAGGAGTCTCGAAATGGTCGAGACGTAAAGATCGATATATTGGACAACTATATTCGGACATCGGAAAGGTTCCGAGTGATTCGGGTATTTTTTGGAGTATATGGGCCTTATTGGGCCATACGGGAATAGAGGAGAAAGGCCAAAAGGAAGGAGGCGCCCCCCCCCCCTCTGGTCCGAATTGGACAAGGGGTGCAGCCCCCTTTTCCTTCTCCCTCTCCACCTCTTTCCTTCTCTCCTACTCCGGAAAGGAAAGGGGAATCCTACTAGGACTTGGGAGTCCTAGTAGGACTCCCCACACTTGGCGCGCCCCCTCTAGGGCCGGCCTCTCCCTTGCTCCTTTATATACGGGGGCAGGGTGGCACCCTAGGACACACAAGTTGAATTGTTTTAGCCGTGTGCGGTGCCCCTCTCCACAGAAACACACCTCGGTCATACCGTTGCAGTGCTTAGGCGAAGCCCTACGCCGGTAGATACATCATATCTGTCACCACGCCGTCGTGCTGGCGAAACTCTCCCGTGAAGCTCAACTGGATCAAGAGCTCGTGGGACGTCATCAAGCTGAACATGTGCTGAACGCGGAGGTGCCGTACGTTCGGTGCTTGATCGGTTGGATCGCGAAGAAGTTCGACTACATCAACCGCGTCACTTGACGCTTCCTCTCCCGGTCTACGAGCGTACGTAGACACACTCTCCCCCTCGTTGCTATGCATCTAGTAGATAGATCTTGCGTGATCGTAGGAAAATTTTGAAAATACTACGTTCCCCAACAGTGGCTTCATGAGCCAGGTCTATGCGTAGATGATATGCATGAGTAGAACACAATGAGTTGTGGGCGATACTAGTCATACTGCTTACCAGCATGTCATACTTTGCTTCGGCGGTATTGTGAGATGAAGCGGCCCGGACCGACATTACGCGTACGCTTACGCGAGACTGGTTTCACCATTATGAGCACTCATTGCTTAAAGGTGACTGGCGGGTGTCTGTCTCTCTCACTTTAGCTGAATCAAGTGTGCCTACGCCCGGTCCTTGTGAAGGTTAAAACAGCACATACTTGACGAAACATCGTTGTGGTTTTGTATGCGTAGGTAGGAACGGTTCTTGCTAAAGCCCGTAGCAGCCACGTAAAACTTGCAACAACAAAGTAGAGGATGTTTAACTTGTTTTTGCAGGGCATGTTGTGATGTGATATGGTCAAGACATGATGAGTTATACGGTTTTGTATGAGATGATCATGTTTTGTAAAGTTATCGGCAACTGGCAGGAGCCATATGGTTGTCGCTTTATTGTATGAAATGCAATCGCCATGTAATTGCTTTACTTTATCACTAAGCAGTAGCGATAGTCGTAGAAGCAATAGTTGGCGAGACGACAACGATGCTATGATGGAGATCAAGGTGTCGCGTCGGTGACAAAGGTGATCATGACGGTGCTTTGGAGATGGAGATCAAAAGCACAAGATGATGATGGCCATATCATGTCACATATTTTGATTTGCATGTGATGTTTATCTTATTATGCTTCTTATTTTGCTTAGAACAACAGTAGCATTATAAGATGATCCCTTACAAAATTTTAAGGTACAAGTGGTCTCCCTGAGTATGCACCATTGCGAAAGTTCTTCGTGCCGAGACACCACGTGATGATCGGGTGTGATAAGCTCTACGTTCAAATACAACGGGTGTAAGACAGTTTTGCACACATAGAATACTCGGGTTAAACTTGACGAGCCTAGCATATGCAGATATGGCCTCGGAACACTGGAGACCGAAAGGTCGAGCGTGAATCATATAGTAGATATGATCAACATAAGATGTTCACCATTGAAACTACTCCATCTCACGTGATGATCGGACATGGTTTAGTTGATTTGGATCACGTGATCATTTAGATGACTAGAGGGATGTCTATCTAAGTGGGAGTTCTTAAGTAATATGATTAAATTGAACTTTAATTTATCATGAACTTAGTCCTCGTAGTATTAGCATATCTATGTTGTAGATCAATAGCTCATGATGTTGCTCCCCGTTTATTTTTTATATGTTCCTAGAGAAAACTAAGTTGAAAGATGTTAGTAGCAATGATGCGGAATTGTTCCGTGATCTGAGGATTATCCTCATTGCTGCACAGAGAATTATGTCCTTGATGCACCGCTAGGTGACCGACCTATTGCAGGAGCAGATGTAGACGTTATGAACGTTTTGACAAAAGCTCGGTATGATGACTACTTGATAGTTTAAGTGCACCATGCTTTACGGCTTAGAACCGGGACTTCAAAAACGTTTTGAACGCCACGGAGCATATAAGATGTTCCAAGAGTTGAAATTAGTATTTCATACTCATGCCCGTGTCGAGAGGTATAAGACTTCTGACAGTACTTTGCCTACAAGATGGAGGAGAATAACTCAACCAGTGAGCATGTGCTCAGATTGTCTGGGTACTACAATTACTTGAATCAAGTGGGAGTTAATCTTCCAGATAAGATAGTAATTGACAAAGTTCTCTAGTCACTATCACCAAGTTAGTAGAACTTCGTGATGAACTATAATATGCAAGGGATGACGAAAGGAATTCCTGAGCTCTTCGCGATGCTGAAGTCGGCGAAGGTAGAAATCATGAAAAAGCATCAAGTGTTGATGGTTAACAAGACCACTTGTTTCAAGTAAAGGGCAAAGGGATAGAAGGGGAACTTCAAGAAGAATGACAAGCAAGTTGTCACTCCCGTGAAGAAACCCAAAGCTAAAACTCAAGCCTGAAACTAAGTGCTTCTACTGCAAAGGAAATGGTCACTGGAAGTGGAACTACCCTAGATACTTGGTGGATAAGAAGGATGGCAAAGTGAACAAAGGTATATTTTGATATACAGATTATTGATGTGTACTTTACTAGTGTTCATAGCAACCCCTGGGTATTTGATACCGGTTCAGTTGCTAAAATTAGTAACTCGAAACTAGAATTGCAGAATGAACAGAGACTAGTTAAAGGTGAAGTGATGATGTGTGTTGGAAGTGGTTCCAAGATTGATATGATCATCATCGCACACTCCCTATACTTTCGGGATTAGTGTAAAACCTAAATAAATGTTATTTGGCATTTGCGTTGAGCATGAATATGATTTGATCAAATTTGTTGCAATACGGTTATTCATTTAAAGTCATAGAATAATTGTTATTCTGTTTACATGAATAAAACCTTCGATGGTCATACACCCAATGAAAATAGTTTGTTGGATCTCGATCATGGTGATACACATATTCATAATATTGAAGCCAAAAGATGCAAGGTTAATAATGATAGTGCAACTTATTTGTGGCACTGCCGTTTAGGTCATAATGGTGTAAAGCGTATGAAGAAACTCCATAGTGATGGACTTTTGGAATCACTTGGTGCTTGCGAACCATGCCTCATGGGCAAGATGACTAAAACTCCGTTCTCCAGAACAATGGAGCGAGCAATAGATTTGTTGGAGATCATACATACAGATGTATGTGGACCAATGAGTGTTGAAGCTCGCGGCGGGTATCGTTATTTTCTGACCTTCACTGATGAATTGAGCAGATATGGTATATCTACTTAATGAAGCACAAGTCTGAAACATTTGAAAAGTTCAAAGAATTTCAGAGTGAAGTGGAGAATCATCGTAACAAGAAAATAAGAGTTTCTACGATATGATCGTAGAGGTAAAATATTTGAGTTAGCGAGTTTGGCCTTCAGTAAAAACAATGTGAAATAGTTTCACTACTCACGCCACCTGGAACACCACAGTGTAATGGTGTGTCCGAACGTCCTAACCGTACTTTATTATATATGGTGCGATCGATGATGTCTCTTACCGATCTACCACTATCGCTTTTGGGGTTATGCATTAGAGATAGCTACATTCACGTTAAATAGGGCACCATCTAAATCCGTGTAGATGACACCGTATGAACTGTGGTTTGACGAGAAACCGAAGCTGTCATTTCTTTAAGTTTGGGACTGCGATGCTTATGTGAAAAAAATTCAACATGATAAACTCAAACCCAAATCGGAGAAGTAAATCTTCATAGGATACTGATGGCTTCTCGCCCCTCGTTGGTTACCCCAAGTGGAAGGTTTGAGATGTAGCGTAGCGGAAGTTTTCCCTTGGCAAAGATACCAAGGATCGAATCCTGTGAGACTCCAAGGGTCGACAAGAAGGTGTCAAGGGCGCCAGAAACTTCGCTTGACTGGACCTGCACACAGATACAAATAACTTTGCTCCCAACGAGTACAGAGAGGTTGTCAATCCCTCCGGCCTTGTCGTTTACAAAGGATCAAACGCAAGAGATAATAGTGATAGGTATGACTGCAACTAGTAAATAAGAACAGAAAGTAAATAACGGGTGTGATCAGTGATGGTAATATGGACCGGGGTCCCATGATGTTCACTAGTGATGTCTCTCTCCCAAAAGACGATAAAATAGCTAAGCGAGGTAAACAAATTACAGCTGGGCAATTGACAGGATTATGTGCGCAAACCAATGCTAACTATGCTGTAAGAAAGGTAGAGGCTCAAAAGCATGGGCGGTACGCCAAGGCAAGTAGACCGAAATCCATCTGCATCTACTACTAATCATCCACCTTGAGATATCTATCCAGAACATCTCGCTGGTATTAAGTTGCGAGTCCCACCCATAGTGTAAACTCAAAGCAACAGACAACTGCATTAAAAGAACTTTGCGTAAAGTAAACAATCCTTGCACCCGCAAGTACAAGCACCGTTGTTTTCCCCCTTGTGGCAACAGCACATCCCCTAGACTCATGTTTCTGCACTCAAGCTAGTCATCGAGGGGCATGAACCCACAATCAAGCATAATGTTCCCTCTTGGAGTTACTACCTACTACTTGGCCAAAGCAATAAACAGCAACGGAGAACATGCAAGAATTACTCAAGAACATAAATATAAAAGAGGTGAATCAAATATATTACTCACACACAATCTGAACATAATCTCATAATCCATCGGATCCCAGCAAACTCATCATAGCAACAGCATAAGGATTACATATGTGCCTCGATCATGTAGGGCAGCTCACGAGGTCTAATCGATGAAGAACAAAGAGGGGAGGAGAACATCACACTCCGGGACCCAAAAACAGTGAGTAATAGTCCACGAAACGGGTCAGAATCGGCTAAAACTTCGAGTGTTGATGACCGACACGAAAACGCACCCCGGGGTTCGTCAGTTGTGGAAATCACTCTGGGACCACAAAACGGTGGGTAATAGTCCATGAAACGGGTCAGACTCGGCAAAAATCGCGAGTGCTGATGACCGACACGAAAACGCACCCCTGGGTTCGTAAATCCTGGAAGTCACTCCAGGACCCCAAAACAGTGAGTAATTGTCCACGAAACGGGT
>LR738714.1:14042069-14055122 GCA_902687465.1 Secale cereale | reverse complement strand
AAACGGGTCAGAATCGACACAAACCACGAGTGCTGATGACCGACACGCGCACCCCTGGGTTCGTAAATCCTGGAAGTCACTCCGGGACCCCAAAATAGTGAGTAATAGTCCACGAAACGGGTCAGAATCGGCTAAAACTTCGAGTGTTGATGACCGACACGAAAACGTACCCCGGGGTTCGTCGGTTGTGGAAATCACTCTGGGACCCCAAAACGGTGGGTAATCACCTACGTTAAACAAACGCTTTTGTATCCTTTTGTCATGCCATCTTTTAACTTTTTCTTAAACAGTTTGGCATTTTCATAGGCCTGGGTTCTCCATTCATCAAGCGAGCTACTATCAAATAACCTCTTCTTACCGGCAGGTTTGAAATCATAATTGAGCTCTTTAATAGCCCAATATGCCTTATGTTCTAGTTCAAGAGGTAAGTGACATGCTTTTCCATAAACCATTTTGTACGGAGACATACCCATAGGATTTTTATATGCAGATCTATAAGCCCATAATGCATCATCAAGTTTCTTGGACCAATTCTTTCTAGATCTATTAATAGTCTTTTGCAAGATTAATTTTAGCTCTCTGTTACTCAGTTCTACTTGACCACTAGACTGTGGGTGGTAAAGGGATGCAATTATGTGATTAACCTCATACTTAGCAAGCATTTTGCGGAAAGCACCATGAATAAAATGTGAACCACCATCAGTCATTAAGTATCATGGGACTCCAAACCTCAGAAAAATAACTTCTCTAAGCAACTTAATAGAGGTGTTGTGATCAGCACTACTAGTTGGAATAGCTTCTACCCACTTAGTAACGTAATCAACAGCAACTAAAATATGTGTATACCCATTAGAGGAAGGAAATGGTCCCATATAATCAAAGCCCTAGACAGCAAATGGTTCAATAATAAGTGAATAGTTCATAGGCATTTCTTGACGTCTACTAATATTACCAATTCTTTGACAATCATCACAAGACAAGACAAACTTACGGGCATCCTTGAAGAGAGTAGGCCAATAAAAACCAGATTACAGTACCTTATGTCCAGTTCTATCTCCAACATGGTGTCCTCCATAAGCCTCGGAGTGACACTTGCGTAGGATTTGTTCCTGTTCATGCTCAGGTATACAACATCTAATAATATCATCTACTCCTTCTTTATAAAGGTGTGGGTCATCCCAGAAGTAATGTCTTAAATCATAGAAAAACTTTTTCTTTTGCTGGTATGTGAAACTAGGTGGTATAAATTTAGCAACAATGTAATTAGCATAATCAGCATACCATGGAGCAATTCGAGAAGTATTTATGACAGCCAATTGTTCATCAAGAAAGCTATCATCAATAGGTAGTGGGTCATCAAGAACATTCTCTAACCTAGACAAGTTGTCTGCAATGGGGTTCTCAACTCCCTTTCTATCAGTAATATGCCAATCGAATTCTTGCAGCAAGAGAACCCATCTAATAAGTCTAGGTTTAGCATCTTTCTATTCCATAAGATATTTAATAGCAGCATGATCGGTGTGAACAGTTACTTTAGAATCAACAATATAAGGTCTGAACTTATGACAAGCAAATACAACTGCTAAAAATTCTTTTTCAGTAGTAGCATAATTTTTCTGGGCACTGTCTAGAGTTTTACTATCATATTGGATTACATTTAATTTCTTATCAACTCTTTGTCCTAGAACAGCACCTACAGCATAATCACTAGCATCGCACATAATTTCAAAGGGTAATTCCAGTTAGGAGGCTGGACAATAGGTGCAGAGATCAATGCTTTCTTAAGTATTTCAAATGCTTCTACACAATCATCATCAAAAACAAAAGGAACATCTTTTTGTAAGAGTTTAGTCAGGGGCCTAGAGATTTTTCAGAAGTCCTTAATGAACCTCCTATAAAACCCGGCATGACCAAGGAAACTTCTTATACCTTTGATGTCCTTGGGACACGACATCTTTTCAATAGCATCAACTTTAGCTTTATCAACTTCAATACCTCTTTCAGAAATTTTATGCCCCAAGACAATACCTTCATTAACCATAAAGTGGCACTTTTCCCAATTCAAGACAAGATTAGTTTCTTCACATCTCTGCAAAACTCGATCAAGATTGCTCAAGCAATCATCAAAAGAAGTTCCATAAACAGAAAAATCATCCATGAAAACCTCAACAATCTTTTCACAAAAATCAGAGAATATAGCCATCATGCATCTTTGAAAGCTAGCAGGTGCATTACATAAACCAAAAGGCATACGTCTATAAGCAAAGGTACCAAAAGGGCAAGTAAAAGTGGTCTTTTCTTGATCCTCTTTTGACACAGTTATTTGGGAGAAACCAGAATAGCCATCTAGAAAGCAAAAATGAGTATGTTTTGATAATCTTTCTAGCATTTGATCAATAAAAGGTAGAGTGTAATGATCCTTCTTAGTAGCTTTATTTAATTTACGGAAATCAATTACCGTTCTATAGCATGTAATAATTCCTTGTGGAATCAATTCATCTTTATGATTAGGAACAACAGTAATACCTCCCTTCTTAGGAACACAATGGACATGACTTACCCACTGACTATCAGCAACTGGATAATTATACATGCCTCTAGAAGCTTTAGTATTTCTTTCCTTACCATTTCTTTCATCCTAGGATTTAACCGTCGTTGGTGATCAACAACTGGTTTAGCGTCCTTCTCCAATTTTATTTTATGCTGGCATAGAGTGGGACTAATGCCCTTAAGATCATCAAGAGTATATCCAATAGCAGCACGGTGCTTCTTCAGAGTTTTCAATAATTTCTCTTCTTCTTGATCTGAAAGGTTAGCACTGATAATAACAGGATATATCTTCTTTTCATCAAGATAAGCATACTTAAGAGTATCAGGTAATGGTTTGAGTTCAAACACGGGATCACCCTTGGGTGGAGGATCCCCTAGAATTTCAAAAGGCAAGTTGTGTTTCAATAAAGGTCCCTGTTTAAAGAATATTTCATCTATTTCCCTTCTCTCATTCATATACATATTATTTTCATGGTCTAGCAAATATTGTTATAAAGGGTCGTTAGGAGGCACGTCAATAGAAGCAAGACCAATAATTTCATCCTTACTAGGGAATTCTTTATCATGGGGTTGTCTACGAAATTTAGCAAAGTTAAAATCATGAGACATATCCCCTAAACCAATAGTAACAACATCCGTTTTGCAGTATATCTTAGCATTAACAGTATTCAAGAAGGGTCTACCAAATATAATGGGGCAAAAGTCATATTGTGGGGAACCAAGAACAAGAAAATCAGTAGGGTATTTAACTTTCCCACACAAGACTTCAACATCTCTAACAATCCCAACTGGTGAAATAGTGTCTCTATTGGCAAGCTTAATAGTAACATCAATACCTTCTAACTCAGCAGGTGCAATATCGTGCATAACTTCTTCGTATAAGGAATGAGGTATTGCATTAGCACTAGCACCCATGTCACATAAGCCATGATAGCAATGGTCTCCTATTTTAACAAAAATAATAGGCATGCCTACAACAGGTCTTTGTTTATTCTAGTAACGGGTCTAGTAATTCTAGCAGCTTCATCACAGAAGTAAATAACATGCCCGTCAATATCATCGACCAAGAGATCCTTAACCATAGCAACACTAGGTTCAACTTTAATTTTCTTAGAGGGTGTAGGTGTTCTAGTATTACTCTTACGAACCAAAGTTGAAGCTTTAGCATGATCCTTTATTCTAGCAGGGAAGGGTGGTTTCTCAATATAAGCAGTAGGAACAATAGGATCAACATTATAAGTAATAATCTTTTCTTCAATTTTATCAGGTTCAACTACTTTTACTTCAATGAGAGGATGATATTTAAACCACTTCTCCTTAGGGAGATCAACATGAGTAGCAAATGATTCACAAAAAGAAACTACAATCTCAGAGTCAAGTCCATATTTAGTGCTAAATTCACGGAAAACATCGGTATCCATAAAAGATTTAACACAATCAAACTTAGGTGTTATACCTGACTCCTTACCTTCGTCGAGATCCTAATCTTCAGAGTTGCGTTTAATTCTTTCCAATAAATCCCATTTGAATTCAATAGTCCTCATCATAAAAGAACCGGTGCAAGAGGTATCGAGCATGGAGCGATTATCGAGAGAAAGTCGAGCATAAAATTTTTGAATAATAATTTATCTTGAAAGCTCATGATTGGGGCATGAATATAACATTGACTTAAGCCTCCCCCAAGCTTGAGCGATACTTTCTCCTTCGCGAGGCCAAAACTTATATATATATATATATATATATATATATATATATATATATATATATATATATATATATATATATATATATATATATATATATATATATATATATATATATATATATATATAATATAATTACGATCACGATGAACCTGATGCATAGGTTAGAACTTCTGATGAAATTCCAATTTCAATCGGTTGTAGTTCCACGATCCAATATCATCGCATAGCCTAAACCATGTCAATGCCTTTCCCTTCAAATATAAAGGGAAGACCTTCTTCTTAATCACATTTTCGGGCATACCTGCAAGCTTAAATAATCCACAAACTTCATCCACATAGATTAGGTGCAAATCGGGATGCAATGTTCCATCTCCTGTAAAGGGATTAGCTAGCAGTTTCTCTATCATACCCGAAGGAATTTCAAAGTAAACATTTTCAGTAGGTTCAGTAGGTTGAGGAGCAACTCTTTCATCTACTGTTCGGGGTGAAGATACCCCGAACAAGCCCCTCAAAGTATTATGTTCCATAGTAACAAGTGACAGTAAATTTCAGCACACTATATAAATTTTTCCTTACCAAATTCCACTTACCAAAGGCGCTTCACTCCCCGGCAACGGCACCAGAAAAGTTTCTTGATGACCCACAAGTGTAGGGGATCTATCATAGTCCTTTAGATAAGTAAGAGTGTCAAACCCAATGAGGAGCAGAAGGAAATGATAGGCAGTTTTCAGTAAGGTATTCTCTGCAAGCACTGAAATTATCGGTAACAGATAGTTTTGTGATAAGGTAATTGGTAAAAAGTAACAAGTAGTAAAAGTAAATAAGGTGCAGCAATATGGCCCAATCCTTTTTGTAGCAAAGGACAAGTCTGGACAAACTCTTATATGAAGGAAAGCTCTCCTGAGGACACATGGGAATTATCGTCAAGCTAGTTTTCATCACGTTCATATGATTCGCGTTTGTTACTTTGATAATTTGGTATGTGGGTGGACTGGTGCTTGGGTACTGCCCTTACTTGGACAAGCATCCCACAACCTCTATTGCAAGCATCCGCAACTACAAAAGAAGTATTAAGGTAAACCTAACCATAGCATGAAACATATGGATCCAAATCAGCCCCTTACGAAGCAACGCATAAACTAGGGTTTAAGCTTCTTTCACTCTAGCAACCCATCATCTAATTATTACTTCACAATGCCTTCCTCTAGGCCCAAACAATGGTGAAGTGTCATGTAGTCGATGTTCACATGACACCACTAGAGGAAAGACAACATACATCTCATCAAAATATCGAACAAATACCAAATTCACATGACTACTTATAGCAAGACTTCTCCCATGTTCTCTGGAACAAACGTAACTACTCACAAATCATATTCATGTTCATAATCAGAGGGGTATTAACATGCATAATGGATCTTAACATATGATCTTCCACCAAATAAACCAACTAGCATCAACTACAAGGAGTAATCAACACTACTAGCAACCCACAGGTACCAATCTGAGGTTTTGATACAAAGATTGGATACAAGAGATGAACTAGGGTTTAAGAGGAGATGGTGCTGGTGAAGATGTTGATGAAGATTGACCCCCTCCTGATGAGAGGATCGATGGTGATGACGACGGTGACGATTTCCCCCTCCCAGAGGGATGTTTCCCCGGCAGAACAGCTCCGCCAGAGCCCTAGATTGGTTCCGCCAAGGTTCCGCCTCGAGATGGTGGCGCTTCATCCCGAAAGCCTGCTTATGATTTTTTCCAGGGTAGAAGACACCTTATACCAGAAGATGGGCATCGGGGGCTACCAGGTGGCCCACGAGATAGGGGGCGCGCCCAGGGGGTAGGGCGCGCCCCCACCCTCGTGGACGGTGGGTGGCCCCCCTCTGGTGCTTTCTTCGCCCGATATCTTTTATATATTCCAAAACTGACTTCCATGGAGTTTCAAGGCTTGTTTAGTTGTGCAGAATAGGTCTCCCATATTTGCTCCTTTTCTAGCCCAGAATTCCAGCTGCCGGCATTCTCCCTCTTCATGTAAACCTTGTAAAATAAGAGAGAAAAGGCATAAGTATTGTGACATATTGTGTAATAACAGCCCATAATGCAATAAGCATCAATATAAAAGCATCATGCAAAATGGACGTATCAATGCTCCTAGGGGGAGGTTGGTAGGAGTTAACTGATACGTCCAAAACGTATCTATAATTTCTGCTTGCTCCATGCCTCTTTTGTGTGATATTGCTATGATATTTATGCACTTCCATACACTTTTGATCATATTTGGACTAACCTATTAACTCAGTGCACCCCAGTGCCAGTTTCTATTTTCTGCTGTTTTTGTATTTCAGGTTTTCCCATTACGTAAATTGCCAGAAAAATTCCGGGAAAAATATATAAAAAATCAGCGTTCCGGAAGCTTCCTTGCGGCCAAAGTAGGGCCAGAGGGGGGCCACCAGGGCTCCAGGCGACCAGAGGGGGCGGCCCCCCTCCTGGCCGCGCCGCCAGGGCTCCTGGGCCCCCCTGGCCTCTTCTGACGCCCCCCTTTGGCATATATTTACACCGCGTCCCGAAACCCTCGAGGACGGAACCCTTTTTCGCGATCTCATCTCTGTTCCGCCGCCGCCGCGCTTCCAAGATCGGGAGCACCAGGAGAACTCTTCCCGGCACCCTGCCGGAGGGGAGGATCACCACCGGGAGCTTCTCCACCACCATGGACGCCTCCCGGATGAGTTGTGAGTAGTCTCCCTTGGACCATGGGTCCATGACCAGTTGCTATGTGATGTTCTCCTCCCGTTCTTGTGCTTCACTAATTAGTCCTCGTGAGCTGCCCTACATGATCGAGGCACATATGTAATCCTTATGCTGTTGCTATGATGAGTTTGCTGGGATCCGATGGATTATGAGATTATGTTCAGATTGTGTGTGAGTAATATATTTGATTCACCTCTTTTATATTTATTTTCTTGAGTAATTCTTGCATGTTCTCCGTTGCTGTTTATTGCTTTGGCCAAGTAGTAGGTAGTAACTCCAAGAGGGAACGTTATGCTTGATTGTGGGTTCATGCCCCTCGATGACTAGTTTGAGTGACAGAAACATGAGTCTAGGGGATGTGTTGTTGCCACAAGGGGGAAAACAACGGTGCTTGTACTTGCGGGTGCAAGGATTATTTACTTTACGCAAAGTTCTTTTAATGCAGTTGTCTGTTGCTTTGAGTTTACACTATGGGTGGGACTCGCAACTTAATACCAGCGAGATGTTCTGGATAGATATCTCAAGGTGGATGATTAGTAGTAGATGCAGATGGATTTCGGTCTACTTGCCTTGGCGTACCGCCCATGCTTTTGAGCCTCTACCTTTCTTTGCAGCATAGTTAGCATTGGTTTGCGCACATAATCCTGTCAATTGCCCAGCTGTAATTCGTTTACCTCGCTTAGCTGTTTTATCGTCTTTTGGGAGAGAGACATCACTAGTGAACATCATGGGACCCCGGTCCATATTACCATCATTGATCACATCCGCTATTTACTTTCTGTTATACTTACTAGTTGCAGTCATACCTATCACTATTATCTCTTTCGTTTGATCCTTTGTAAACGACAAGGCCGGAGGGATTGACAACCTCTCTGTACTCGTTGGGAGCAAAGTTATTTGTATTTGTGTGCAGGCCCTGTCAATCGCTAAGTTGCGCCGCTAGCAGTTGACACCTTCTTGTTGACCCTCGGAGTCTCAGGGGATTCGATCCTTGGTATCTTTGCCAAGGGAAAACTACCGCTACACTGCATCTCAAACCTTCCACTTGGGGTAACCAACGAGGGGTGAGAAGCCATCATTAACCATCGCGCGCCCCCGACCTTCACACAAAGATAAGACAATCAAGGATAAATTATGCTCCAACTTCCCGGCATAACGAGAGACTATACGTGCATGCTTCAGGAATCACAAACCTTAACACCAATATCTTACTAAACATGTTCATCCACTAGTACCTCCCACATATTATCATCTCTATATCGCACAACTATTGCAAGGAATCAAACATATCATATTCGGTGATCCATAAGTTTTATGTAGGATTTTATGACTAACCGTGCATTTGACCAATTCTGTTTGACTCTCTAAATAGATATAAGTGAAGCATTAGAGTTTAATTTCTTTCTACAAAAGATCATGTTGTAACAAATATAAGTGAAGCATGAGAGCATTCTACGAACATCGGTTTTCTATGAAACAGGCAATCCAAACTTCAAATGATATAAGTGAAGCACATGAAGCATTCTATAAAGCCATACTCAAAAGATATAAGTGAAGTGCAAAGAGAATTCTACAAATTGACCAAGGAGTATCTCATACCAGCATGGTGAATTATTAGAAGAAAAATAAAAAGCACACGACGCTCCAAGAATTTGCGCATATCATGTGAATGAAACGAATCCGAAAACATATCGATACTTGTTGAAGAAAGATGGGATGCCTTCCGGGGCATCCCCAACCTTAGACGCTTGAGTATCCTTGAATATTTACTTGGGGTGCCTTGGGAATATCCAAGCTTGAGCTCTTGCCTCTCATCCTTCTCCTCGCATCAAGACCTCCTCGGTCTTCGAACACTTCATCCACACAAAACTAAATCGAACTTTTAGTGGCGGGGTTAGTGCATATGATCAATGAAATCCCATCATGTACTGCTCTAACATTATTGTATAATTATAAAAAAACATTACCCACTGTATGCTATCACAATTCTATGGCCCCAAGCCAAGGAGGCTTCAACAAGAATTTAAACATATGCAAATAATGAAGCTATAACGGCAATCTGTGAAAACAGGACTGTCTGTAAAGATTTGAACATTCACCATACTTTTGTAACTCTAAAAATTCTGAAAAAATTAGCAAAAAAACATTTTGTATAGCAAGACTATGAAAAAAGTTTCGGAACCTTTTGACTTTCCGGTGATAATGTAAAATCATGCACTAGAGCCAAAGTTTCTGTTTTGCACCGCATAAACCAACAGGCAATCTAATCATCCTAAAGGCAAATTCTTGGCACATTATTTTTATAATACAAAGGAATTGTACAAGGGGATAATTATTTTTGTTGAAAATTTTCTGTAATTAAGATTCACAAAGTTTCCATGAGCATGAAAAAAGTTCAAGGACGTCCCCCACTTCAACGGTGCTTGTCCATCTTACTTTCACTTTTCTTTTTGAAAAAGTTTTAGGTTCCCCTCTATATTTTTTTGTTTTTTGAACTTTGTAAAAGCACTCAACAGAAATAAATGACACTTTTTTAAAAACTTCCGGGTTGTCTCCCTGGCAGCGCTTTCTTTAAAGCCATTAAGCTAGGCATAAAGTGCTCAAGTAATGAATCCACCCGGATCCCAAAGTATATCAAAGCCAATTTGAATCAACAATGATTTATCATTTAGTAGTGAGCACAAAGCAACATATATCAGGCAATGACGAAGTCTAACTCTCTTCCTATGCATCGGCATGTCATAGAAGAACAATTCATGCACATCAAGTAAAGACCAATGCATAGTATAAGCACTTCCTTGCGATTTTATCGTGTTGGAAACATAGAGAGGTGGAGATGTAGTTCCTCTCTCATAATAATTGCAAGTAGGAGCAACAAGCACATGCATATTATATTCATCCAAATCATCATGTGCAATGGTAAAAGGCAACCCAGCAATATAATTCTTAATAAGCGCAAACTTCTCCGATATAGTGTAGTTTGGAGAATTCAAAAAGATAATAGGACTATCATGTGTGGGTGAAATAGCATTTATCTCATGTTTAACATAAGGAACTATAGCAAGTTCATCTCCATAAGCATAATTCATATTGGCATCTTGGCCACAAGCATAGCTAGCGTCATCAAAAAGGGATATTTCAAAAGAATCAACGGGATCATAGCAATCATCATAGCATTCATCCTTCGGTAAATTCGAAGGGAAATTAAACAATGTATGGGATGAAGAGTTACTCTCATTAGAAGGTGGGAACGGGTGATCAATCCGTTCTTCCTAATTTTGTTCTTTGCTCTCCTCCTCATCTTTTTCATCCAATGAGCTCACAATGTCATTAATTTCTTCTTCCATAGACTCCTGCAAAATATTAGTCTCTTCTTGGACAACGGAGACCTTCTCAATAAACGCATCAATATGGGCATTGTATTTATAATTCAAATAGCAATATTTAAGTATAGCAAGATTTTCACATCTGTAAACAGCATCATCATAATTTTCATACTCTTCAAACAAACATTTAATTTCACAAGCACCATTAAAAGAAACAATTTCTTCTATTTGTTCCACATCATAATAATCATATATACCATTAGCATAAGAAGCCAAGGTTTTATTATCATTGAATTCACATGAAAAGGGAAGATGTGGAGCATTCATCCTAGAGCAACAAGTATAACCATATCTCAAGCATAGATTATAAGCATACCAATGCAACATATGAATTTGACCACATAATTTTTTTTCCCTTTATGAGTCAAGTGATAATCCCTAAGGTATTCACGTTGATCCAACGTTACTCCCATTATATAGCTGAATGGGGTTTTCTCAAGATTATAAAAGTAGTGCATAATATCTTTCACATAACCAGCATCGAGGGTTTTAGGAGGTTCCCCATCTCCATGAGCAGCAAGTACCACTTATTTTTTGGGTGTTTCGTGTTCCATATCCATGACTAAAGATAGAGAACAACTTAGAACAGAAAATAAAAACTACTTAGTGATAAAGCAAACAAGCACACACGAGAATATTCACCCCACGCTATAATTCCCTGGCAACGGCGTCAGAAAAAGGTCTTGATAACCCACAAGTATAGGGGATCGTTTGGAGCCTTTTTCCATAGGTAAGAGTGTCGAACCCAACGAGGAGCTAAAGGTAGAACAAATATTCCCTCAAGTTCTATCGACCACCAATACAACTCTACGCACGCTTAACGTTTGCTTTACCGGAAACAAGTGTGAAACTATTTTGTAGGTGTGATGCTAGAACTACTTTGCAAGAATAAAACTAGAAGTACTTCACAAGATAATCGAAGTGGATAGCTTTTGTCAACAAGAAAGTTATTTGTCCCTAGGTAATCGATAACAAGTACCGGTAATCATTCTTGCAATTTTATATGAGGGAGAGGCATGAGCTAACGTACTTTCTCTACTTGGATCATATGCACTTATGATTGGAACTCTAGCAAGCATCCGCAACTACTAAAGATCATTAAGGTCGTGAAACCCAACCATAGCATTAAGTATCAAGTCCTCTTTACTCCCATATGGCATACCCCACCTACTCGGGTTTAAGTTTCTGTCACTCTCGCAACCCACCATAAGCGAACCATGAAAATATTGTAACACCCTACAGCGGGGGCCCCTCACATTTGCGCGAGAACAGAGGGCACCGTAGGACAGCACCATAAATAAAATATACAATCATACCAACCAAGATCACAATTAACCCACAGGACAAAGTTGATCTACTCCAACATCATAGGATAACCATAGATCATTGGGAAATAATATATGGAGTTGAGCACCATGTTTAAGTAAAGATTAAAGCACGGGAAAAGAGGTGTTACACCGCTACAATGAGGGGGAGAGAGTTAGTGTGGACGGTAGAAAAATTGTTGATGTAGATCGCCGTCCTGATCATTTCCCTGGTGGCACTCCGTGTCGGGGAAACTGATCGCCCACGAACACCTATGGGACCGGAGCCCCTTTTCGGTACGGCAAGGGAGCGGAGGGTGTAAGAAGAGCGGATCGAGGCGAGCACGCGAGTAGTTTACCCAGGTTCGGGCCGCACGGATGCGTAAAACCCTACTCCTGCCTTGGTTTGTATTGTGTTCTTGGTTCGGGAGCAAGAAGAGCTACAGTGCTTGTCGGTGGCTACACCGAGTGTGAGAGTGATCGAAGGTCGGAACCTCCTCTACGTTGCGCTGCTAGGCTTCTCACCCCTCGTTGGTTACCCCAAGTGGAAGGTTAGAGATGCAGTGTAGCAGAAGATTTCCCTTGGCAATACCAAGGATCGATTCCCCTGAGACTCCCAGTTTCAACAAGAAGGTGTCAACTGCTAACGGCGCCGGATATTAGCCATCAACGTGGACCTGCACACAGATACAAATAACTTTGCTCCCAACGAGTACAGAGAGGTTGTCAATCCCTCCGGCCTTGTAGTTTACAAAGGATCAAACGCAAGTGATAGTAGTGATAGATATAATTGCAATAGTAAATAAAATGCGGAAAAGTAAATAGCGGATGTGATCAATGATGGTAATATGGACCGGAGTCTCATGATGTTCACTAGTGATGTCTCTCTCCCAAAAGACAATAAAACAGCTATGTGAGGTAAACGAATTACAGCTGGGCAATTGACAGGACTAATGCTGACTACATTGCAAGAAAGGTTGAGGTTCAAAGCATGGGCGGTACGCCAAAGTAAGTAGACCGAAATCCATCAATATCTACTACTAATCATCCACCTTGAGATATCTATCCAGAACATCTCGCTGGTATTAAGTTGCGAGTCCCACCCATAGTGTAAACTCAATGCAACAGACAACTGCATTAAAAGAACTTTGCGTAAAGTAAACAATCCTTGCACCCGCGGGCAAAAGCACCGTTGTTTTCCCCCTTGTGGCAACAGCACATCCCCTAGACTCATGTTTCTGTCACTCAAACTAGTCATCGAGGGGCATGAACCCACAATCGAGCATAACGTTCCCTCTTGGAGTCACTACCTACTACTTGGCCAAAGCAATAAATAACAACGGAGAACATGCAAGAATT
>LR738714.1:13995629-14041899 GCA_902687465.1 Secale cereale | reverse complement strand
CGGCCCAGGGGGGGCGCGCCGCCAGGGCGCCTGGAGCCCAGGTGCCCCCCCCCCCGGTTGTACTTCGGGCGCAAGGTAGCTTCTGGAACGCTGATTTTTTATATAATTTTTCTGGATTTTTCCTGGCAGTTCTCGTAATGTGAAAACCTGAAATACAAAAACAGCCAAAAACAGAAACTGGCACTGGGGTGCACTGAGTTAATAGGTTAGTCCAAATATGATCCAAAGTGTATGGAAGTGTATAAATAACATAGCAATATCACCCAAAAGAGGCATGGAGCAAGCAGAAATTATAGATACGTTTTGGACGTATCAACATCCCCAAGCTTAATTCCTGCTCGTCCTCGAGTAGGTAAATGATAACAAGAATAATTTCTGTGGTGACATGCTATTAACCATATAGGACTTACTCATAGTCATATGACAAAAGCTTACTGAGACAATGAATCTGTAGTAATTAAGTTGCCTCATGAGAAAATCACAAAGGACTGAAGTTTTACAATATGATACTGAAACATCAAATAGATTTGCAATGAACATGATGTGCAAATATGATAAAGTGATATCTAGCTTGCCCCCTTTAGTGAAGCAAAACATAAATGCAGGGGCACCTTCAAGGTTTAAGTGATGACTAGATACAATGATTTCAGAATAAACGATATCACAATCATGCAAAAGACAATGCTACTTTGGGACAATGCACATTACACTCAGAATGACAATCATGCTCTCAGTAGTTGGTGCTTTGAAGAAAGAAGGTGGAGACTCAACATAAAAGTAAAAGAATGGCCCTTCGCAGAGGGAAGCAGGGATTACACATGTGCTAGAGCTTTTTATTTAGAAAACATAGAAACAATTTTGTCAACGGTAGTAGTACTTCATATGTGTTATGCATAAGACATCCTATAAGTTGCAAGCCTCATGCATCGAATACCAATAGTGCTTGCACCTTGTCCTAATTAGCTCGGATTTCCATGGATTGTCATTGCATTACATATGTTTCAACCAAGTGTCACAAAGGGGTACCTCTATGTCACCTGTACAAAGGTCCAAGGAGATAGATCGCATTTGATTTCTCGTTTTTGATAGATCTCAACTAGAGGACATCCATACCGGGACAACATAGAAAATAGATAATGGACTCCTCTTTAATGCTTAAGCATATTCTCATAAGAGATTGAGGATTAATGTCCAAGCTAAAACTTCCACCATGATACATGGCTTTGGTTGGCGGCCCAATGTTCTTCTCTAACAATATGCATACTCAAACTATTCAACTCATGGCAAATCACCCTTACTTCAGACAAGACGAACATGCATAGCAACTCACATGATATTCAACAGAAGTGTAACAGTTGATGGCATCCCCAGAAACATGGATACCGCTCAGCAAGCAACTTATAAGAAATAAGATACATAAGCGACATATTCTTTACCACAATAGTTTTTAAGCTACTTTCCCATGAGCTATGTATTGCAAAAGCTGAAGGTTTTAAAGGTAGCACATGTAAATTTACTTGGAGTGGCGGTGAAATACAACATATAGGTAGGTATGGTGGACTCATATGGCATAACTGGTTTAAAAGGATGTGGATGCACAAGCAGTCAGTCCGCTTAGTACAGGCGAAGGTTAGCAAAAGACTGGGAGCGACCAACTAAGAGAGCAATGACGGTCATAATCATGCAGAGCGACAAAGCAACATTGAATCAGGCATGGAAGTTATATCGCTATTCAGAAATAAAAGATCATCAAGGCTTGAAAGACTTTCTTTACAGTCTTAAATATGCGTGAGCATACGCGAAGTCAATCAAAATAAATTCTCGAAGGAAGATATTACTAAACCATACCACATCATAGGCAAACAAATCATGTTGGTACTCCAATTACACATTGGGAACCCCCCAGCTATTTGAGACTAACCATAAGAAAACCTGAACTATTAAGCGCCATTATGCACGTAGCATATTTATCATAGACATATCAACCAATGCAATGGAAGCAAACTCTCTTAATAAGGTGAGCATGATAATTAAAGAGAGTTCAAGCAACCAACTAGACAAAAGCTCTTTAAAATGATAAGCATGAATACTAAGAGTTGAACATGATAGTAGCTATTAAAAGACAAAGAACACACACAGCAAAGATAGACATGGAAATTCTATGTTATGTTCTAGGTAGAAGTAGAGCGTGTTTCTCTCCCACATAAAGAAAGCTGAGTTCCGACTCGTTATGAAAAGCTAAAGAAAACTAAAAAGCAAGACGCTCCAAGCATAGCACATAACACATGAAGTGATAAAAATATAGTGGAACGAAAGACGAACTGATAATGTTGATGGAGAAGGGGATGCACGGGGGCATCCCCAAGCTTAGACGCTTGAGTCTCCTTGAATATTTCTTGGGGGTGCACGGGGGCATCCCCAAGCTTGAGCGTTTGACACTCCTAAATCTTTTTATCATCTTCCCTCGCACACTTGAAAACTCCCTTCATACATAACTCATCATAATCTGATTAGCGAGGTTAGTACCCATAATAAAATAATTATACCTTGCTGGAAATAAAGATATTCTTGAAGTTCTACTGTTTCTCAAGATTGCCAAAAGGTTTTTGCAAAGAAAAAGCAAGCTCTAGGTTTGCAAAATGAAGGAAAGGCAAAACAGGACAGAATCTGTGAAAAACAGAACAGCAGGTAGTAAATGATCTGTTCGGGGCACTTCTGCAACTCTAATAAAAAAACTCAGAACAGACAAACGAAAGAAAATTATATAGAGCACGCTGTAGAAAAAATTCAGACCAAAAAGATGATCTGGTGATTTTATACGATTTTTTTTATCCAAGGACAGAATCTGTTTCCTGGACAGCACCTCACAACTTTTGAACTTTCTAGCAATCAGAGGCTATACTTGGCACAAAATTGAAAAGCAAAGATACAATGATGATGCTACAGTAGTAAACAACATCAAGACACAACAAAAGCAAAATAAATTTATTCATTGGGCTGCCTCCCAAGAGCGCTTTCTTTTATGCCTTTAAGCTAGGCATAATGCATAGAGGAATCAATAACCATCATAATAATCGGAGCTATAGATTGCTTCAAATGGTTCCTCAACAAGTTCACTCTTGTTCCTTCTAGGAAAGGGGTACACACCTTTTGCCTTTCCGTGCAAGCGGATTTGTCCCTTACCTATATCAATGAAGCCTTTTACTGCTCGGAGGAAGTCCCTTCCAAGCACTATATTTCCTTGGTTTGGCTCCATGATGAAGAAATCAATCATTGCAATCCCTTTAAGGAATTTAACTGGCACGTCTTTTATTCTTCCCTGGATTTCAGAAATATCTCCATTAGTGTGTTCATGATAAGATGGTAATCTATCCATGTTAAATTTTAAAGAATCATGAACAATTTTTGGCATAGTAGAAACCATAGATCCAATATCACAATAAGCAAGGAAGTCTTGATTAGAGATGCTAATCCTAACAAAAGGCTCCCAATCATTGTCTATTTCCAAAATGTCCTTCTTATTGGGTTTAGGTTTCTCTACCTTCATCAAGTCTAGAGCATCCATTCTCTTTTCAATAGTAGCAAGTCTATCTATGACAGTATCAAAGTTATGATCATAAACAAAGTAACTAGATAGACCATGTATAATTTCAAGAGCTCTAGCTTCATCACACTCTAGGAAATATCCCTCGGCTATAATATCAAGAGAGTGTTTACACCATTTAAAAAGACCATGGTAAAAATTTCTAAGCACAATTTTATTAGGTATCCAAGGCATAATTCTCCTATGTGCATCAGAAATTCTGTCCCATGCCTTCTTCATATTTTCTCCATCCCTTTGATGGAAATCTAGAACTTCTGATTCCCTCAAAGCACCAAATCCTAACATGTTTGGCTAAACAGAAAGGACTACTAACAGAAAAGCAAATAAAAAAAAATTGTAATTTTTTTTTTTCATAAAGGATACTAAAGCAAAAACTGAAAGGTAAACTAACAAGACTAAAAGCAAAGGTAAAAGATAGCATGCAACTCCTCTATCCTGAAGAGTGGAGTCCCCGGCAATGGCGCCAGAAATTGCTTTGCTAGGCTTCTCGCCCCTCGTTGGTTACCCCAAGTGGAAGGTTAGAGATGCAGTGTAGCAAAAGATTTCCCTTGGCAATACCAAGGATCGATTCCCCTGAGACTCCCAGTTTCAACAAGAAGGTGTCAACTGCTAACGGCGCCGGATATTAGCAATCAACGTGGACCTGCACACAGATACAAATAACTTTGCTCCCAACGAGTACAGAGAGGTTGTCAATCCCTCCGGCCTTGTAGTTTACAAAGGATCAAACGCAAGTGATAGTAGTGATAGATATAATTGCAATAGTAAATAAAATGCGGAAAAGTAAATAGCGGATGTGATCAATGATGGTAATATGGACCGGAGTCTCATGATGTTCACTAGTGATGTCTCTCTCCCAAAAGACAATAAAATAGCTATGTGAGGTAAACGAATTACAGCTGGGCAATTGACAGGACTAATGCTGACTACATTGCAAGAAAGGTTGAGGTTCAAAGCATGGGTGGTATGCCAAAGTAAGTAGACCGAAATCCATCAATATCTACTACTAATCATCCACCTTGAGATATCTATCCAGAACATCTCGCTGGTATTAAGTTGCGAGTCCCACCCATAGTGTAAACTCAATGCAACAAACAACTGCATTAAAAGAACTTTGCGTAAAGTAAACAATCCTTGCACCCGCGGGCACAAGCACCGTTGTTTTCCCCCTTGTGGCAACAGCACATCCCCTAGACTCATGTTTCTGTCACTCAAACTAGTCATCGAGGGGCATGAACCCACAATCGAGCATAACGTTCCCTCTTGGAGTCACTACCTACTACTTGGCCAAAGCAATAAATAACAACGGAGAACATGCAAGAATTACTTACGAACATAAATATAAAAGAGGTGAATCAAATATGTTACTCAAGCACAATCTGAACATAATCTCATAATCCATCGGATCCCAGCAAACTCATCATAGCAACAGCATAAGGATTACATATGTGCCTCGATCATGTAGGGCAGCTCACGAGGACTAATTAGTGAAGCACAAGAACGGGAGGAGAACATCACATAGCTACTGGTCATGGACCCATGGTCCAAGGGAGACTACTCACAACTCATCCGGGAGGCGTCCATGGTGGTGGAGAAGCTCCCGGTGGTGATCCTCCCCTCCGACAGGGTGCCGGGAAGAGTTCTCCTGGTGCTCCCGATCTTGGAAGCGGCGGCGGCGGCGGAACAGAGATGAGATCGCGAAAAAGAGTTCCCGTCTCGAGGGTTTCGGGAGACGCTTTAAATATATGCCAAAGGGGGGCATCGGAGGAGCCTCGGGGGGCCCAGGCGCCCCCCCGGCGCGGCCTAGGGGGGGCGCGCCGCCAGGGGGCCTGGAGCCCTAGTGCCCCCCCCCCCCGGCTGTACTTCGGGCGCAAGGTAGCTTCTGGAACGCTGATTTTTTATATAATTTTTCTGGATTTTTCCTGGCAGTTCTCGTAATGTGAAAACCTGAAATACAAAAATAGCCGAAAACAGAAACTGGCACTGGGGTGCACTGAGTTAATAGGTTAGTCCAAATATGATCAAAATTGTATGGAAGTGTATAAATAACATAGCAATATCACCCAAAAGAGGCATGGAGCAAGCAGAAATTATAGATACGTTTTGGACGTATCATGCGCATGGGCCTCCTTTTATAGGTCAAGGGGTCACCGACGGGTGGCAACGTAGGTGAGGGTAAAAACGTAAAAATGGTGGTAGTTGTAACAGTGTATGTACAGTGCTCTGTACCTAACCCTGACTGTGGGGGACAAGGGCATTGAATGCCCGTCGCCGTCGCCCCAAACAGTGCAAAAAGCGTCCGTCCGGGCGTCTCCGTTCGCCACGACGGTGGCCTCGTCATCGTGGTTTGCCACCGTGTACCCCAGGCTGCACAGCCTTCCGCCACGTGCCCCTGGAAGGGCCCCAGGGCGATGCGTGGCCGGATGAGCTGGAGCGTGGGCACACAGTGGAAGCTTGCCGCGGCAAGTGCCTTGCCGCGGTCGCTACCTTGCCGCGCCCGGAAGCTTGTCGCTCTCCGGGCCTTGCCGGGGCGCGCGATGCGCCACGCCAAGTCTCCTGAGATGCCATGTTTTGGCCTTCCTGACAAGCTCCTCTTGCCAGGGTCTTGTTTTAAAGGGGTGGTTCTGAGCCTGGAGCGGCCTTCCCGGCAAGCTCCTCTTGCCGGGGTCTTGTTTCTTGAACTTGAATACTTTGTTCTTGAATGGCTCCAAAGGAACCAAAGTGGGCCTTGGCGGGCGCGTGGCAAGCCCTGCCACGGGGCGCTGCTGCTGCCCGTGCACAAGTTGGGATACTAAAGTACCCCTTCTTTAGTACACCGACAGGAGCCCCCGGGCCTGGGCCACACACGGTGCCGAGCGCTGTTGGGCCAGGCCCAAAACAGTGCACGGGCACACGCGGCCCGCGGCGCGCCGCATCCCACTCCGTATCCACCGCGTCTCTCCCTAACGGCACGCGTCGATTGCGGCGTCCTGGGAGAGATCGTGGCCTGTTTCTTTAATGGGGAAAATGCGGAACGTCCCCCTCTCCCCCTTAAAAGCAGGGGAAACAGGGGCAGTTCCTCCTATTCGCTCATTGCTTCTTCAACCTCCAGAAACCCCCGCCGCTCCCTGATACGTCTCAAACGTATCTACTTTTCCAAACACTTTTGATATTGTTTTGGCCTCATTCTTGCATGATTTGGACTAAACTAACCCGGACTGACGCTGCTTTCAGCAGAGCTGCCTGTATGGTTTATTTGTGTACAGGAAAACGGATTTTTAAGTATCTCAGAAAAATCCACGAAAAATCAGAGAAAATCCACGCACCCGAAGGAACCAAATGCCAGAAGTGGGGCCAGAGGGGGGCCAGGGGGTGCCCAGGCGCCCTGTGGGCGCCCCCCCCCCCCCCCTGGGCCGCGTCGGGGGGGGGCGCCTGGGTGGGGCCCACACCCCCTGGTGCCCTACTTTAGCCCGTATTTTTACTCCCGACACAGAAACCCCAGATCAGAAGTTCTTTCGCAGTTTTTCGTCGCGGAGCCGCCGCCACCCTCTGTTCTTCCTCGGGAGGGCTAATCTGGAGGCTGATTTGGCCTCCGGAGAGGGGAGATCGTCGCCATCGTCATCATCATCACCACTCCATCATCCCTCCATGACTTCCCCCTTCATGTGTGAGTAATTCCCCTGCTGTAGGCGAAGGGGATGGTAGGGATTGGATGAGTTAGATCATGTAATAGTTCGTCAGATTGTTGGGGGCATGTTGCCTATCATCTACTATGGTGTTTATCATCTTTGCTACAACTTGTTATTCTTAATGCTTGACACTAGGGCCCGAGTGCCATGATTTCAGATCTGAACCATATGTGTTTGTATGAATATATTTGTGTTCGTGATCCTATCTATGAGTTGTATGCACCTGTTACGGTTCGGAACCGGCGATCCCAAAAGTGACAGCTTGGGACACCAAAGGGGATGGTCCGTAGTTTGAGGATTACATGTATCCATTGAGTTCATTGCTTTGTTCCGGTGCTCTTTGACAGGAGCACCTTAATATCCATAAGTTCCTTTTGGCCCCGTTCGTAGCGGGATGGTAGGACAAAAGATGTTGTGCAAGTTCTTATTGCAAGCACATACAACTACCTACGAGATACATGCCTAATGTTTGATATTTGCCTAGATGATCATTACTTTTCCGTGTGCCGTGCCCCAAGTTAGAATCTATCTCATCCATGCAGCGCCCAACCATCCATCTCCCTAGCCTACAGTATTTTAAACCTTGCTTGTTACTAGTCGCTACTTGTGCTATTTACTTTGCTATCTACTGTTGCTATTTACTTTTGATGTTTACTTTTACTAATACTATCATCACTATCATATCACTGTTACCACTTATCTTTTGTTGCAAGTAAGTATATTTCAAGTGCGGTTGAATTGACAACTCAACTGTTAAAGCTTATAAATACTCTTTGGCTCCCCGTGTATCGAATCAATAAATTGGGTTATTCTTACCCACGAAGACTATCTCGATCCCTTACGGTTGAGGGTTATCACTCCCCTCCTCCTCGAAGGTTGAAAGAGAGCAGCGCTCCGCCCTTCCTCCGCCGCCGCCAGCCTCCCCAGCGCCGCCGGCTTCCCTCGCTGTCCCCGCCATGGCCCCGAAGGGCGACAAGGCGAAAGCCGCGAAGACTGCCCGGGCGCTGAAGCTAGCAGCAATGCGGAAGAAAATGGTGGTCTTCCCGCCGAGGCTCGGCGCGAGGGAGCTGAAGGACTCCTTCTACCTCTTCTGGTCGAGGGAGACAAAGGCGCACCCGCGCACCAGGGTACTCCCCGCCGAGGCCTGCGACATGTTTCCGGGAGGGTACGCCTATTTCGCTCTGTTCTTCCATTGCGGACTCTGCCCTCCATACTCCGAATTCTTCTACGATGTTATGAATACCTACGGGTTTCATCTCCTTGATTTCACCCCAAACGTCGTCTTGACCATGGCCGTTTTCGCACATCTGTGCGAGAACTTTGTCAGAGTTCACCCCAACGTAGCTCTTTTCCGCCACTATTTCACGCCTCGAGTAGAGTCTGGGTCTCCTTTGTCCGGCGGGATCTCTTGGATATTTAGGCTTCATAAGAAAGAGGCATACTTGACCGGAGAACTCCGCGACAAGTGGGAGGAGTGGAGGGCTAACTGGTGCTGGATCATGGAGGAAGAACCCCAGCAGTTCACTTCCCCGCGCCGAGCTGCAATAGTGTGCGGTAATGATTGGAGTGACCTGGCCCCTGAGGACGAGAAGCTGAAGATAGCCATCACTAGGATCCTTCGCCTCCGGCAAGCCAAGCTCACTGTAGGTGCTGTCGGGGCAGATTTCCTTCGCCGCCGCATTGCTCCCTTGCAGGAGAGGAAGAGGCCTGCTTGGGATTTTGGTAACGCGGCAGACTGTATGAGGTTGCGCCCAGGCCTCAACTATAATTTCACTGTCCTGGAGCTCAAAGGGATGCTCCGTGAGCTGTTCAAGCACGACGCTAAGCACCCGGAGTGGTTTTCCTTGCCGCGGGGCGTAGTCCCGCTATGCAACAACTCGTCGCTCAGCGCTATCCGCGCGGCGATGCCGTGGTGCGACTCCCATGGGATTGACCCCACTTGGCTGGCGCCTTCTAACGAAGCCGTGCAAACATTCTTTGACAATTTGGTGGAGCTGCCCATTGATCCCGACGAGAAGAAAGGTCTCACCCGCAACACCACCGACCAGGAGATGGCGTACATTGCCACCAGGTTGGAGGAGGCAGCTGCAGCCGAGGCCGCGGGCGAGTTTGGGTATACCTTGGAGGAGGCGGATGCAGCGGAGGCGGTGAGTCGGGCCGAGGAGGAAGAGCTCCTCAAACTGATAAAGCCTGTCGGGGAACCTGCTAGGACGAGCGAGGCCACCGGGCAAGGCACAGAGTCGAGCGAGCCCGCCGGGCAGGGCGCTGAATCAAGCGATTCTGCCGAAGACTCGGGCGGGTCTCTGAACCTTGACTCTTCCTCATCCTCGGGAAGTTCACCGCCACTGGCAAGTCCTCCAGCTCCAGCAAGGAGGCGTCCCCGCAAAGCTGCAGTCGTGGCGGAGTGTCCGGCGGGCCCGCGGTCACAGCGCCGCCCGGCGCGCGCCACCGCGGTGGGCAAAGCCGCCAAGGGAGCGCCCCGCGCCTCTGCAGCGGCTGGAGGAGGGTCTTCCCGCGCCGGCTCCACCGCTCCTTCCGCCCCTCGGGCCTCGGCGACGATCGCAGCGGGGTCTTCGCAGACCACCGCTCCAGCGCCCGCCAAGCGCCCGAGGGAGCCTACCCCTCCAGCTCCTCGCGCCGGGACGCGCGAGGCGGACTTCGACTTCTCCGTACTCAGTTCCGACGAGGAGGAGGAAGAGTAAGTACTTGCAACTCTTGTTTCCTTCGTTTGTTGCTCTTGTCTTGAATCTTCTTTGTCTGATTCTGATTTTTGTCTGTCTTCCAGGACACTGGCGCAGAGGGCGGCGAAGAGGGCCAGGATCCCAGTGGTCGACCTTGAGGACGAGCCCGCCGCGGCAGCAGAGGACGCGCCTGTGACAGGCTTGCCGGACCCACCAACTGCTCCGCAGAGCAGCCCCCAGCGCAGCCCCCAGCGTAAGTCTTCTGTTCACTTCTTCGCTTGTCGGGCGCGCGTGGGCTTCTTATTCTTACTAACGTCTTGCTTGTTTGCTGATTTTTGCAGAAGCAGAGCCGCAGCCTCAGGAGTGCCAAGAGACTGCCCCCGACGAGCTCCACGTCTCGACCTTTCCGCAAAGGAGAAACTCCCCGGCGAGGGAGAACACTCCGCCAAGGGCGGGTACTCCGCCAAGGGCGAGTACCCCGCCAAGGGTGGGCACTCCGCCAAGGGAAAGTGCCAGTGGCCCTCCGCCGGCGGGGGCTACCACCACGCCGCCGAGGGAAGACTCCCCGGCAAGGAACCCCGTTGAAGAAGAGGCCCGCGCAGGTAACCCTTGTGCTTTTCCTCTCTTGGATTCTTCTTTTTTGATATTTGCTTGACCATCCTTCTTTCTTCTTCTTGTCTTCAGACTCGTCCGCTCCAGAGCCTATGGAGACGGAGGCCGCCACCGAGGAAGCCCGCGCGCGGCAACGCTGGTGACGCCGCAGCCACCGAAGAGGCGATCGGCGCTGACGAGCCTGCCGTCGAAGAGGCAGCCAGGGCCGCCAACGCGGCAGCTAAGGAGGGGACCGGCGGTCGCACTGACGGCCCTGAGGCCGCAGGAGCGTTCGATGCTGCGCCGACCGCCGACCCTGCTGCTGCCGCGGCCGGAACCGGCGCCTACTTGGAGGCCGGGAACGGGGTCTTCATTCAGATTCCGTGGGCATCCACATCAAGGGCGCCCGCGGAGGGAGAGGCCTTCGATGGGGAAGTCCTCGCCTCCGCCGGGCTAAAGTTTGTCGACGCGCCCGGCAGCAGTAGTGAGCCCGAGGAGGAGCAGCTTCTGCGCCGGCTTCTGGCCTTGTACCGTGCCAGGCAGGCCAAGCTGGAGTCCCGAGAGGCTCTGGCTGCCAAGGCGGGCGTCGACTTGGAGAAGCGCGCCGAAGAGCTCCGGGCCGCCAACCAGGCGGCCCTCCGGTCCTTGGTGGAGGAGCGGGAGGAGCTCGTCGAGGCGCATCAGGCGTTCGTGCTTGAGAAGGCCGAAGCAGAAGAGCAGCAACGGCTCGCCGCCGAAGAGCTGTCTCGGCGGGAAGGAGAACTGACGCAGCGGAAGGTCGACCTCGACAGCCACGAGGACGACCTTGCCGCGCGCGAGCAGTCCCTTGGCGGAGCTCTGCAGGAAGCGAGGGACGCCGCTGCAGCTGCAGAGACCGCCAAGAGGGACTTGGAGGCGAGGGTGGCACAATTGGAGATCCAGCTGAAGACGAGCGAGGAGAAAGTTGCCGCGCTTACGTCGGAGAGGGAGAAGGACGCCCACAGCCACTCTGAGCTGCAGGCCCGTCTCTCCGACAAGAGCAAGGAGCTCGCCATCGCCAAGGATTCCGTTGCAGACTTGGAGCTGAAGCTGTCCACCGTCACCGCATCACTTGACAGCGCCAGGAATCGGGAGACGAAGCTGAAGGAGGACCTCAGGGCTGAAAGGGCACTGTTGGACAGCGCCGCCCTCACCCAAAACAACTTCAGGCAGACGGTGGAGCAATGGACCGAGGAGCTTGTCGTCGCCGCCACTGACATTGACAGGGAGTTGGCGGGGCTGGGGACGGAGCACCTCGGGTATTCCCCCGACGCGAACCTCCCTCACAGCGCCAAGCTGAGCTTATTCTTCAGGGGAGTGGCGCCGGCCCTCGAGCAGCTCCGGGAGAGGATCCCCACGCAGCTGGCGAATGAGGCGCGCAGGCTTTGCACGGGAGTCGTGGAGAGAGTGTTGACGAAGATAGTCTACCGCAACCCCGGGCTCAACCTCGAGAACGTCCTCAGGACCTTGCCGCCCGACGCCGACCAGGAGGCGCTGAAGGCCCTCGTCGCCCCCATTGTGGCCAAGGTGGGCAAGATCAGGAGAGTTGATGGTGACCGTGCAGACTAGGCCGTCTTCTTTCTGCTTCCCTTGTCGCTGCCAATCACGTTATGGACAGTAGTTTGTTAGAACAGCGACAAGTTATCTTGTAATATAACTTTATTTTGGGTAGTTAATGCAGTGTTATTTCCTTTGTTCGACTCCTTTACTTTGTATGCTTTTACCCTACGCTTTTTAGGGGACTTGCCGGCAAAGGGACCCTTGCCGCGAGTGCTGAGTGCGGAACTTCAGCAGCCTGCTGGCAACGCCGCTACCGGCAAGAAACCTCGCCGCAGCTAGTCGCAGCACACTTAGGTTGTTGAGCAAACTCGAAAACGAAGTAAGGGCGCCACACTTGTCGCAGCACACTTAAGCCGTTGAGCGTGCTCGAAACAAAGTAAGGGCGCGGCTAGCCACGAGTTGGTTCCTCCGCGCACAGGTTTTCCATACAAAGTGCGGTCGTTCAAGGAAGATAACTTTCAAAATTCAAAAATTTGAAATGCTCAAACTTTGGCAACTTAGCTTTTGTGCGTCGTTTGCTTCTCGGCAGAGGCAATGCTTTCTTGAATGGCACTTGGTCCATACCACTGTCTCCTTCCCCCCCGGCAAACTTGTGTGCGAGGAAAAACTTCTTCTGCTTGAGAGAGGAAAGAAAAAGGGTGGAAACATAGATATGGAACCTTGCGGCTCGTTATTGCTTACCGGGGGTGCGTGCTGCACAAAGTGTCAGATAGTACATGCAAGAAAAACGAAAAAGCATGAAACGACAAGTTGTGCGAGGCACATAAGTTTTACTGATGCACGGGGTCTGCGCCCGGCTTTGTACAAAGGTTTACATGCAACAGCGGCAAGACTTGTACAAAAGGTGGTTGCCGGAGCGGATCATGGCAACCACGCCTTATGGGTGAAACTTGCGAAGATGCTCAATGTTCCAGGAGTTGCTCACCGGTAAGCCCTGTTCGGTCTCAAGGCGGACAGCGCCGGGCCTTGTGACTTGCCTCACCCGATAAGGGCCTTCCCACTTTGGCGTCAACTTGTTGGAATTCTTGGCGGAATGAACACGCCGAAGAACAAGGTCGCCTTCCTCGAGACTTCTGGCCTTAACTTTGCGGCTATGGTAGCGGCGCAAAGCTTGCTGATATCGAGCAGCTCGTACAGCAGCCTCAAGATGGTCCTCCTCGAGGAGCAGTGCATCATCTTGCCGCAGCTGCTCTTGCTCGAGCTCATCGTAAGCGAGCACTCGAGGCGACCCGTATACGAGTTCCGTGGGGAGAACTGCCTCTGCTCCATAGACAAGAGCAAAGGGTATCTGTCCAGTGGCTCGATTTGGTGTCGTCCTGATTGACCAAAGAGCCGCCGGCAACTCCTCAATCCAGTTTCTTCCGCATTTGTGCAGCCTGTCGAAAGTTCTTGTCTTGAGCCCGCGCAGCACTTCAGCGTTTGCCCTCTCCGCTTGACCATTGCTCCTCGGATGAGCAACAGAAGCGAAGCAGACCTTGGTGCCAAGGTCTTGGACATACTGCATGAAGGTGCGACTTGTGAACTGTGTGCCGTTGTCGGTGATGATCCTGTTAGGGATTCCGAAACGGCAAACAATTGACCTGAAGAACTTGACTGCTGACTGTGCGGTCACCTTTCTCACTGGTTCCACTTCTGCCCACTTTGTGAACTTGTCGATGGAGACGTACAAGTACTCAAAGCCCCCGGCTGCGCGGGGAAAAGGGCCGAGGATGTCGAGCCCCCAGACCGAAAATGGCCAGGACAAAGGGATCGTCTGGAGAGCTTGAGCTGGCTGATGTATCTGCTTGGCATGGAACTGGCACGCTTCACACTTGGTTACTTGTGCAGTTGCATCTTGGAGGGCTTCTGGCCAAAAGAAACCTTGCCGGAACGCCTTCCCGGCAAGTGCTCTTGCGCCAATGTGGTGGCCACATATGCCTCCATGTATCTCTGCCAACAGCTTTTGCCCATCTTCCCGGGGAATGCACTTCAATCTGACACCATTGAGTCTTCTTCTGTACAGTTCATTGCCGACGAACTGGTACATACTTGACTGCCTGGTTATTCTTTCTGCTTCTTCTGGCTCTTCGGGAAGTTCTCCCGTTTGAAGAAAACGGACAATTTGCTGCGCCCATGCTGGAGCCTGAGGCTCAACAACAAGGACTAAAGGCATTAGTGCTGCTGCGGGAACGTCAGCTTCTACGGCAAGAACTTGTGGCTCGGCCGGAGCTTGACGCTCCCCGGCAAGCTTGCCGGAGCAAAACTTGTCGGGAACGTCTGCTTCAACTGTACAAACCCTAGGGTCTGCAGGAGCAGACTGTTCCTCAGCAACTTTGTCATTGATCCTGGGGACCTTGTTGGTGGCGGCTTCGGGAAGCTCTGCCAGCAAGTAATCACCAGAGACTAACTTTCTCTTCTTACTTTGTCCAGTTGATGGTGTAACGGATGGTTGAGTTAGCTTGAGCACAAAGATCCCTGGTTCCATAGGTAACTTTAGTGTAGCACACTTTGACAAGCCATCCGCGATGTCATTTTGAGCTCTTGGAACATGCTCCATCTGTAGGCCTTCAAAGTGTTCTTCAAGTTTTCTCACTTCGTCGACGTAAGCTTCCATCAAGGGACTCTGGTAGCTCTTGTTCACTTGGCGGACAACGAACTGCGAATCACCCCGCACAATCAGCTTCTTGATCCCAAGCTCAGCTGCGATTCTGAGGCCGGCAAGCAAACCTTCATACTCTGCAGTATTATTCATTGCTTGCTCCTTGGGAAAGTGCATCTGGACGACATACTTGAGGTGCTCGCCGGTGGGCGCGACAAGCAGCACGCCAGCGCCGGCGCCTTGCAGCGAGAAGGCACCATCGAAGTACATTATCCATTCTTTGCTCGCTTCTTTGACGGGGATGCTTGTCTCTGGAACTTCTTCATCTGGCGTTGGTGTCCATTCCGCTATGAACTCTGCCAATGCTGTGCTCTGGATAGTAGAAGTACTTTCAAACTTGAGACCAAAGCTTCACAGCTCCAGTGCCCACTCAACAATCCTGCCTGTTGCTTCTGGATTTTGTAATATCCTTTTCAGCGGAAAGCGAGTGACCACTGTTATCTCGTGTGCTTGGAAGTAATGGCGCAGCTTTCTCGAGGCCATGAGGAGGCCGAAAAGCAGCTTCTGCACCCCAGAGTATCTTGACCTAGCCCCCTGCAAGAGGGAACTGACAAAATAAACTGGGCGCTGCACCATCTTCTTCCGCACCTCTTCTTGCATCTGCGCAGACTCATCCTTGTCGGGGCCAGAGCTTGTCGGGGAAGCCCCCTGCTTGTCGCTGGATGCGCTTGCCGGGGCTGTGGGCTCCTCATCTGCCTCCCTTTCCGCTACTAACGCAGCACTAACCACTTGATTGGTTGCTGCTAAGTACAGCAGCAACTTCTCTTGCGGCTTAGGTGCGACGAGTATTGGAGTGGAGGACAGGTACCCTTTCAAGTCTTGCAGCGCTGCCTCCGCTTCCGGAGTCCATTTCATTGGACCTGCCTTTTTCAAGATTTTGAAAAACGGCAGGGCGCGTTCTTCAGACTTAGAAATGAACCTGCTGAGAGCAGCCACACAACCAGCAAGCCTCCGTACATCCTTGACGCGCTTCGGAGCTTCGATCTGCTCGATGGCTTTGATCTTGTCGGGATTGGCTTCAATCCCCCTCTGGGACACAAATAACCCGAGAAGCTTGCCGGAGGGGACTCCGAACACACACTTCTCGGGGTTAAGCTTGAGTTGTATCTTGCGCAGATTCGCAAAAGTTTCATCTAGGTCTTGAATCAGGGTATCCTTGTCCTTGCTCTTGACCACAATATCATCCATGTAAGCTTCTACATTCCTGTGTATCTGCGGCTCAAAAGCAGTGTGGAATACCCTCGCAAACGTTGAACCCGCATTCTTCAATCCAAAGGGCATGCGTATGAAGCAATAAGTGCCACATGGAGTAATGAATGCGGTCTTCTCTTCATCTTCTTCAGCCATAAATATCTGGTGGTACCCTGAGTATGCATCAAGAAATGAAAGCAAATCACACCCAGCCGTGGAGTCAACGATCTGGTCAATGCGCGGCAAGGGAAATGGATCCTTGGGACAAGCTTTATTCACATCAGTGAAGTCTATACAAAGCCTCCACTTCCCATTTGCTTTGCGCACGACAACAGGGTTGGCCAGCCACGTGGGATGAAGTACACCTCTAACAAGGCCTGCCGCTTCCAGCTTCTTGATTTCCTCAGCGATAAACTCTTGGCGCTCCACCGCTTGCTTTCTGACCTTCTGCTTGACGGGCCGCGCATGAGGACAAACGGCAAGCTTGTGCTCAATCACTTTCCTGGGAACACCGGGGATGTCAGACGGTTGCCATGCAAACACGTCAACATTCGCCCGCAGGAAAGCAACGAGCGTGCTTTCCTATTTAGGATCGAGCGTGGCACTGATGGTAAAGGTACCACCAGTGCCGTCCTCCTTGGCGGACACCTTCTTGGTTGCAGGTGGAGCTGCCATTCCCTTCTTGCACTTGCCGGTGGAGCTCGATGGTGCGTCCTCGACGGCAGCGCAGCACTCCGAAGAGGTGCGTTTGCCGGAGTGGGCCCCAGAGCTCTTGCCGGACTTCGTCTTATTCTTCCCCCCGGGAGCTTCAGCGGCAAGTGTCTTGCTATCCGTTGCGGCTGCTGCGTCCCGGTAAATCTTGTCGATGCAGATAAGCGCGTCCTTCTTGTCGCCGGGGACAGAGATGACGCTTATCGGGCCTGGCATCTTGAGCATGTTGTAGGCGTAATGAGAGGTTGCCATGAACTTGGCGAGCGCTGGACGGCCAAGTATCCCATTGTATGGCAACGGGATATCGGCAACGTCAAAGGTAATCCTCTCAGTCCTGAAGTTTAGCTCTCCGCCAAAGGTTACTGGCAGTGTGATTTTCCCCTTCGGCTTGCTCCTTCCCGGGTTGATCCCTTGGAACGTGCCGGTCTCCTCGAGCTCGTTGTCGGGGATCTGTAGTCTGCGGACCACAGCAGAGGAGATCAGGTTCAGGCCGGCCCCGCCGTCAACCAACATCTTGGTGACCTTGAGGTTGCGGATAGTTGGTGAAACCAACATCGGCAAACAACCGACCGTAGTTGTGCGGCCAGGGTGATCCTCAATGTCAAAGACGATGGGCGTGCTGGACCACTTCAGGAGTTTGCGTGACTCGACGGGTGGCTCTGCTGCATTAACTTCCCGCACCCATTGTTTGAGTTGGCGGTGGGAAGTATGCAGAGAGGCACCTCCATCGACGCACAGAACTTCTGTGGCCTTCTGGAACTCCTGCTCGCTGTTGTCTCCATCGTCCATGTCCTCGTCATCGTCTTTGTCTTCGTCCTTATCGCGGCCGCGGGGAGGTCTATCTCCTTGCCGCTGCTTGGCCTTGCCGCGGCGTCCTCCCCGGCCATTGAATGGCCGCTTCTTGCCGGACTCTCCTCCACCTCCCTGGGCCTTCTCCTTGTCACGACGCTCGTACTCAGCCTTCTGCTGTTCAACGAGGTACTCGACCCTTTTGCAGTTCTGGAGATCGTGGCCCTTGGTGCGGTGGATCTTGCAGTACTGCTTGTCGGAGCCGTCCTGCTTGTCGGGGACCGCTACAGTGGCAGCTTCCTTGCCGGAGCCACCAGCCTGAGCTTTCTTGGCGCCAACCTCCTTGCCAGACTGCTCGACGGCCAGTACTTCCTTGTTCTTATTTTTCTTGTTGTTCCGCCGCCGGTTTTTCCTTGCTGGGGCGGCATCGTCACTGTCTGTTCCTCCTGCTCCAGCATCCTCTCCGGGGAGTCTCCTCCCCTCTTCAGCGCGTGCGCACTTGTCGGCCAGGGCATAAAGCTCACTGACGTCTCGTATCTTGCACATCGCCATTTCCTCCCTCATCCTGCGGTTATGTACGTTCTGATGGAACGCGCTAATAACCGCAGCAGGGTGGACGTCCGGGATGTTGTGCTGGACGCGGCTGAATCTCTGGATGTACTTTCGCAGGGATTCTCCTTCCTTCTGGGCAAGTATATGGAGATCACTTTCCTGGCCATGGGGCTTGTGGCCGCCCGTGAAGGCGCCGACAAACTGATGGCACAGGTCAGCCCAGGAAGAGATGGAGTTCTCCGGCAAGTGCATGAGCCAAGATCTGACGTTTGGCTTGAGCACGAGCGGGAAGTAGTTTGCCAGTATCTTCTCGTCTCGTCCCCCGGCAGCCTGCACCGCAATGATGTAAATGCTGAGGAACTCTGAGGGATGGGTCTTGCCGTCGTACTTCTCGGGTACGTCGGGCTTGAAGTTCTTCATGCTGGGCCACTGGACTTGCCGCAGCTCACGGGTGAACGCAGGGCAGCCTGCCGCGTACGGCAAGTCGCCTGGTTCTCCGGGCGCGTGCACGTCGACAGCGGGCCCAGCGCGCTCGTCGGACTGTCGTCGCGCTTCTCTTCGACGCTCGATGCGAATTCGAGCGTCTTCTTGTCGTCTGTCATCGAGGACTCGGCGTTGATCGCGGCGAGCTCGTGGATCCGACGACGTTGTGGAGTCGTCGTCGATATTGATCCGGCGAGCCGGCGATTTCGGCCTTCGCGGCGGGGAGTGCACGGTAGTTGCACCCCCGGCGGTCTTGTCTCCATCAGCCCGCGCCTGACTGACTTGCCGCGGCCGCGACGTCGTCGGCTGTTGTGGCGTGTCGTTGTTGGCGAAGGCGATGAGGCTTTGGATAGTGGCCCTCCAGTCGTCGGCCTTGTTTGCCGCTGGAGGGAAGTCGAGGAGTAGCTGAGCTCGAGCTAGAGCTTCTGCTGGAGTGGAGGGGAGCGGTGGCGAGCGGTGCGAGGAGCGAGATATGCTCGGACTTCTAACTACGTTAGAAGGAGCAGGCTCTCGCCCCGGCGACCGCGCCTTGCTCGTGCCAGCGCGCTGGCCTTGAGCGTCCCACGACCCGCCAGCTTGGCCTTGTCCCAGCAAGCGTATGGTACCTTGGGTACCACGTCGCTGCCGGTCCGGCACCTCCTGAGAGGGGCGTGGCGCGTGCACGGACACCGAGGTCTTGGAGTGCGCTCGGTCATCCGTCTTGTCCTTGGACTTGGCGGCACCGTGAGTTTCCTCGCCGGCGTTCGTCCTTCCACCAGCGTCTACCCCACCGACCGTTGGCTCTGGTGGCGGCGGGATCGACGCGGACGGGCCTGCTACCTCCGAAGCTTTCTTCTTCGGCGGCATGTCGATGAAGTTAATGAAGTTGATGAAGTTGCTGAAGGTTGCGCCCGCATGAGCGCTGGATCAGGTTCGCACAACCTCGACGCCCCCTACCTGGCGCGCCAAAGATGTCGGGGAAACTGATCGACACGAACACCTATGGGACCGGAGCCCCTTTTCGGTACGGCAAGGGAGCGGAGGGTGCACGAAGAGCGGATCGAGGCGAGCACGCGAGCAGTTTACCCAGGTTCGGGCCGCACAGATGCGTAAAACCCTACTCCTGCCTTGGTTTGTATTGTGTTCTTGGTTCGGGAGCAAGAAGAGCTATAGTGCTTGTCGCTGGCTACACCGAGTGTGAGAGTGATCGAAGGTCGGAACCTCCTCTACGTTGGGCATGGGCCTCCTTTTATAGGTCAAGGGGTCACCGACGGGTGGCAACGTAGGTGAGGGTAAAAACGTAAAAATGGTGGTAGTTGTAACAATGTATGTACAGTGCTCTGTACCTAACCCTGGCGGTGGGGGACAAGGGCATTGAATGCCCGTCACCGTCGCCCCAAACGGTGCAAAAAGCGTCCGTCCGGGCGTCTCCGTTCGCCACGACGGTGGCCTCGTCATCGTGGTTTGCCACCGTGTACCCCAGGCTGCACAGCCTTCCGCCACGTGCCCCTGGAAGGCCCCCAGGGCGACGCGTGGCCGGATGAGCTGGAGCGTGGGCACACAGTGGAAGCTTGCCGCGGTCGCTACCTTGCCGGGGCGCGCGATGCGCCACGGCAAGTCTCCTAAGATGCCATGTTTTGGCCTTCCTGACAAGCTCCTCTTGCCAGGGTCTTGTGCTAAAGGGGTGGTTTTGAGCCTGGAGCGGCCTTCCCGGCAAGCTCCTCTTGCCGGGGTCTTGTTTCTTGAACTTGAATACTTTGTTCTTGAATGGCTCCAAAGGAACCAAAGTGGGCCTTGGTGGGCGCGTGGCAAGCCCTGCCACGGGGCGCTGCTGCTGCCCGTGCACAAGTTGGGATACTAAAGTACCCCTTCTTTAGTACACCGACACTCCGACGCCACCGGAAGCGAGGGGGAGAGAGCCCCCCTCCTTATCCTTCTTCATTGGCCTTCTCCCTAGGTGGGAGAAGGGTTCTCCCTCTGGTCCTTGGTCTCCATGGCATGGGAGGGGCGAGAGCCCCTCCGAGACTGGATCTGTCTATCTGTCTCTCTCTGTTTCGCATCCCCCATATCTGGTCGAAAACCGTTTCTTATATTCCCGGAGATCCGTAACTCCGAATGCGCTGAGATTTTTACACGATTTTTTCCCGGATATAAGCTTCCCTGCGCCCGAAGTACAGTTCCAACCGACGTTCCAGGTGGGATAAGACACCTGGGTGCGCTAGGCACCTCTAGTGCGCCCTGGTGGGTTGTAGGGCCTACGGGCCCCCGTTTACGTTGCTTCCACCTCCCAAAAATCACATATATTCCAAAATAATTCTCTTTGAAATTTTATTGCATTTGGACTTCGTTTGATATGGATACTCTGCAATACAAAAAACATGCAGAAAACAGGAACTGGCACTTGGCACTGGATCAATAGGTTAGTCCTATAAATCATATAAAAAGTTGCCAAAAGTATGTAAAACTTGTATAATATTGGCATGAAACAATCAAAAATTATAGATACGATGGAGACGTATCACCCATGTCTCCTGTTACCCATCGATCGATGACACACAGCTTGGGACCCCCTACCCGAGATGTGCCAGTTTTGACACCGACAATCACCTCTTATTTTTTACTTTTATCCTTTGACAAGCACAATTTGTTGGAGCTAGATCTATAATATATATATATATATATATATATATATATATATATATATATATATATATATATATATATATATATATCCACTCGGATGTAGAGAGCCATGAACCATTATTGTTGACATTACCCTTGAGGTAAACCGTTGGGAGGCGAAACTATAAGCCCCTATCTTTCTCTGTGTCCGATTGAAACTTTGAACTCACAAGTATTGCATGAGTGTTAGCAATTGTGAAAGAATAAATGATAGTTGAGTATGTGCACTTGCTGAAAAGCTCTTATATTGACTCTTTCCGATGTTATGATATATTGTAATTGCTTCAATGACCGAGATCATAGTTTGTTAGTTTTCAATGAAGTTTCCGATTCATACTTTACCTTGTGAATGAATTGTTACTTTAGAATAAGAACCTATATGACAATATATGTTGATGTCCTAAAGATGATCATTATGCCCTCATGTCCGTACTTTATTTTTATCGACACCTCTATCTCTAAACATGTGGACATATATTTCAATTTCGGCTTTCGCTTGAGGACAAGTGAGGTCTAAGCTTGGGGGAGTTGATACGTCCATTTTGCGTCATGCTTTTATATATCAATATTTATTGCATTATGGGTTGTTATTACACATTATGGCACAATACTTATGCCTTTTCTCTATTATTTTACAAGGTTTACATGAAGAGGGAGAATGCAGACAGCTGGAATTCTGGACTGGAAAAGGAGCAAATATTAGAGACCTATTCTGCACAACTCCAAAAGTCCTGAAACTTCACGGGGAACAGTTTTGGAAAATATAAAAAATGTTGGGCAAAGAAAGCACTAGATGGGAGCCACCTGCCATCCACAAGGGTGGGGGGGGGGCGTGCCCTACCCCCTGGGCGCGCCCCCTGCCTTGTGGGCAGCCTGGCAGGCCCTTGATGCCCATCTTATGCTATATCATGTGTTTTGACCTGGAAAAATCAAAATGAGATTTTCGGGACGAAGAACCACCGTCTCGAGGCGGAACCTGGGTGAAACCAATCTAGGGCTCCGGTGGAGCTGTTCTGCTGGGGACACTTCCCTCCCGGAGGGGGAAATCAAAGCCACCGTCATCACCAACGATCCTCTCATCGAGAGGGGGTCAATCGCCATAAACATCTTCACCAGCACCATCTCCTCTAAAACCCTAATTCATCTCTTGTATCCGATCTTTGTCTCAAAACCTCATATTGGTACATGTGGGTTGCTAGTAGTATTGATTACACCTTGTAGTTGATGCTAGTTGATTTATTTGATGGAAGATCATATGTTCAGATCCTTAATGCTATTTAATACCCCTTTGATTATGAACATGAATATGCTTTGTGAGTAGTTACGTTTGTTCCCGAGGACATGGGAGAAGTCTTGTTATAAGTAATCATGTGAATTTGGTATTTGTTTGATATTTTGATGAGATGTATGTTGTCTTTCCTCTAGTGGTGTTATGTTAACGTCGACTACATGGCACTTCACCATGATTTGGGCCTAGGGGAAGGCATTGGGAAGTAATAAGTAGATGATGGGTTGCTAGAGTGACAGAAGCTTAAACCCTAGTTTATGCATTGCTTCGTAAGGGGCTGATTTGGATCCATATGTTTCATACTATGGTTAGATTTATCTTAATTCTTCTTTCGTATTTGCGGATGCTTGCGAGAGGGGTTAATCATAAGTGGGAGGCTTGTCTAAGTAAGGGCAGCACCGGTCCACCCATATATCAAATTATCAAAGTAACGAACGTGAACCATACGAGCATGATGAAAACTAACTTGACAACAATTCCCATGTGTCCTCGGGAGCACTTTGCTTTATACAAGAGTTCGTCCAGGCTTGTACTTTGCTGCAAAAAGGATTGGGCCACCTTGCTGCACTTTAGTTACTTTTGTTATTTGTTACCCGTTACGAATTATCTTATCAACTATCTGTTATCGATAATTTCAGTGCTTGCAGAGAATACCTTGCTGAAAACCGCTTGTCATTTCCTTCTGCTCCTCGTTGGGTTCGACACTCTTACTTATAAAAAGGACTACGTTAGATCCCCTCTACTTGTGGGTCATCAACCATCACATACTTATATGAGTTTGACTGTTAAACGCACGGTCTTTGAAAATTGGGAGTTCTCTAATAAATTCATGAAAGGCCTTGGAGTATGACATATGCGCTCCACCCACGGGGAAGCCTTGCGGCAGCCCAGTATCGCTCAAGAATTTTTGTGAAACTAGTCTTGCAGAAAACTTGTAGTTCAAGGCACAGTCCACTATTCAAGTTGTGATCTCTTTATCTCCCAAGAAGAACTGCACGACTGCTCTAAGGATGCTTGCACTTGGTACTGCTGCAGATGCCGTTGGTGAGATGGTCGAGATGAGGGAGAGCACATGCCTGAAGATTACAATCAAGTTTGCCCACGCAGTGGTGGAGGTTCTTTGACCTGAGTATCTCAGAGAACCAAATGCGCATGACACAGAGAAGTTGTTGGTTATTGAAGAGGCAAGGGGGTTTCCAGGAATGCTCAGATCAATTGATTGCATGCATTGGCAATGGAAGAACTGCCCCAAAGGTTTGCGAGTAATGTATCAAGGTCAGACCAAAGAGGCCACCATCATACTAAAAGCGGTGGCATCACATGACTTATGAATTTGGCATGCTTTCTTTGGAATGACGGGTTCTCACAACGACATCTACATGCTTTAACGATCTCCGGTGTTCAGGAGGCTTTGCAATGGGGAATCACCGCCGTGCAACTACACCGTCAACGGTCGAGACTACAACACTGGATACTATCTTGCCGATGGTATCTATTCTGAGTGGGCGGCATTTGTGAAGACCATATCCGAACCGCATGGCAAGAAACATAGCCACTTTGCAACAATGCAGGAAGCGGCTGGGAAGGATGTGGATAGGGAATTTGGTGCGCTTGAAGCTCGTTGGGGATTTTGTGAGCGCTGCAATGATGTGGGAATCAGAAACTTTGTGGCAGCTGATGCATGTTGTGTTATTTTGCACAATATGATTGTCGAGGATGAGGGTGATGGTGTAGGCCAAAACCCATGATTTTGAAGCACCTGAAGAACAAGTTGAAATCCCGGAAGATCAAGATGCGACTCAGCTCATGAACTTCCTGTAGGTGCATCCGAATCTTCGAGATCATCCAGTGCACACTCAGCTACTCAATGATCTTGTGGAGCACATGTGGACCCATAATGGCAACCAAGGAGCTTAATGCTTGAGTTGTGCTTTTAAAATAAATTTTATATAAACACTATCTATGCTCCGTACCAACATTTGATATTTACGTGCGACATTGTTCTTTATGATCGACGTGTATGGATTTGCATGGATTTGAGAGTCCGGATTTGAGATATGTGAATGTCGGAAGAGAAATATGAGGACCCGTCCGGATGCGCCAGTGGGTGTGCCCGGGCGCGTCCGCGGACGTACAGGGGGGTCGGATTTGCCAGGTCCAACTATAGATGCTCTCAGGTTGCTATGTCTTCAAATGTTATTTTCCGTCCTACTGCCATGTGGAGGCTAGATGGATATCAACTGTCTTTACATATGTTTTTCTCTTTCTTTTTGAAATCGTCACATATACACAATTGTATAATTACGTGTCTAAAATCCAAAGTATGTGGGTCAAAGTGGAAAGGGAATTTTGACCGGATGAGCCATCAACATAGGTGGTACAATTGGATTGGTGAGACAAAGGTAGTGGGTGGAAGATAGACATGGTTGATGTGAACCATATGTCCCTCTTGCAATGCGCAGACAATTATAGATATTCTAAATAAAATTGATATTGATAGCAACTTAATCCCAACTAGCAATTCAATATACGGCAAACAACAAAATCAGAATTGAAGCCCATCTAATAGCAAAACTAAAATAATTCAAGCCCATTTCAACACACAGGCTGATTTTGGTTTTGAACTTAGTTTCAATTCTAGGTATTTTCAAATATCTGATCTCTGATTGGTCCATCTGGACCTCCCACGGATCACTCCCCTACCCGCCACGCTCCTCCCAGATCCAACGGCGGGCGCAGCACGTCACGCGGATCGCTCCCCCCTCCCACGATTTTCCCCGCTCCCAATAAAAGCCGCGCCCTCGCCGCCGTCCAGACCCACAAACTCAGAGCATTCCGATCCAGCACCACCGCCGCCCCCGCATATCGAGTAGTTCCCAGTTCGCCGGAGGAGCAGCAAGCGAGATGGCCGGAAGGAAGGGCGGCGACAGGAAGAAGGCGGTGACCCGCTCCGTCAAGGCCGGGCTCCAGTTCCCCGTCGGCCGCATCGGGCGCTACCTCAAGAAGGGCCGCTACGCGCAGCGCGTCGGCTCCGGCGCCCCCGTCTACCTCGCCGCCGTCCTCGAGTACCTCGCCGCAGAGGTATGTGCCGATCTCTCCCCTTGGTTACTCTGTTCTCGTCGTGCAGGACAGATAACTGACTGATCTGGTTCTTGGTTGAATCTCAGGTGCTGGAGCTTGCCGGCAACGCGGCCAAGGACAACAAGAAGACCCGCATCATCCCGCGCCACCTGCTTCTCGCCGTCCGCAACGACCAGGAGCTCGGCAGGCTGCTCGCCGGCGTGACCATCGCCCACGGCGGCGTGATCCCCAACATCAACTCGGTGCTGCTCCCCAAGAAGTCCCCCGCCGCCGCCGAGAAGGAGGCCACCAAGTCGCCCAAGAAGAAGACCACCACCAAGTCCCCCAAGAAGAAGGTCGCCACTAAGGAGTAGCCTAGCCAGTGTTGCTTAGATCCATCTCTCATGGACTAAGATGAGACCCTGTATGTAATGCCTGCTAGTCTGTAGTGCCCGTCAGATCTGTTGAGCAAGGGTGACATTGTATCTGTTATCTGTTCTAGAATGGCTAAAGATGCAATCGTTTCAGGCTTACCTCTCTTGCTCTTTGATCTTGCGAATGCCTGCTACCTGCCTTTGCGTCCGAAGATTGCTAAATACAGTACTCCATTGATCTTTAATTTTCTGCCGTTGGCAAGCTGGAATACGCTTTACTTATTCCTGTCAAGCTGCGAGAAACTGAATCTATGAAGAACTAGTTAGGATTCCCAATCATCCTCCACCTTTCCCTGCGTGGCAGCTTGTAAATTGATGATGGTGCTGATTAAATTTTGGGTAAGCAAGATGCTTCAGAAGTCCTGCAGTCAAACATTTCAAATTAGATCTTACCATGCCGAAGCATTTTGCAGACAATGTAACCTCTGTAGTTGCTCTGTTTGACAAAAGAATACTTGCAGTTGGAGTTGAACCAACTACATGCGAACTGAAGTTTGGATAGTTTGATGTAGGTAACAAACCAGACCTGAGAACGTTTTGGATGCAAACTAAAATAACTAGCCAGATGAGGTGCTGATTTTGTAATCAGCTAAAGCAGAAACAATATTGAGAAATTTAGATAGGATTAGTCAGGCCTTTCAAAGAGTCCAGTAGAAAAATGTTCTTCACCGGAGTCCACAAGATTTCCTGGGTAAATAAGCAAGTTGATGTTGCACGGTGGGAAAAATAATAAGCAAGAATTTCAGTAAAACTGATGAATAGAAGGAAAAAAAGGTTAAATGTAGAGTAGTTTTTTTTTAATCAAGGAATGAGTTTTTTTTATTAGCATCATTTTCTCTCTTGCAATTGGGCCTCCGGTATGTGCATATTGGTTTTTTTTTAGTTGCAGCGGGCCTCATGCCAATACACCGCTTTGCACAGGTAGGCGCATCCAGGCCCACCATCTTTATTTTCTTCTGTTTCTCTAGTTTATCCCTTGGGTTCTTGCGGGTTAATTTGTCTCCATTTTGCTTCCCCGGTGAAATTTTAAATTTGTTTGGAAAACAAACATGTGGTATTTTTTAAGTCGGCGGATGATTGTTTAGATATTTTCCGCTTTAGAAAAACAAGCCAGGAAAAACAATTTGGATGTTTTATTTTAGCTAAAGATTTTTTTATGGGAGTTAAAGACTTTTTTTTTATCTTTCGGCATAGACTGACATGTATGTTGATGCATGATGTAGGACATATTCAAATAAAACACTTTGTGAATCGGCATGAGCTGTGATTCTGGTTTGATCTGTGGTATGAACGAACAAGCTCATACCACTACTCGTATGAGTGCTCATCTAACCTTCTGATAGCTTGGTCATGCGTGGTCTCTGGCGATACGAACTACGGTGTAGCTGGGGGCTGTTGTATCACTGGTCAACTGACGGTGTTACGGCCTAGGGGTGCCTCCCCTTGTCGTTTACCGATCCAAGTGGGCCGCCCAGAGCCCCCCTAGGCCGGTCCCACCCAGGCCATCATGTCAGCCCCTGGGCTCTTTAGGAGAAAGAATTTGGAAGTCTTTCCATTCTAGATAAAGAAGTCAGATTCCTGGAGGACTCCTCTCCATCGATGTATCCAACTAGGACTCTTGTAACCCTAGGGCCCTCGATATCTCATATAAGTCAGGATTGGGCTAGTCGATGGAACATGTTAGACATTACAATCCTTCAGTATTACATGTACTTTGTACACCCCAATCGAAATATACACGGAGCAGGTGTACGGTTTTACCTCCATTGTGAGGGCCTAAACCTTGATAAACTCGCTTCTTGTTTCTCCTCTAACCTAATCACCACACTAGGATAAATACCTTACTGAGGGATCTACCATAATCAACTCCGAGACCATAAAAGGACTACATCAGCCGCAGAACAACACCACATCAACACCGATACTACATTCTATGTACCATTAGAGGGACCGACTTACTATTACTAATCTAAGCTAGAAATGAGGAGTACACATCCTATAAGAAGCAAGATTACCATAAAACCCAAAGAACGAGCTACCTAAGCCATAAGGTAGGAGATAAGGATACTCTCAGATAGCATAGAGGTGGATGGCTGCTCCAGATCCAGGTAGAGGCAAGCGAGCGTATGCATGCGAGACTCGGCACGACGAGAAGGTGCGCGTGGTCCAAATCCGCACGGTGCGCGATGAGCTGAGACAAGCTAGCACAGTAGGGCATGCCCAAAAGGTATTTGTGGCCCATATCCGCGTGGTGCGCTCTCCTAGTGGTGCCTTGCTCGTGTGCGTGCACTTTGCTGCGTGATGGAGGAGGTGGACGCCGGATGCTAAGCGCGTGGTGCAACGCGAAAATGGCTTGTTAGGAGGGTTGACCGAGTCCTAGGGCTTGGAGGGTGAGGTTGCCGACGAAAGTTGTACTCCAATGATGTCGCCCTCGAGCGTCGTTTCCTTGTTGGAGGCGTCAAGGTGGCTGTCCACACTTTCCCTTCCGACAAGCTACAGGGGAAAACCTAGATCTGATTTATCGAATTGGGCGATGTCAGCGTTGTTAGCTTTGCCTGACATTGTGCTCATTCCCTCTTTAGGGCATCAATTTGGAGGTTCCGGGCGGAGGGACTCGTGGCTAGCGGAGTTGGCCGGTGACGTCTAGCGTGGTTTCGCCCGTGCGGCGAATGTGGGGTCGACGATGATGATTCATCGTCGGTGGGCAGTAGTAGCATCCTTCACATGCGAGGTGCACCGGGTGAGGCATGGGAGCCAATCTCGCGGGATCGAAGCGCGGTCATTCCCCTTTGGTGTCATCGTGGTTCACGTCTTCACGGACAATATTGTGACAAGCCCAGACTTAGGCAACGATTTTTTGCGTGCAATCTGGTAGCAGCGAAGACGCTCGTCACGGTTTTCCTCAATAAACCGAGCGGTCCTTTTGTCATTCTTCTTCTCTAGTACAATGCTTATGCGGTGCATTGCTTGTTCAGGGTGTTCTTGTGCTACCCGTTTCTAATCAATGTGTTTTTTTTTTGCGTGTTCTAATCAATGGTTTTTATTCTTTTCACTCTCTTCTCATGCCCTGCGACAACGTGCGCTATGTTATACGGGGCTGTGAAGCGTACGCAGCCCATCGACCCGTGCCGCTCCACCGGGCAGTCGTCGTCTACCACACCGCCCCGCGTACGTTCTCGCCACCTCATCGATCCGCGGCAAAGCGCACCGGGTCCGTCGGTCCCAAGCACCACCGAACGGCTGGAACCACTCCACGCCATCGATCCGAGGCACCATCCCCTCCGCCCACCTCCCTCCTTCCTCCCGCTCCCTACATAACCTCGCCGCCCCATCCGTCTCTGCTCACCCCAGCATCCGCAGCCCCCCTCACATCCCACCTCTCCCCACCCTCTCCCCACCACCTCCACCAGCGCCCATGGCACCCAAGGCAGCAGAGAAGAAGCCGGTGGCCGCGGCCGAGAAGACGACAGCGGGGAAGAAGCCCAGGGCGGAGAAGCGGGCGCCGGCGTCCAAGGAGGCCGGCGGCGAGGGGAAGGCGAGGGGCAGGAAGAAGGGCAGCAAGGCCAAGAAGGGCGTGGAGACGTACAAGATCTACATCTTCAAGGTGCTCAAGCAGGTGCACCCGGACGTCGGCATCTCCTCCAAGGCCATGTCCATCATGAACTCCTTCATCAACGACATCTTCGAGAAGCTCGCCGGGGAGTCGGCCAAGCTCGCCCGCTACAACAAGAAGCCCACCATCACCTCCCGGGAGATCCAGACCTCCGTCCGCCTCGTCCTCCCCGGCGAGCTGGCCAAGCACGCAGTCTCCGAGGGCACCAAGGCCGTCACCAAGTTCACCTCCTCATAGGCTTGGGCTTGGTCTTCGTTTCTCATGCATTCTGTATGTACGTGTGGTTGGCAGTACGGTGTTACAATCTTTGTAAGGATTGTGCTGCTTGCTTCTTGTGGCCTTGAAAGAAAATAGTGATGTTGCTGTTTGAATTAATGTTCATGTCTGCCTGTATGTCGCTTCAGACTCATCTTGATTTCAACATGTTTATTAGTCAGTTCAGTTCGGAAGGTGGTTCTGTACGTCTTGCCTTTTCTATCGAACTTGGCTGACTTTTTTTCTTCTGAATATTGTTAGCTGTGATTGTTTGTAAGTCTGCAGATAGAAACCTCTAACTTAAATTCTACAATCTTTAAAGTTTGAAATTCTGTAGTTAAATTCATGAATTTTACAGTCGGTTACGTGTTATTTTTCTATGGATGTTGCTGTTTGAATCAATGTTCGTGTTTGTTAGCCTGTTCCGTTCTGCGCGTCTTGCTTTTCTATGGAACTGTATTTGCTCTGATTTTTGTTTACCGTAATTCAGAGGTGTCTCGGTAGTTTCTAAGTCTGCAGATAGAAACCCCTGAATTTAATTTTACACCCTTTGAAGTTTGAGTTTCTGTACTAGTTAAATTCATGAATTTTGCAGTCGGTTACGTGTTATTTTTCTACGGATGTTGTTGGTTGAATCGATGTTCGTGTTTATTAGCCTGTTCCATAAGGCGCGTCGTGCTTTTCTATGGAACTGTATTTGCTCTGATTTTTGTTTACCGTAATTCAGAGGTGTCTTGGTAGTTTCTAAGTCTGCCGATAGAAACCTCTAAATTTAATTTTACACCCTTTGAAGTTTGAGTTTCTGTACTAGTTAAATTCATGAATCTTGCAGTCGGTTACGTGTTATTTTTCTACGGATGTTGCTGGTTGAATCGATGTTCGTGTTTATTAGCCTGTTCCATAAGGCACGTCGTACTTTTCTATGGAACTGTATTTGCTCTGATTTTTGTTTACCGTAATTCAGAGGTGTCTCGGTAGTTTCTAAGTTTGCAGATAGACACCTCTGAATTTAATTTTACACCCTTTGAAGTTTGGATTTCTGTACTAGTTAAATTCATGAATTTGCAGGTTAATACGAGTTGTTATTTTGTCCCTTTTGGCGCCATGTAAGTTTTTGTTTTAAAACGGAAGTTGGTGAGTTTTGTTAATCTCTGACGAAAAATTACAAGTTTTTTTTCTCAGTGGGCTTGTCATCCATACGGCAAGAAATGCGTTAGATTTTGATTTAAAAAAGAAGAGATATATCAGAGGCAGTGCAAGATGTTGCTGCTACCATCATGCCAGATGCAACAACACTCAACCCCAAAAGACGTGCAGAAATCCTCAAGGTGCTACATTTGTACACATTTTAAGCTCAGATATGCTGCGAATAAAATAGAGTTTTTTTTACGAATAATAATTGTTTTTCTCTCTATCTTTTAATTTTATAATTTGGCTGTTTCTAAAAAACAAAACCAGTTGTGTTTGGTTTCTATAATCATTTATGTTTTCTTTCATGCTGATTTTGCTCCTCAAATAATATTCATAGATAGAAGGTTATTAATGGTTTGTACCCAAGGTTCGGAAATGCTAGGTAGAGTTTGGAAGTTCAAAATAAATGTGTGATTAGAGTACAACAGAAAACTTTTTCCGAATACAACTTTATTGTTCTTAATCTGTAAAATTTATAATATGGCAGTTCCAAAAATATAACAAAATATCATTCAAACCAATTGTGTTTGGTTTCTAAGATCATTTGTGTTTTGTGTGTGTGCTAATCTGATAAATAGAAAGCATAAGATCATCAATATAAAGGAACACTTACAAAGAATCCGTGAACAAGATGGCAAGTAGAAACATAACAACATAAAAACAGAGGAAAATATAACCATGCCAATATAAATTTACCACATGATATGAACTTTCTGTAATTCTGAGCTATGAAAAGCTAACTGCAAGGCATGAAATTAACTAATGGCACGAAGTGATGAGGAAAAGAGAAGCAAGTGCATAAGTTCACCAAAGAAATCAAGCAATGACCGGTATCTGAAGATGGTCCATCATTGAACACTGACTCTTCCCAAATTACTCTTAGAATTTCAACATGGAAAAAAAATGGAACTGACAACACATAATTCGTTCAGCCATGATTTAGAAAAATATAATTAGATGAGACCATTCAGCCATGTCATCCAGGCTGGCAAGGAGTTCGGCTTTTTACCGGTACAGGCACACACTTTGTTTTGTCAGACACTGCTCCGAGGGGGTGACCCAGATGAATCATGAACTACTACCCGTCGCCAGGTTGGTGGTCAGCATCCTCGACACAAGGACACACGGCTTGACAATATCGCAGTCACTTAGCCCGCACTCCTGCAGGAACACGGCATTGGGCTTGATCACCTTGCCGAGGTCCGACGAGAGTAGGCAGGACGAGCGCTGGAGCGCCCGGAGGAAGTTGTCGAAGGAGCCGAAGAGGGGCAGGTTGTAGTGCATCTTGGAGACGATGGGCCTGGTTTGGAAGCAGTAGTGGGCAACCGAGACGAGGCGGGCGATCTCAGGAGGCGAGAGACCGAGGCCGGCAAGCCCGGCGACGACGGGGACCAGGGTTTTGTCCACTTTGGCGCAGAGGAACAGTGGGTCTTTGGCGACGACGGCGGCGGCGTCGGTGCCGGAGAGGAAGGCGAGGACGGTATCGGGGTTGGCGGGGGACTTGCGGTGGGAGAGCTTCTTGGAGGCCTCGACGATGGCGGTGGCGGACGATTGCAACAGGCAGCGTGTCTGTGGTGGTGGTGGTGTGAATGGGGGCAATTTTTCATGTTTTGACCCTTTTTGCAAAGAAATTCGGGATCTGACCCCTGTTTGAAAAGTTTTCGGGATTTGACCCTTTTTCTTACCGCCACAGGCTCTGGCGGTAGGGTTAGACAGCCTACCGCCACGGGCCTTGGCGGTAGGGTGCTTATACACGTCAACACGTGGTGACGGTCGCCGTTCCCCTCCGTCGCACCTTACCGTCAGGGCTCCTGGCGGTAGGCTGTTTAACCCTACCGCCAGAGCTTGTGGCGGTAGGTTCCGAGCAGTTATTTCGCCCAGGACTCCGCGCCCCTGTCCATCTCCCCACCCTCCCCCCTCCCCCCCGTCGGTTTCTTCTTCTTTTCTCCCCCAAGTCGCCCCTCTCTCCCTCTCTCATCTCCTCCACTCCCCCCCTCAGATCTTCGCCGATTCTTCACCGTTTTTGCGGATTGAGATGGCCCCGAAGAAAGAAACGTAAGCTCCTCCAATCCCTCCAATTAGTTTTTGCAAACTTGCTTCCGATTCGATGCATTATTCGTCTCCAACGTATCTATAATTTTTGATTGTTCCATGCTATTATTTATGAAGTCTTGGAGGTTTAATGGGCTTTATCATACACTTTTATATCATTTTTGGGACTAACCAACTAACCCAAAGGAGCAGTCCAGATTGATGTTTTTTGCCTGTTTCAGGGTTTTGCAGAAAAAGAATATCAAACGGAGTCCAAACGGAATGAAACCTTCGCGAGAAATATTTTTGGAGAAAATCACGCACGGGGGACTTGAGAACCACGTCAGGGGATCAAGGGGCTGCCCACGAGGGTGGGGGGCGCGCCCCTGCCTCGTTGTGGCTGCGGCTTCGCGACGGGACCTCTCTAGTGCTTCCGCAGCCTTGGTATTTTCTACCTGGTTATATGTCCACCCTAAACTCCTCCTACCGGTCATGGCGAAACGACTTGACAGGAAAGACCTAGTTTTGTCGATGATGAGGAGAGGAACTGTGAAGTAATTTTCGAGTGGGTAGTTTTTATAGCTCGGTGCTAAGTGTGAACACATATTAGTTTGATATGTGTGAACAGATTTGCATTTACTTATTGCGCTGTAATCTGCAATGTGACGAGAAACAAGGTCAAAATTTATTGATGGCAGAAGGTTGACCACGTGGTTGCTCGCCGTTGAATCGGATGTTTGCCAGTATCACACACATCTTGTTAAGTTGAACCGTTTCCGTTGTGTTCGCTAATCGAAAACAGTTCGTCTGGGTGAACCGTATGCCCCATATCACACACACCTTGATCTGGCTAATCGTTTCTGTTGCACTCCCTAATAGCAAACAGTTCATCGGAGCGAACTGTATGCCCTATATCGCACACACATTGATCTGGCTGCCCATTTCTGTTGTTCTGCCTCACCGCAAACATTTCGAACGGCTCAACCGTGTGCCCTGGATCGCACACGCAACTACAATTTGAACCGTGTTTGATGTATCATTCATCGCAAATGTTGCACCTTTTTTGACGTTTTTTTTACATCCCCGTTTGTGATTAATGCATCACACACCGTTTCGTCAAATGGTCTCTGATCGTAGTGTCGCGTTAGTAGCAACATGCAGTAGTGACATCTTTCAGAGATTCTATGCCCAAGGACAATACATTTATTCACCATAAAGTGACACTTCTCTCCGTTCAAAACATGTTGAGTCCCCTCACATCTCTGCAAAACCAAGTTATGATTGTGCAAGCAATCATTGAAATAAGTTCCATAGATGGAGTAATCGTCCATGATCTTTTCGCAAAAATCAGCAACGATAGCAATAATATATCTTTGAAAGGTAAAATGTGCATTACATAATAAACTACAAGACATACATTTGGTCCTGGGCTAGGTAGGGTCTTCATCTAGATTAACGCATATTTTTTTTGCGAATGAGATTAAAGCATCCTTAATGTGCACTTTCTTTAAAAGGTGAGTCGAGGTTGTGAAATTGGTAAATTGGAGAAGGGTAAAAGTTTAGGAGGGAAAAGTTCCAAGTTGTTTGTGGAACTGTCCCCATGATGTCCTTGAAATACTCCTTTTTTAGTTGTCCTTGAGATACTCCTTAACTATCGTAGCTTTTTGAAAGGGAATTTCAAACCTTGGTGGTTAAGGCAAACAATTTTGTTCTTACAAACTCTTTGCGAGGTCGATGTGTGGAAATATTTGGTATTTTCTTCCCCTTTGATAGCAGCCCACGCTTTTATCCCTTTGTTTCTAAAAAGGGTTTTTTCTGTGATAACTTTTTGGAGGAAAGTGATTGCGTCTCTTTCAAGTTCTTTTTGTTTCGGAGTCGAGAGGGGTCTACTCTCTCTTTCTCTCTCTCTCTCTCTCTCTCTCTCTCTCTCAATACACGGCTGAACGATACAAGATGGTGAGACGGCTCTTATACAATGTCGATCCCAGAATAACCGGAGCACACAACTCTACTGAAAAATAACACAGGAAGAATTAAGTACAACGCCACACTACACCCTAACACACCTAAGCTCCACGACAACGCCCCATGAGGGAAAACGACGCAAAGCATCGCCGCTGCTGAGTCCAGAATGGACAAGGGTTTTCACCCGGAACCCTGACATGAAAAAGGAGCATCTCGGCAAGTCTTCATGAAGAGAGCGGCGCCCGCAAGCGTCACCGTCGTCGGCGCCAAAGCGCTGAGCTTTCACTCGGTAACTCCGACGTGTCACCAGGAGGTCTTCAGGACAAGCACGGCGAGACTAGCTCCCCAGGTCCGGACCGGGGCGTCGTCACTGTCAAGACAGAACGACCGCCTAAGCCATCCACCGCTACCCCTCTTGCCGCCCACACGACCAAGAGTGGTAGCCACCATCACCACCATGGACTCCGCCGGAGAGCCACCCATGCAGACCACCATCCGGAGTCGCCGCCCCGGCATCCATGTCCGAGAACCACCAACGATCTCCAACACACCATCCCAACCACAGTAGAAAGAGCGAAAGGTCCCGCCTTTCACTCCTAGCCCAACATCAGTCCGGAGCCTAGGTCGACACCTCCACCGTAGAAGGCGTCCATGCCTGCATCCCCAGCCAGTCCCGGTGGACCGGGGGGGACACAACCCCGAGACTACCAACGGCCGTCGCCGAGCAAGCTCACATAGCGTCATACCCGTTGCCACAAACGCCGAGCTACCGAGTGGTATAGTTTCCTTCTTCAAATCTGGTTAACCTTTTTTGAGAAGGTCACATGTAGATGGGCTGGAGTTCTTCTGCCAACCCACTAGGGTGGCACACAAGTCTTTGATGCCTTTTGAAGTGCAGCCGTTGGGCAGATCCCATGGGCCAAATATCTATTTGAGACCCAACAATGTTGTACAATATTAAGGAAGGTTGTGGATTTGACCCAACCTGATTCAAATAGGAATGGTGGGGGCCTGGAGTGCGGTGTGTGAGTGTCGATGTGCACTATTAGTGGGACATGATCGAATGCAAAACGTTGAACAATATTCCGAGGTAGATTTAGGAGGTGGGCTAGTTGCCCAATACCTTAAAACTTATTATTAGGAGTTAAGTTTAAGGAGTGTTTTTTTTATAATTATAGAAAGGAACGGGCTAGAGATCCTTAAGGTATCTACAAATGTATGACATTATCTTGAAGTAGAAAAGGGAAAACGTTGAGAGGGTAAAATAAGCTCTTGGCTAATCTCTTGGTTAAGAGACAGACAACGGTTGATCTTGTTCCCTTGGTACCATATCCCATGTCATGCCACATCTTTTCGTGGAGTAAACTTGAGACATTATACAAATTATGTCATTGTCGAATCTAAATGGTGTGGAGAGCCTGAAGAGATAGAGAACCAGCTTTTTTCTCAGATATTCATTGGGGGAAATGGCTGCTATGTCCGATGCTTATACACGGTGGATGATACCGTGCGAGAACAAGGGTCAAAATGGGAGGGAAGTGGAGACCATTAATAATGCCGCGAGAGACCATCGTATGTGTCTGCTGTTTCAAGTGTGTGGGGGCAAAAGGGGTAGCAACACTTCGAGGCATCGAGGATGTGCTTGCGGAGGAGCAAGTCATGGGTATGAATCTGTGATGACTAGACAAGGAGCACACTGAAGAAAGGGACTCCGAATGGCATGGTACTCCCCAAGACGCCACGTCCAAGGGTGCCACCTCCCCTCTGGACCAGCAAAGATTGTGGAAATCAAAATAGGGAGAATAAGAAAGAGGGAATAAATTCATAACACAACAAGTTATGCACCGAAGCCAAAAAAGACATCCAAGCGAGTATTAATTATTAACCAGTCCAACAACAATAAATTCATCATGAACCAAAAGTGAGAAATTACAAGATACCATAAAACCAAGTCTAGCTAGATAGATGGTCTAGAGTTCACAAGTTATATGTTCCGAATTCTAAATTATTCCTTTGTTCGGTAGAATTAATTGGCATCAGATGCACATGCACCAAAATGATGGAAACCTTGTCGCAGCATACTCACACCTTCCATTTCTGAATAGTCAAGGGCCGGTAAGTCCATCGACAACCCAGATCTTCTCACCCTTACAAAAAACCGAATCCTGTACACAAATGAGAAAGATTAGTCTGATGTGTCTGCAAAAGTACACATTGCACGGCTACTTGACAATGAAAATGAAGATACTGGAACAGAGATCATTATGTATGAAAGAGATTCACTTTACCAGACGCAACTTATTTAACATGAATCTAGACACAAACTTCCATTATATTTGATACTCTAACACCCAAACGTTTAGCTAAACTACTCCCAAATGAGAAGGCAGAAAACACTATCACTATAAGCAATTTCATGGCAAAGGAAATGTGAAATATGCAATCATCACATACATTACTACAATGTTATGTATGGACTTTATTTCTGAAGAAAAATGTTACATAAGCAAGTCTACAGAAATGGCGAATAATTTAGCGCTTGACAAAAGCAAACTGGGTGCCGAATAATTTAGCCCATAAGGGCAAGGAGCTGCTCCGAGCCAGTGAGCCCACACAAAAAACGTGTTATCAATTAGCACCAATGGTTCCACAATGCAACGAGTCAAAAATATTATTCCCTCTGTACCATAATATTTGTCTTTCTAGCAGTTCAAATTGAGCTGCTAGAAAGACAAATATTATGGTACAGAGGGAGTATATGACTGCAGATATTTAAGTTACTGTTCAGAACTAATATGTCAGCATGTGATAACTACTCTAAATTAATGAATTCAGACATTTGTGCTAGTTCGGAATAAAAGCAGAACTAATCAACAAGTCCATATTGTGTTAGACTCGCTGTTCTGGCAAGACATATATTGAACATCCTTTGCCAACAAAACGGATTATATTGGTTTCATTTCTGAGCCTGGCAAGGCTTGATCCAGATTTTCATATCACAAACAATTCGGAACTAGCAGACTGAACCACACATTTGCGTGGCTAGATTCATATAGAATGTTAGATATGTCAGTTTAATTTTGAAATGGTCTCTGCAACACTTTGACTATTTTTTATTTGAATATCCTTATGTACTCCCTCCATTCCGTTTTATAGTGCGCATAAAATTTTCACGGGAATTTCGCAATGTAGTGCGTATCTCGTCCAGCGAGCAATTTTGGACGAAACTACCCTCCCACCGAACAGCCAGCGCCCCACCCCACCGCATCGCTCCATCCCCTGTCTCTCTCCCTTATCTCTTTCTCGTGGCTGAGGTGATGCGCACATGGGGCTGGACAGAGTTAGTGGAGGGGTATATTAAACCCAAGTACATGTGCCAGCTCACTCGTTGGTATTGCCGCTGAAACTATACGCACTGTAAAACGGAATGGAGGAAGTAGTATTTTACATAATAGTACTATGGAAAGAAATGCTTTGGATAAAGTGGCACTAATTTACTCGACTAATCAATATACTACCTTTTATATATTAAAAACCATGCTAGCAACATTCTATTGCGTGTATTTTATTCAGTCCATGCTTTTTTTGGTATGTTTGATTGGTGCCAAAATATACCCCACCAAAATTTTGTCAGCCTTTGATATTTTGGCTGCTACTTGGTTGATCACCAAACAATGCACATTTAACACTAAACTGAGAATGACGAGAAGACATCTACAATTCCCGCTATAGCACTAAATTTGAACTCATCCATTTAGCGCCGCTACAGCTAGAGGATATATCATATATGATGTCTGATTGTATGCTTATTTTTTTTCTATTTTTTCATGATTTAAAAAAATCTAAATAGGCTTAGCTTCGCTATAGCTCCACCATAGTTTTGCATTGCTTCTCACTGAGCCACCACCAAATGGTATAGCCCGCTATTTAAAACTTTGGCATTATCCTTTTGGGATATTAGGGACTAACTCTAGCTAGATGGTTCACAACTTGTCTTGGGTTTGTTTTTGCTATGTTGTATTGTTCAGCATACGTAAAATGACTTACCATATAATCTACATCATTTGTTGCTTTCAATATGCATAGTTGCTGCCACAATATATATTATCTGCATCCTTTTCATATTCACGCGCACTTGCATACACATGACATTAGCATGAACCCATAGATTCTTCTTGTGCTATCTCATGCATTATTTACATGATTTTTATGTCATCGCTCCGTGGACTCTATTAGCAACCAAATCTATGAATTTTTATGCTGGTCTTCATTGTACTGAACTCTTTTCTTATTGTTTCAAACAAATTCATCTTGATACAACTAAAAAAATTCCCTAACTTTTTATTAGCAGAAGGAACAAGCGGATGTTATGTTGAAATTATTTTCTCCGCCACCACATATCTCATCTTGTTGGTTGGTAGTCAAAAAATAAGCCGTGCAGATCCTTTTTTTCCATGAATTATTTTGTGTTGTAATTTACATTGTTGCCGTTTAAAGAAGCCACGTTGATCTTTTTGTTCTATAGAATAAATATAATTTGACTTTTCAGCCTAACATATGTACCCGCAACTTTTGACGGTGTAGGTTTTTATCCCATAAAACTAATTATGATATTCACAAGAAAAACTAATCATGATATTGTAGTTTGCACATTTTGCTCATATATATAGTGCAATCATAAAAAATAACAAGCTGATTTTTCGTATGGATCTACCACGTACGTGCGTGCAATTGGTTATTTATTACCTAAACTATTCAGTTTGAAGAAGCCGAGTACTAATTAAATTGGGAAGGATCCAGTAGTTATAGACACAAACTGATCAGTTTATGTCTATGTAGTACTCATCCTACCGTAAGCTAATTGGTCTTGGCTTACCTTACAAGTCCCATCCGGATCCAACAATTGGCCGACTGAATTATTTCTAGCCAATTAGATTTACGTGCTGTGAGTTCCTATATATTTGACAAATGTCAACCGTACAATATCGGAATTTTATACTAGTGAATCTCAGCCGTTCGTATTTTATCGTCTTAACAGTATACTAAATAATAATAGATCCCTACAAACTGTTTTCATGCACAATTTGTTTTTCTATTTACTACCTGCTTTCTTATTAGTTTCATTCCCACATATGAAAGCTAATTTAAACACATAGAGATCATGTAAAGAGTCATTTGTTAGCTTACGTATGTTAAATGCAGATAAGAACTTCAAGACTTTGAGAATCTTCTCGTCGACCACATTACACTTGACTTCAACTATGTTAAGGTGCTCTGATATTGCAGATGATCCCTCCATTGGACTGTGGCTTCCTTTCATTTCCACTTTATGAGTCGGTCCCTATTGTCATTAAGAAAAAACATTGAACCAAGATAGATAACCGATAATAACTTTTAACACTGCAACCGTTATCTAGTTAAAAAAATCATACCTTTGAAAAAAGTTGAAGAGTGAGCTTCTCTAGAACTGGTGATTTTTTCAGAATGCAAGCTAGTGGATTCATGTCCGGAGCCTCGCACCAGTATTCGTTGAGTAATAGAGTCTTTAACTTACTAAATGTAGGGCAGCATTTCAAATCTCTTGTGAAAATGAACTGGAGAGAAAATACCAAAAGTAATTAAATCAAGTAATCCTTACTGAGAATGCGAGATGATCACATTCCACATCTAAGACACACAGTTTGGTGGTGATTTATATGTAATCTGTTTATCTCCAAATTTCCGTAAATGATATAGATAGATAGTGGAACACAAAAGAGGTATATATAACATAAATAAAGAAGTTAAAAGACAAAGTGCCATACCTTGCTCGATTCAGATATCAGTTCAAGATGTTTAGCACTTGAGATCCCACCCAGAAGCACGCAGTCGCTGCTGCCATCGTCATGCGAAATACAATTGACACACCCGTTCTTATTATCTCCACAGAAGACACCGGAGTTATTATAATTCATACAGACATCGCTGAAGCTTTTGCCAAGGTTCACACATGCAGTCTGCAGCAACTCCATGTTTTCAAGAAAAGGGGTTTTACCGAAGAAGTCGTCCAGCTTCAAAGAGACAAGGCCCGGGGTGGAAATGCGGAGCCGGGCACGCAAATCGGAGAGGCAACCAGTGATGCTCAAATGCTTCAGGGAAGGCGACGACATCCTATCGACCGAGATGTTGCACTCACTCATCTTCAGATCCTCCAGCGCCGGACAGCCAGCGAAATCAAGAAACGCCTTCTGCAGGCCCAGACCATGGAGGTCCAGCGTTTTCAGGTACCGGGAGGCGAGAGGCAGGTCGTCCGGGTAGAAGTAGGCGTGGGAGATTTCAAGGGCGAGCGCCCGAACGTTGCACATGAGGACGAAGCGGGTCCATAGGCTCACGTAGGGCTCCTCGCCTTGGGAGCAGCTGTGGAATCTCATCTCGACGCTCTCCAGGTCGGTGCGGTCGCGCAGCATCAGTAGGTGGTCCACGAACACCCGGAGGTCCTCGACGCCGGCGGGCTCCTGGCCGTCGAGGCCGACGATGCGCAGGGCTCGAGCGGCCTTCCAGAGGTGGCGCCAGCGCCGGGCCAGCACGCACGTCCGGACGGACTCCTGCGCCGGGAGGAAGGAGAGCACGTGCTGGAGGAGGCTGTCGGGGAGCGCGCCGATGCGGTCGGCCACGGCCGCCGCCGGCGCGCTCTTGCGCTTCTTCCTAGGAGTCATTGCGTCGCCGGCGCTGCGAGGGGAGAAAGGATCATCAAACGAGGCAAGAAAGGTGGAGAAAATGGGATGAGTTGCGGCGGAGTCGCCTCACCCTCACCTCGCCGGAATGTCGCGCCGCCACGAGAATCGGAAGATGGGCGGACCCGCCTCGCCTCACCTTCAAAGGGAGGTTGGGCTCCAGGAGAAAGGCTATATAGGAACGGAAAAGCTCCCGCCTCATGGGCCAGCCCATCTACAAAGGGTCTGTCTAGATCTCAGTCGCGAAGTCTAAGTCGACTGACGTCATATATAATTGATCGCAGGTTTAACTCCGTTCGCATGCCTGGAGTCAGTTTCCTGTTTGTTTTGTGTTGGCCTGCGTTGGCCTTTGTTGGCTCACCACGTGGGCTGCTGTTGAGCTATATTGACATTGTCCATTTGTTGTGCCTGTTTTTTTTTATTTGTGCGTTTTACTGGAATTGCTAAAATATTGTCCCGTTGGTGTATTGCTACACAGCACAATGTAGCTCTTATTTATTTTACGCTAGCATTGCTAATGCTCTGTTCCTTCTTTTTGTGTCATTTTTTCTCTTTAATATTTTTTTATAATTGTTTTGTATTTTTAAATGATAAATAAATATTTAATGCAACAAATACAAAAATTAAAAACAAACAAAATATAAAGAAGAAGACAATTTAATTGTCTGTGACCGACGAAAAACTATATGCGTCCGACAAGTGTGCAAATGGGTATCAATATTATTTTGGAAGGGGAAAAAGTAATTTGCATGCGAATGACATGTAATTGTGTCCGACCGAGGACATGCAATTATATGCGGCTGACATGTGTGATCGAGGACATGCAATCGCATGCGGCTGACATGTGTGCATCTGGGCAGACGGACCGCCGACGTGTGTGCCACCTGATGGCAAATATTAAAAAAATAAAAAACAATTAAGTTTGCTAGCAAATGTTTGAAATACCGATTTGAATCTTCCCTCATTCCTCACAAAACAATAAAGAGTTGCACTCTCTTTGAAGACATGCAATTATAGCCAGGCGACGCTTGCACTTGCGTACATAGTAGCAACTACAATTGCCTTCCTTCACCCGGACAGAACATTACTGAGTTGGAGTTGCAATCACAAGACGCGCATGCAATTGCGTAACTATTGGAAGACATGCAATTGCAGTCGGGTCGAAGCTTGTAGTTGCGTGCCTACTAGCAAACTCCCTTCACAACAGCATTAAAAATGTGTCCGAGGATCTGGACAAGTAACTCTTCTCTCCTTTAATATGCTCCTTTTTTTTTGAGAAAATGAGCTCCGCTGTCAGAATCAAATACAAAAAAAAAAATCTTCATCCTTGGAAAAACAAAAAAAAAATGCAAAAAAGGAAAAAAAGTGTATGATTTCAAAAAATAAGAAAAAAAACACAAACTGGTTGTGAGATCGGGTGTTTGATTTGTGTTTGCGGGAATGGCAGAAAACGAGGGTGTTATGGTGCTCGTGTGACACATAGCAAGGGTAGGGGATTCACGGGGGAGCTGCCGCCCTTCCGACCAAGCAAAAAAGTCTACTTGCGAAAAATGTTTGTAAAAAGACATGTAGTTATAGTCCATGGGACAACACTTGCACTTTCATTACTAGTTGCCCCCTCTCTCTTGTTGTCGCCCCTTCGACAAAACAAAGGCGCCTAGTTGCAACTAAGTTAGAAGACACTAAGTTACAACCATGCTAGAAGACATGCAGTTGCATGAGTATAGTCGGACATGCAACTGGACACCTCTCTCTCGTTGCCGCCTCCTCTGACAAAACAAGCCCCCCCTAGTTGCGACCAAGTTAGAAGACATGCAGTTGTGTGCCCGTTGTGGGACATGCAACTGGACCCATCTCTCTTGACGGCGTCCCCTTCGACAAAACAAGGGTCTGCCCCAGTTGCGACCATGGTCGAAGACATGCAGATGCATGCCTAGTGCGGGACATGCAACTGGTGCCTCTCCCCGTACAAAAAAAAATGGAAGTTGAGTTGCAACCAAGTTATAAGAAATGTAGCTGCGACCATGCTCAAAGACATGCAGTTGCGTGCCCGTTGTGGGACATGCAACTGGCGCCTCTCCCCGTACAATAAAAATGGAAGTCGAGTTGCAACCAAGTTATAAGACATGCAGTTGCCATCAAGTTAGAAAGACATGCAGTTGCGTGCCTAGTGTGGGACATGCAACTGGGCCCCATCTCTCTCAACGCCGCCCCCTCCAACAAAACAAAGGTCCTCCCAGTTTCCACCAAGTTAGAAGACATGGAGTTGTGTGTCCATTGCGGGACATGCGACTGGCGCCTCTCCCCACATAATAAAAATGGAAGTCGAGTTGCAACCAAGTTATAAGACATGCAGTTGCGACCATGATCGACGACATGCAGTTGCGTGCCTAGTGTGGGACATGCAACTGGTGCCTCTTCCCGTACATCAAAAAATGGAAGTTGAGTTACAACCAAGTTATAAGACATGCAGTTGCGACCATGCTCAAAGATATGCAGTTGCACGCCGGTTGTGGGACATGCAACTGGCGCCCCTCCCAATACAACAAAAATGATAGTCGAGTTGCAACCAAGTTATAAGACATGCTGTTGCGACCATGGTCGAAGACATGCAGTTGCTGTAGGAGATATGCCCTAGAGGCAATAACAAATGTTATTTATTATCTCCCTGTTCATAATTAAGTTTATATTCCATGCTATAACTGCTGTGGTTCCCGAGCCCGTATATCCATAAAGGCTCTGGGGAAGACCCATGTGCACGTGTGGAATAATAAACGATAAAAAGTATTCCTAGTCGTGCCTCTAAGACTAGCTCAAGTGTTGCATGATGATTATGTTTTCCCAATCATGGGCATGTCTATGCCAGCAACTTTGAGGGCACAATGTTATAGGAACATTTGTGTTGAATCGACCCGAATTGATGTTATGCTATGAGATACTTTCGTCACAAGTTAATGGTTAATAACACAGGAAGTTAATGTTTGCATAATTCCTTAGACCATGAGAGTATCGAGTTTCTTCATGCTTGCTTCATGAACTTTGGGGTTTGTTAAACGTCATCCGTAAATGGGTGGCTATTACGGCGGCTTACGGGTTCATGGAAAAGTGTGGCAAGTAACGAGGTAGCTCAAGATTGGGATTTGCTCCTCCGTCGATGGAGAGATATACTCGGGCCCTCTCGGTGTAACGGTATCCATCATCGTCTGGCCAGACACAGGGTGATTTGATCACTGGGATGCCGGAACACGAAAACGAGAAAAGAGAACAAAACCGGTAACGAGGTAACTTGCATAGTGGACAAAGTGTTGGCCCACGGGGATGCAATAAATCTCACCTCGGGTTTTGTGACATATCACGAAGCAACAGGAATAGCTCACAGCAACTGGAGGTTCACTCGAATATTCATTCGTGTGGGTATAGGGGTCAATATGGGTGTCCACGGCTCCGATGTTGATCATTGATCGGAAGGGGTTCCGGGTCATGTCTATACTTCACCGAACCTATAGGGTCACACGCTTAAGGGTCATCTATCTGCTGAATACTAGACAGGGAGTCTGAGAGAAAGTTTCCGGAAAAAGTTTTTCGGAAACGTCAGAAAAGTTCTGACGAGAGAGGTCACCGGATGAGTTCCGGTGAAACTGAAAAGTTGTTTCAGAGGATACCATAAAGTCAAATTGGTTTTGGCACATGCCTGATAATTCTTGGAGGATGCCAGAATCGTTCTGGAAACTTTCTGGAATTTTCGGAGATGAAAACCGGAAATGTTCTGGAGCTGCCGGAACCGCTTCAGATGCTTTTCGCAGATGAATATCACTAAACTGGAATTGTTCCAGAACGCGTTGGAAATAATTATGGTGGGTATTGGAAATGTTCTAAGCCCACATGAATATTTTCAGTTCGATCAGACGCTGAAAAATGTCGTCGTGAATAGTGAAAATCAGCTTTATGGTTACTTTATTGGAAAGCCACCTTTTAGGGCTTTTCCCAAAAGGCTTCTAGAAGGACTTGGGGATCAAGGAACCCCCTTTGGGGGGCCCCCATGAAGGTGGGACGTTCACATGTGCAGCTCCTCCATGGAGCTCCACATGGCACTCCCATATGGCATATTCCCTTTTAGAAAGGCATATTCCATGGGCATTTTTGGTATTTTGAATACCATCTTTACCCCTTGGATTTCCTATAAAAGGAGGAGAGTGGGCTGCCCACTTCCTCATCCCTTCCTCACATACATGCCATTGCAATGATCTGGCTTCTCTCTCCCTCCCACGAAATAGTTTCGTAGAGCCGAAAGGCTGTCTGGGTTCCGGTGGGAACTAGTTCTGGACGGCGAAGCCCTGCCGGATAGATGACACCGTATGTGTGCAACTCTGTAGAGAGGTCGTAGTTTCGATCTTAGTGCCCTGAGGGGCTGTTCGTGAGTGCCTCCCGAAGGGCTGTCCAAGTGACGGTCCGAGTTCTGTGAGTCCTCCCGAAGGGCTGTCCGGGTGACCGTTCGAGTTTCGAAGGTCCTCCCGGAGGGCTGTCCGCGACACCGTCCGGGGGACTGTTCGACCGTCTCCCGGAGGGCTGTCCG
>LR738714.1:13961864-13995619 GCA_902687465.1 Secale cereale | reverse complement strand
CGTGCCTAGTGTGGGGCATGCAACTGGGCCCCATCTCTCTCGACGCCGCCCCCTCCGACAAAACAAAGATCCTTCTAGTTGCGTAGAGTTACGTACCCATTGTGGGACATGCAACTGGCGCCTCTCCCCGCACAACAAAAATGGAAGTCGAGTTGTAACAAAGTTATAAGACATGAAGTTGCGACCAAGTTAGAAGACATGCAGTTGCGCACCTAGTGTGAGACATGCAACTAAGCCCCATCTCTCTGGACGTAGCCCCCTCCGACAAAACAAAGGCCACCCTAGTTGATACCAAGTTACAAGACATGTAGTTGCGTGCCCATTGTAGGACATGCAACGGGCGCCTCTCCCCGCACAACAAAACTGGAAGTCGAGTTGCAACCAAGTAAAACCAACAAAACGGCTATACAACTCATAGTTATGGCCCAGTAATACATATGAGGGGATTTGAGTTCAGAGATAATCCTCAAAAACATGGATATGATTTGGCGAAAGTAATGTTTAAGCAAAAACATATTCTTCGACCTACTAATGCCGACTAGAATAAAACAAAACAAGTGAATTGAATCACTCCTTTTGATGGCTTCAGTAATATGTACGGGGGGATATGAAGAAGCACTTCTTGAGACACCAAAAAACATCCCAGTAAAGAACAGTATAAACGATAGCACTCACCAGATTAAAAAAAGAAAAAAATGTGTCCAAAAAAAGATAACCAACAGAGGTTTATTTCCAGAAAACAAAAAAGAATGTCAACTTAGCAAAAACCCTAAACACACATCTATCTTGTCACCTACTCATGAACAGAGGGTGTAAAAAAATGTAATATACTCTCTGATGTACAAAGAGGATGTAAAATGCCTTGTAGTTGCACGTGGTTCCCATAAATACAATTGTGCGTATGGGACACATGATTTGTTTAGTGGTAAAAATACAAAGAAAAAGCAATTGTTTCTCTATCAACCTGACATAGAAAAGAATAAGACATATAAACATGACTAAAATATTTTTTGGTAATACATAAATGATAAAAGCAAAAACTATACAAAGAAATAGGCAATACAATAAACAAAAAAATAATGTAGAAAAGACATCAACAAAGTTAGAGTAAAAATAGCTCAAGCGTGCCAAAATGTTTGTTTTACAATTTTTTAGATGGTCCATATTTCAATAAAAATAAAAATATATAAATAAAAATAAATGGAAAAATAGCTTAATAAAAACGATAAATACATACACTAAAATAGAAAAGAAAATAAATAAATAAAAAGGAATGATAAAAGTAGACGTGAATACACAAACTGAGCTTCTTACTGTGCACACTTGCCCAACAAAAAAATAAAGAAAAATACAATGTATTCACATGGAAGACCTATGAGAAAATAAAAAACAGAAAAGAAAAAATATAAAGAACTGCAAGCGACAACCCATGGGCCAGATAGGAAAGCAATGCAGCGCAGAAGGTCCCGTGCCCGCTGGGACAAAGCCCAGTACGTTTTGGACAAAAAATACATCAGCCAGAACACAGATCGATCAAAGCAAAAGCAAATCAACTAATCTCGTCGACTTACCTTTTGGACATATTCTTCCCCTACGGCGACTGCCTAGGGTTTCGACGTATCCCGGCGACGGCGCCGGTTTTTTCACTCTTCCCCTCGGTAGATCTTCGCAGGTGTTCCCTCCGGACTCGGGCTACTCGTCTGTGGTCTGCGGAGGATCTGCTGATAGATCGACCTAGGGTTTGACGGTGAAGGGTAGATCGGTTTTCTCATGGCAACGCAACCGAGCTCCCAAGGGCGGCAGGGAAAGGAGACGACGGAGGAACTTTTGGCCAGATTGAATTTACAGGAAGAGGAGGATGATGAGTTTGTGTGGGAGGATGAACTGCCGGATCTGGGGGCACCGGCGAGATGGCTTGCCATAGCTAGGGTGCACACTTCTCGGACTTTTAGCCCTAATGCGTTGTACGGGGATATGCGGGCCGCATGGAACCCGGCGAAAACGGTGGTTTGGAGAAAGATCAAGGACAACCTGTTCACAGCTAAGTTCGGATGTCTAGGGGATTGGAACAAGGCCATGGGAGAGGGGCCGTGGCTCTTCAGAGACCAGGCGGTTATCATGGAGGAGTATGATGGGTTTAAAAACCCGGATAGCTTCAAGCTGGATAGGCTGGCAGTATGGGCACAGATTCATCGCCTCCCGGACAATTTCTTGATTGAGCCCGCGGTTAGGGGGATGGCATCACGCATTGGGGAGGTCGAGGAAGTTCAACTGAAATTACCAGCAGGATTCTTTGGAGAATTTGTCCGTGTTAAGGTGAAGATTGATATCAATGCAAAAATCAAAAGGTTCGTCACTGGAAAGAAAGGAGTTGAGAGGGTTCGATACCAAGTTAAGTATGAAAAACTACCAGTATTTTGCTATAATCGTGGTGAATGTGGGCATTGGCATGAGGAGTGCGGCGATGGAATCCATGATACTACAAAGTTTGAATGGGGCGACTTTGTTTTAGCCGACAATATACGCTTCAGACAAGCGGGTAGAGGCAGCTTTGGAACCCAGAGAGGTCGAGGAGGACAGAGGAATGCAGGAGGAAGAGGCAGAGGGCGAGAGCAGTTCAACCCTAACCAAAGCTGGCGTTTTAATGCTTTCAATCATGAAACTCAAAGTGAGCAAGGCCAGCAGGTTGCGGGCACAGTTACGGTGCCGATAAATGGCGAACCAGGGCCGAGTGATGCCACTGCAATGATTGAAGCGACGAGCTCTATGATGGGTGTAACCGTAGGAAGCAACAAAAGACAGTCGCTTGAAAACAATGCATCTCCCGGGGTAGCTATGTTATCCAAGGGGAGAGCAGATGATGTGCTGCCTGTGAGCTCTTCGGCTCTTGTAGTAACAAGCAAACCAAGCGGGGTTCCCCCGCTGCCGCCGGTCTATGTCTCCCCAAGGAAAGAGGTGAAGCGGACTAGGAAGGATGCTGGCAATAAAATGGCTTTGTTTGAACAACCAGTGGCTACAAAAGGAACAACGAGTAGGGAGGTGGAGGAAATTCCAAGTTGTAACGACACAACCTTGATATCGGCGGGCTCCTTCGAGGAGTGCCGCCGGACACAATGAGTATATTGTGTTGGAACTGTCGTGGGGTGGGTAGACCTGCGACAGTTCGTGAGCTTTGCGACCTAGCAAAGCAATTTACCCCGGCTGTACTCTGCATAGTAGAAACACAATTAGACAGAGTACGGGTCGAGAATTTGAAAGCTTCGCTTTGTTTTGATAATAGCTATGCTGTAAGTAGCTCTGGTAGAAGTGGAGGATTGGGTCTTTTTTGGAATAATGATATAAAGGTGGATGTTCAAGGTTACTCCAGATATCATATTGATGCACTTATTAATGAAACGGGACAAAGTCCGTGGAGGTTAACTTGTGTTTATGGAGAAGCACAGGTGGCAGCAAGGCAAAACACATGGGATACAATTCGGGGTATAGCTGGGTCTTCCTCTCTCCCATGGCTGTTGATAGGAGACTTCAACGAAGTTTTACATGCAAGGGAACATGATGGAGTGGGGCAGAGAAGCCAAAATCAGATAGCAGCATTCAGATCAGTCGTCGACGATTGTGCCCTGCTGGATCTAGGGTACTCAGGAATCCCATGGACCTTTGAGCATAAAGTCGCTGGAGGATCATATACGCGAGTGAGACTTGATAGAGCACTAGCTTGCAGTGCATGGACAGCTCGGTTTCCATTGGCTCGTGTTGATCACCTTATGGCAGGATCATCGGATCATGCGCCAATCATACTGCATCCATCTGGTGAAGTGGAGAGGAGACAGCGACAACACACCTTTCGGTATGAAACTATGTGGGAATCCCACGACCAACTACATGCAAAGGTGACGAATGACTGGGGTAGCTCTCCGGCGTGTGGTTCAGTTACGGAAATCAAAGAAAAGCTGTCGGCCCTAGGCTTGTCACTGTCCGCCTGGGACAAAACGACATTTGGGAATGTGCGGAAGCAGATCAGATCCCTGAAACATGAGATGGAAACATTGTTGAAAGTGCCAGGGAGGGTTGGCCCTTCTCACAGGGAACTGAAAATCAAGGAGAATCTCGTTGAACTATATCATAGAGAAGAATTAATGTGGAGACAGCGTGCGAGGATTGAATGGCTACGGGCGGGAGACAAGAATACACGGTTCTTTCACTTAAGGGCAAGTATGCGCAGAAGGAAAAACATAATCAAATTGCTGGTACAGGAGGACGGCAACTCTACGGAGGATGTGCAAACTATGAAGGACCTGGTTAACTCTTTTTATAGCAACCTGTATACGTCGGAAGGGGTCCAGGATATGGATGAGGTGCTAGACTCAGTTCCAGTAAAGGTAACCGCACAGATGAACGAGCAGTTAAATGCGCCTTACACTGCGGACGAGGTAAAGAAAGCGTTATTTCAAATGGCTCCAACGAAGGCTCCCGGACCTGATGGTTTCCCCGCTCATTTTTTTCAACATCATTGGGAGGTTTGTGGAGAAGAGGTAGCCAAGGTGGTGCTTCGCATTGTCTCGGGTACAGAAAGTGCAAAGGAGATCAATAATACTGTCCTAGTTCTAATTCCAAAAGTAAAAAACCCTACTTTGCTAACACAATTCCGTCCAATCAGCTTGTGTAATGTTTTGTATAAGGTTGCTTCAAAAGTGATAGCGAACAGGCTGAAGCTAATATTGCCGGAGATCATTTCTGAGGAGCAGTCGGCGTTCGTCCCAGGTAGATTAATTACGGATAATATCATCGCTGCTTATGAATGTCTCCATTTCATGAAGAGAAACAAAGCTCAGATTCACAGGTCTTGTGCATTGAAATTGGACATGATGAAAGCCTATGATCGAGTTGAGTGGGACTATCTCAGAGGTATTATGCTGAAACTTGGTTTCACTCAGAACTGGGTAGATATTGTCATGGGGATGGTGTCTTCCGTTTCCTTCTCTGTGATGTTTAATGGACAAAAATTGGAAGAGTTTACTCCTACGCGTGGCATCCGTCAAGGGGATCCTATTTCACCCTACTTGTTTTTGCTGGCAGCAGAGGGCCTTTCGTGCCTCTTAAAAACTCGTGTTCAGTCATCTAACCTTGGAGGAATTCGAGTGGCTTCAACGGCTCCGCCGATAAACCACTTGTTGTTTGCAGATGACAGCCTGCTGTTTTTTAAAGCAAACTCAGAAGGGGCGGAAGAAGTATCTCTCTTATTGGAAACCTATGCTAGGGCTTCTGGTCAAAGAGTAAACAGAGACAAATCATCTTGTTTTTTCAGTAAAGGATGTCCAGAGTCAGTGAGACAGCAGGTGAAGCAAATCTTGCAGGTTCCCAATGAACAACTTAGTGAGAAATATTTGGGGCTACCTTCGGATGTAGGCTCATCTAAAAATGGATCGTTTAAGTACCTCATTGACCGCTTATGGAACAAGATAAGAGGGTGGATGGAGAAGTCCCTATCTGCTGCAGGGAAGGATGTTCTTATCAAATCAGTTGCACAAGCCATTCCCGTTTTTTCGATGTCTTGTTTCAAGTTGCCGAGAGGTTTATGTGAAAAGTTAACATCTGCTATAAGAGCCTTCTGGTGGGGAAGCAAACAAGGGAAGAAGAAACCCCATTGGGTGTCCTGGGACAGCATGACTATGCCGAGGTACATGGGCGGCCTTGGCTTTCGCGATTTTGAACTGTTTAACTTGGCTCTCCTGGCTCGGCAATCATGGAGGATCTTAGTCTCCCCGGGGTCACTTAGCGCCCGAGTTCTAAAGGCAGTATACTTCCCTAATTGCTCGATTCTTGAAGCAAATATCGGAAACCATCCATCCCAAATTTGGAGATCCATACTGGAAGGTAGAGATATCATGAAACAGGGCCTGATTAGGCGCATTGGCAACGGAACAGCGACGGAAATATGGAGCCCCAATTGGATCCCTCGGAAGGAATTAATGAGGCCGCTAGTTTCTAAAGTTCCAGACCCACCCCAACTAGTGGCTGAACTGATTGATTCAGTGAATGCGAGATGGAATGTGGAACTTGTAAACCAAGTGTTTTTGCCGTTTGATGCTCAGGCAATCTTTCAGATCCCGATATGCATAAGAAATGTGGCGGACTATTGGTCTTGGATGTTCGAAAAATCAGGTATCTTCAGTGTTCGGTCTTGTTATCGCATGATCGTTGAAACCAAGAAGAGGCGAGAGGATTGGCTTGAATCATGCCCGATGACTTCTAATAATAGGGAGGAGGAATCCGCTTGGGTTGGGCTATGGAAAACTTCTGTACCTGCTAAGATCAGGGTTTTCTTGTGGAGGCTCGCACGCCAGTCCATCCCAACAGAAGATGTTAGAATGCACCGGAATATGACCACGAGAAGCACTTGCTCTATTTGCGGGACTGAGGACTCATGGAAGCATAGCCTGTTGGTGTGCACTGCTGCTCGATGTGTTTGGGCACTAGTGGATCAAGAGTTGATTGATGAGCTGCAGAACAACACGGAACATAACGCGAAGAGGTGGCTATTCAGCATGATCGAGAAACTCACTCATGAAAAGTTCATCAAAGTAGCAGTTACCCTTTGGGCTATTTGGTGGGCGAGACGGAAACTGATACATGAAGGTATAAACCAAAGCCCTCTGTCGACATATATGTTCATTACACACTTTCTCTCAGAGCTTGAACAGGAGGAGAACTGACCCCATACCCAAGTAACAACCTCAGTTAAGGCAGTGCCGAGGAAGTGGATCCCGGCTGCACCAGGATGTGCTAAGATCAATGTGGACGCTGGGGTTTATCGTGGAGTCGGAGCAGTGGCGGCAGTTTGCAGGAACAACGAAGGAGTCTACCTGGGATCCTCGGCTTTTGTCATACGAGGATTATTAGATCCGCCTACTCTTGAAGCAATTGCATGCAGGGAAGGTCTATCTCTTGCTGAAGATTTGGGGCTCTAGAATATGGTGATAGCTTCGGATTGCCAAGAGGTAGTGAAGAGTATCGAAGGAAATTCAGGTGGAAACTATGGTGGAGTGGTGAAAGAGATAAATTTGTGGCAAACTTTGTTTAGTTTTTGTTGTTTTAAGTTTGAATCTAGAGCCTCGAATATTGAGCCTCATAAACTAGCTAGGCATGCTACTAAGTTGGCTCAAGGCCGACATGTTTGGCTGGGGTTATCGCATGATGTTTCTGTAATCCCGGTAGCAATACCAACTGATGAATAAAGCTTAGCTTTCTTGCTCAAAAAAAAAAAAGCTAATCTCGTCGACTGAGACTTCACTAAATCTCAGTCGACTGAGATATAGCGAACCCGATCTACAAAACGTTCGATTCGTTTTCTTCGGCAGGCTCTTTTTAAATATTTTTCTTTCTCTCTGTCTTCATTAGTTCATTTTTCCTATTTCTTTCTCGTTCATTTTTTCTTTTATACTCCCTCCGTAAACTAATATAAGAGCGTTTAGAATACTAAAATAGTGGTCTAAACACTCGTATATTAGTTTACAGAGGGAGTGACTTTTAGCCATTTTTGAAAACATATTGTCCCTAGCTGGTTGCAATAATTGTTCACAATAGTGATAAAAATGACCTCGTTACCCAAAATATTTTTTCCATGGGCCGAAATAAACTTTATGAGACTTTTCTTGTTTCATCACAACTATTCTTCTTTCAGAATAAATTTTGTTTGAGGATTACAGAAAATTGTTCCGATCACAAATTCTTTATGTTTTTTTCAGTTTCCATACAACGACCTTCTTTTTCCAAAAAACATGGCGAAATTTATATACATGGACATTTTTTCTGCACGAATATTTTGAATTTAGACGCATACAAGTTATTTCATTCAAATTTATATCAAGAATATTTGAACCTTTTTTTACAAGGGTGACCAACATGAATATTTTAAGTTTTTTGTTTCGGATACAAGTGATGCCATGTTTAGAAGATCATGACATTATAAAAACAGTCCAAAAGAACCATGAGTTTGAGATGCTTAGTTTGGAATTATGAACAAATTACCGAGTTGCATGGGCGTTGAAGGCTGAGTATTGGCATGTTTTTTGTTTGTTTGTGATAAACAACTCACCTTTGGTTCAATTTTTAGGCAAACATTTTTTTGTGAGAATACTTCCGATCTATAAATCATGGTAGTACAACGAACACCAGAAATAATAAAGATTTCATTTTGATCCGTAGACCACCTAGCTACGACTACGAATGCTCAAAGGGATGCATTAGTTATTTGGAGGCTTGTTGGCCTCACTCTCCCTAGAACTCACAGTGCTTGAGGATTATCTTTGGACTATATTTTTTTCCTAAAAATTATTGATGATCGATGATAAAAGTAAGTTTATTTTTTTAGCAAACATCTGATTTATTAAGTACTAAGTGAAATACATTATATTTAATTAACAAAGAAAGTAACAACAACATTTTGTTATAAAACTAAAAGTTACATCAAAGCTCTTTAAAGTCGTCATCTCTAACTAGCTACTAATAAAAAAAATTGCCCGTGCATTGTAACGGGGATATACATATTCTATTGGTTCAACACCATTCATGTGTGATATATACGTTACACCCACCAAATTATAGATTTTGGTAATATTTGATTTGATTTGAGTGTGTGTGGAGAAGGAAAGAAAATAGTTTTGATTTAGTTGAGTTTTCGGTAAGATATGATTTGATTTGGTATGGGTAGGTAAGGCAAATAAAGTTTTGATTTAGTTGAGATTTTGGTAAAAATAATATTTGATTTGATTGAGTTAATGCAGCGCATGATTTTGGTAAAATTTGATTGAGTTTATACAGGGCATGATTCTGTCAAAAAAATATTGTGTTAATGTAGGGCATGAATTTGGTAAGATTTTATTGAGTTAATGCAGATCATGATTTCGGTAAGATTTGATTGAGTTAACGCAGAACATGGTTTCCAAATCGAAGCGGGGGACAAAACCAGACGTACAAACACCAGCCCCCTTTAATAGTAGAGGTGATGAAATGGGAGAATCTCTAACAAAAACACGTCGGATACCATCATCGATGCCACCACTATGAAAAACAGGCTAAATCATCATGCAGATTCGAGAGCCAATGATCTACTGGACGAAAACAACATATGCTCACCGATCATGGCTAAGTTGGCCACAAGTGCCATACCAATACAGACACACAGAGGCATGGTATGTTTATCTTGTGGCATTGTGTTCACTTTCAAGACATCCTCGCCGAGGACACACATACCAAACAAAAGAAGAAGTCCATTAAAATGCACGGTCTTCCTTTTCCACATCACGTGCATCGCCTCCGAGCTGCCACCCCTCTTCTTCACCTCCTAGCCGTCACCAAATGACGTCGGTAAGATAAGCTCATGCAGCGAACGGTGACAGAGGGGTTGCTCGACCGTCAACGGCACAGGTGGCGGTCCAGCTTGTGGCTGGCTGCCCTGGCTTCATGGTGATGGCGGTCGTTGTGGCCGTGGAGCCTTGGTGCGCTTCGGATGTTTGGCAAGTTTGAGGCCAAAATAACTGTTTTAACCTTTAGTGACAATATATCGGTTTAAAAAAAACCTTTAGTGACAATATTACTAAAAAATGACCCTAGTTCCTAATATATTTCAGGATACGACTTTTTTTTCTATCGGCACACGCGGCGCACGTAGGTAGACAAGCTACCGCCACATTCAATGGCGATAGCCCTTAGTGTAATGCCCAGTATGAGATTATACCTCCTACGTGTCGAGGCACGACTTAAAGGTATAAGCTCATACTATAATGATCTCAAGTATGGTATCTTTGCACGACTCATGTAAAGAGGGATGAAATTGCAAAAGAGTAGTTGACTTACACTCGCCATGTCACACAATACATTACATAAGCAACCATCACCCAAATAACATCACAGTTCGACTACGGACGAAGATCCAAATGAAAGATACCAAATAAATAAAGCCACAAGGTCCCGATCGCCCCTAGTAGGAACCACTAATGATCGTCGAAAAACGTCACATACATACGGCCAAACTCTTCATCGAGCTCCCAATGAAGTTCTGAACCAACTCCTGCATTGATCTCGGCGGTACCTGCATCTGGTGTTGTAGTAATCTGTGAGCCACAAGGACTCAGCAATCCCGTTCTCGGGTATCAAAACTAACAAAGCCTTAGGTGTGGAACAAGGCTGAAGAACAAGGTTGCAGCTGCACTAGCACTAGCTTACGTGTTTAGAGCGAGAAGAGAAGTGCCAAGAGCGTCAAAGTGATCACGAAGTGATCCTACCTAAGAACGTCAAACATAACCCCACCGTGTTCACTTCCCGAACCCCTTCGGAAAATGACTGTCACGGTTACTCACGCTGGTAGTGTGTTATGAACATGGTGTCAAGTTTTCTACAACCGGATATTAAAAAATTCCCATCTGCCACATAACCGCGGGCATGGCTTTCGAAAGATCAAATCCTGCAGGGGTGTCCCAACTTATCCCATCACAAGCTCACGATCTGCGGAGTCGCAACTCCAAAGTGGGAAGACCCGAGTATTCTCGGAATCCCGTGCTCAAGATATACCAACATAGGTAAAACTAATCTAGCAAGACCTCCCGGCGTGCCGACACCCTGATAGTAGCCGCGCGTATCTCGTCTTAGGCCACGACCAGATGGGACAGCCTACAGGAAAATACCAGATACCTCGGGTTTCCCCAAGGCGGCCCTGCACTCTGCCCGTTTGGGACCAACACCATCAGCACTGGCCCCCCTCCTGTTATGTAGAATTAAAAACCCGGGGACATGACCCCCTATGCAATTAATTAATTAAGTTTTTTATTATGAGGCAAATTAAAACCGAAGTTGGGCCTTGCTGGAAAAGCTTTAGCGTTAAGCGGGTTATCGAGGGGGGGCCATAAACCCCAACCGTGTTAGGAATGCAAAATCCGGGAACATAACACCGGTTTATCGGGTCCTAAGGTGGCATGAGTGGAACAAAACACCGAGCAAAAGGCCAAGACTTCCACCCATTGCCAAGTATATAGGTATGTTAATATATTTAAGAGATATTGTGATATTCCAACAACAAGTTCCAACATGGAGCGATCTTCATCTTCACCTGCAACTAACAACGCTATAAGAGGGGCTGAGCAAGCCGGTAACATAGCCAAACAACGGTTTGCTGGGAAGGTGTCGAAGGTTATAGGTTTCATGGAAACAATAGGGGGCTGACAAACAGACATAGGCATCGAGGCAATATCTAAAGAGCGAGACATCTAGCATAGGCAAAGATAGTAGTGGTATCTGGGAATGTTCATCTTGCCTGGGATTCCGCAAGGAAGAAGAACAAGTCCATGAAGTAGTCGAACAAAACCTCACAACTCCGGAGCGAAACCGAAGCTAAAGATAGAAGCGAACCGGAAAGAAGCAAACAACACAGTAAACAAACAAGCTCAAACATGGCATATGATGCACAAACAAGTATGATGCATGTCCGGTTAAAATATGCATGGCATGGCAAAGTGCAAAAACAAGTACTACAAGTTAGGTGGAGCTCCATAGGCAACGAGTTGCATATTGACGAAACACCAGATTTTATTTATTTAGTTGACTCTCGTTTATTTACAAGACAAGATTAAATGTTTGTTAACATGGCAAGAGGTGAAGCAAAAGTAAACTAACTATTTTGACAAGTTTAAATGAGGCCGGAACAACAAACAACAATTCCGGAAAACCCCCATGTGCATAATTTGAATTTGGTACTGTTCTGCCTAAGACATATTTTAAAGTTATTAAACAGCAAAACAAAGTGCACCATGTTATTCTACACATTTTCCACCCCATTTACATATAAAGTTTATTAAAAACCGAGCTACGGTTATTTAGTTATGAAATAAACCATTTTAGCATGTTATTTATGCAAAACAATGCAAACATCAATTTTAATAATTTTTAACATGAATGAAAGTGGCATATTAATAATCTGCACCAAATTCTGAGCATTTTTCATATATAAAGTTTTTGCATATGATGCATGGTTTGTGAGATATTAAACGCATGAGCAAGAGGGACTTTTCTGTAAAACAGTTAATCCTGGATTGAAAGGCAAAATAGCTGGACAGGAAAAAAAAAACAACAGCTGGGCCGGAACTGATTGAACTGGGCTGGGGTGCTGCTCACCATGGGCCAAGGCCCGGTCGCTGGAGAGGCTGGGCTTCGGAGGCCGGGCAGCTAGGCCTTGCAGGATGCAGGACGGCTAGGGCGGCTTGGCTGCGCTGGATCTGGAGAGGCCTTGGCGCACGGGTCAACGGGAGAAGCGGGAATGGAGAGCGAGGGCGTGGTTGACCGAGTGCATGCCTGAAGCAGTGGCAAGGCAGGGGACTTGGTGTGTCGTCTTCACGCGATGCAGACATGCGTCCGGAGGCGACCACGGACGAAGGTGGAAGATCCAAGGCGGGTCCGGTCAAGGACGGCGTTCATCGGCGAGGCGCCAGATCCGGCGGCTGCGAGGGAGCTGGGCGGATGATGTCTACACACGCTTCTACTCTTGTAGACTATGTTGGGCCTCCAAGCGCAGAGGTTTGTAGGACAGCAGCAATTTCCCTCAAGTGGATGACCTAAGGTTTATCGAACTCAGGGAAGTAGAGGTTGAAGATGGTCTCTCTCAAGCAACCCTGCAACTAAGATACAAGAAGTCTCTTGTGTCCCCAACACACCTAATACACTTGTTAGATGTATAGGTGCACTAGTTCGGCGAAGAGATGTTAAATGACAAGTGATATGGATGGCAAAACAAAGTAATATAAATCTGTAATAAAAAGTGCAGCAAGCAAACAAGTGGTAAACGTGAGCACAAATGGTATTGCAATGGTGGAAACAAGGCCTAGGGTTCATACTTTCACTAGTGGCAACTCCCAGCAACATTAACATAATCGAATCACATGATATTTCCCATAAAACATGCAAAGGGGACACACTCGGAGGTCATTCCTTCATGGTGAAGAGAGGACGAGAATTATGTAGGGCTACAAAAGCACACCTCAAAGTTCGTAGTTCTCAATCTAAGGATTTCCCAATGTCACCGCGGCCATCCAAAGAGAGTCCCACAATCACCACAACATATCTAAAGGATAGTCAAAGACAAGCACCAAGAGACTCTCAATCTTCAATCAACACACAAGAGAGGAAATCACTCATGAAAATACTTTTCTAATCCATGTCCAATAGACCGCTGTCACCTTGGTCTCGGGGATTATACTAGATAAAGACAAGTGAGTACATCAATCCAATACATAGAGGAAGGGGAAATATCATGGGATCACCCTAGATTAACATAGCCTATGATCACAACGAAGATCACATCATGGGAGAGAGAATTGACCACATAGCTACTGGTAAGAACCTCAGCCCCGAGGAGGAACTACTCCCGCATCATGGAGGGAGGAAGCAACGTCGATGGAGATGAATCCGGGGGCACTTCCCCGTCCCGACAGGGTGTCGACACAGGAATTCTGGTCCCCCGAAGCTTGATGGCGATGGCGGCGGAGATCGAAATTGCGTCTGGAGAAAAGGGGTCCGGAATCAGGGTTTCCTCGACACGGTGTAAATATATGCCAAAGGGGGGCATCAGAGGAGGCTCGGGGGGCCCAGGCACCCCCCCGGCGCGGCCCAGGGGGGGGGCGCCACCAGGGCGCCTGGAGCCCTGGTGGCCCCCCCGGCTGTACTTTGGCTACCGGGAACCTTCTGGAACGCTGATTTTTTATATAATTTTTCCGGGATTTTTCTGGCAGTTCTCGTAATGGGAAAAAACTGAAATACAAAAACAGCAGAAAACAGAAACTGGCACTGGGGTGCACTGAGTTAATAGGTTAGTCCAAATATGATCAAAAGTGTATGGAAGTGTATAAATATCATAGCAATATCACCCAAAAGGGGCATGGAGCAAGCAGAAATTATAGATACGTTTCAGACGTATCAACATCCCCAAGCTTAATTACTGCTCGTCCTCGAGTAGGTAAATGATAACAAGAATAATTTCTGTGGTGACATGCTATTAACCATATAGGACTTTTTCATAGTCATATGACAAAAGCTTACTGAGACAATGAATCTATAGTAATTAAGTTGCCTAATGAGAAAATCACAAAGAACTGAAAGTTTTACAATATGATACTGAAACATCAAATAGATTTGTAATGAACATGGTGTGCAAATATGATAAAGTGATATCTCGCTTGCCCCCTTTAGTGAAGCAAAACATAAATGCAGGGGCACTTCCAAGGTTTAAGTGATGACTAGATACAATGATTTCAGAATAAACGATATCACAATCATGCAAAAGACAATGCTACTTTGGGACAATGCACATTACACTCAGAATGACAATCATGCTCTCAGTAGTTGGTGCTTTAAAAGAAGGTGGAGACTCTCGAACCGTGGCTTTTGTTGGCAAGGTTGAAAACCCGTAGTAGGAAACAAAGACAAAACATGTACCAGAGCTCTTGGTTTTAAAACAGAGGTAATAATTATTTTTTAGATTATGCATGTTCCGTCAACGAATGCTAGCAGACAACTCAATCACTTCTTGAGATGGACAAGTTTCGAGGAACGGCTCCCGAATGAGGACGATCACATCCTCTTAATCTCCTTTGTTTATCACTGCCAAAGTTTTCTGATTTCTCATGAACAAAGCGTGAAGGAGGGTTTGTTTGTTATATTGTTTTTGAGCCGGGCGCACTCAATGCCAGTTCCTTCTCATATTATGGGTTTGCACATTATACATGCAATCCCGGGGTGAAGCTTGTCCAACTTATAAAGATTATGAATTAACTACTACTTCTCATGAACTTAAAACAGAGGCACAAAATAGGGATGCTTTTTCTTTGGATAATTTCGAGATGGTACATGCAAGTCTCCGTTAGGAATGGCAGGTAAATACCATGTAGGAAGGTATGGTGGACTCATATGGCATAACTGGTTTAAAAGAATTTGGATGCATAAGCAGTTAGTCCGCTTAGTACAGGTGGAGGTTAGCAAAAGACTGGGAGCGACCAACTAAGAGAGCAATGACGGTCATAATCATGCAGAGCGACAAAGCAACATTGAATCAGGCATGGAAGTTATATCGCTACTCAGAAACAAAAGATCATCAAGGCTTGATAGACTTTCTTTACAGTCTTAAATATGCGTGAGCATACGCCAAGTCAATCAAAATAAATTCTTGAAGGAAGATATTACTAAACCATACCACATCATAGGCAAACAAATCATGTTGGTACTCCAATAACACATTGGGAACCCCCCAGCTATTTGAGACTAACCATAAGAAAACATGAACTACTAAGCGCCATTATGCACGTAGCATCTTTATCATAGACATATCAATCAATGCAACGGAAGCAAACTCTCTTAATAAGATAAGCATGATAACTAAAGAGAGTTCAAACAACCAACTAAACAAAAGCTCTTTAAAAAGATAAGCATGAATACTAAGAGCTGAACATGATAGTAGCTATTGAAAGTCAAAGAACATACACAGCAAAAGATAGACATGAAAATTCTATGTTATGTTCTAGGTAGAAGTGGAGCGTGTTTCTCTCCCACATAAAGAAAGCTGAGTTCCGACTCGTTATGAAAAGCTAAGGAAAACTAAAAAGGAAAACTAAAAGCAAGACGCTCCAAGCATAGCACATAACACATGAAGTGATAAAAATATAGTGGAACGAAAGACGAACTGATAATGTTGATGGAGAAGGGGATGCATGGGGGCATCCCCAAGCTTAGACGCTTGAGTCTCCTTGAATATTTCTTGGGGGTGCATGGGGCATCCCCAAGCTTGAGCGTTTGACACTCCTGAATCTTTTTATCATCTTCCCTCGCACACTTGAAAACTCCCTTCATACATAACTCATCATAATCTGATTAGCGAGGTTAGTACCCTTAATAAAATAGTTGTTCCTTGCTGGAAATAAGGATATTCTTGAAGGTCTACTGTTTCTCAAGATTGCCAAAAGGTTTTTGCAAAGAAAAAGCAAGCTCAAGGTTTGCAAAACGAAGGAAAGGCAAAACAGGACAGAATCTGTGAAAAACAGACCAGCAGGTAGTAAATAATTTTTTCGGGGCACTTCTGCAACTCAAATCAAAAAACTCAGAACAGACGCCCGAAAGACAATTGTATAGAGCACGCTGTCGAAAAAATTCAGACCAAAAAGATGATCTGGTGATTTTATACGTTTTTTTTCTGTCCAAGGACAGAATCTGTTTCCTGGACAGCGCGTCACAACTTTTGAACTTTCTTGCAATCAGAGGCTACACTTGGCACAAAGCTGAAAAATAAAGATACAATGATGTTGCTACAGTAGTAACAAACATCAAGACCACTAAAAACTGAAAGAACAAACTGAAAGCAAAGATAACAAGGGTTGTCTCCCTAGAGCTCTTTCTTTATAGCCATAAAGATAGGCTTAAGACTTTAATGATGCTCTCGTAGGAATAAGAGTTGAAGAACAAAATAGAGCATCAAGAAGCAAATACCAAATACATTTAAGCCTAACATGCTTCATATGCATAGGAATATTGCAATAGAATAATTCATTGAAGCACAAAGCAATAAGCATAGGAAGACAAAACAAGTGCAGCTTCAAAACCTTCAACATAAAGAGAGGGAACTTGACATTATTGAAATATCTATAAGCATATGTTCCCTTCTCATAATAATTTTCAGTGGGATCACGAATAAACTCAACAATATAAGCATCACATAAAGCATTGTTACCATGATCCACATGCAAAAAGGTACTCTTACTCTCCACATAAGCATCTTTGGGGAGCCCATGGTTAGGACTTTTTAGCATTAACGTTTTCAGTCTCCCCCAAGGTTGAGCAATGCTTTCTCCGTCACGAGACCTAAAGTTATAGATATAGTTCCTGTCTCGATGAATTTCATGAAGAGGATAAAACTTAGTATAAAAGAGAGACATAAGCTCTTGCCAATCAAGCAAGTGCGAGTTATCGAGAAGCTTATACCAATCTGAAGCTTTATCTATAAGTGATACGGCGAACAATTTTCTCATGACAAACTCCATTGATACACCCGCAGGCTTAAATAATGAACATAATTGTGACAGATATAGCAAGTGTTCACCGGGATGTCTGTCTCCTGCGTAACGATTAGCCAAAACATAATCGATAATACCAGCTGGTATTTTATAGGGCACAATTTTAGTAGGGGGAGGAGCAACCACCACAGGTGTGGGGCGTCTTCCCGCAAGCAACGATCCAATAGCAAGGTTGTCCATAAGCATAACTAGTGAAATAAAAACAAGAAACAAAAAGATTTAATTGCAAGATCTAAAGATATACCTTCAAACACTCACTTCCCCGGCAACGGCGCCAGAAAGAGCTTGATGTCTACACACGCTTCTACTCTTGTAGACAATGTTGGGCCTCCAAGCGCAGAGGTTTGTAGGACAGCAGCAATTTCCCTCAAGTGGATGACCTAAGGTTTATCGAACTCAGGGAAGTAGAGGTTGAAGATGGTCTCTCTCAAGCAACCCTGCAACTAAGATACAAGAAGTCTCTTGTGTCCCCAACACACCTAATACACTTGTTAGATGTATAAGTGCACTAGTTCGGCGAAGAGATGTTAAATGACAAGTGATATGGATGGCAAAACAAAGTAATATAAATCTGTAATAAAAAGTGCAGCAAGCAAACAAGTGGTAAACGAGAGCACAAATGGTATTGCAATGGTGGAAACAAGGCCTAGGGTTCATACTTTCACTAGTGGCAACTCCCAACAACATTAACATAATCGAATCACATGATATTTCCCATAAAACATGCAAAGGGGACACACTCGAAGGTCATTCCTTCGTGGTCAAGAGAGGACGAGAATTATGTAGGGCTACAAAAGCACACCTCAAAGTTCGTAGTTCTCAATCTAAGGATTTCCCAATGTCACCGCGGCCATCCAAAGAGAGTCCCACAATCACCACAACATATCTAAAGGATAGTCAAAGACAAGCACCAAGAGACTCTCAATCTTCAATCAACACACAAGAGAGGAAATCACTCATGAAAATACTTTTCTAATCCATGTCCAATAGACCGCTGTCACCTTGGTCTCGGGGATTATACTAGATAAAGACAAGTGAGTACATCAATCCAATACATAGAGGAAGGGGAAATATCATGGGATCACCCTAGATTAACATAGCCTATGATCACAACGAAGATCACATCATGGGAGAGAGAATTGACCACATAGCTACTGGTAAGAACCTCAGCCCCGAGGAGGAACTACTCCTGCATCATGGAGGGAGGAAGCAACGTCGATGGAGATGAATCCGGGGGCACTTCCCCGTCCCGACAGGGTGCCGGCACAGGAATTTTGGTCCCCCGAAGCTTGATGGCGATGGCGGCGGAGATCGGAATTGCGTCTGGAGAAAAGGGGTCCGGAATCAGGGTTTCCTCGACACGGTGTAAATATATGCCAAAGGGGGGCATCAGAGGAGGCTCGGGGGGCCCAGGCGCCCCCCCGGCGCGGCCCAGGGGGGGGGGGTGATGTCTACACACGCTTCTACTCTTGTAGACTATGTTGGGCCTCCAAGTGCAGAGGTTTGTAGGACAACAACAATTTCCCTCAAGTGGATGACCTAAGGTTTATCGAACTCAGGGAAGTAGAGGTTAAAGATGGTCTCTCTCAAGCAACCCTGCAACTAAGATACAAGAAGTCTCTTGTGTCCCCAACACACCTAATACACTTGTTAGATGTATAGGTGCACTAGTTCGGCGAAGAGATGGTAAAATATGGATGATAGGAGTGGCAAAGCAAAGTAATATAAATCTGTAATAAAAAGTGCAGCAAGCAAACAAGTGGTAAACGTGAGCACAAATGGTATTGCAATGGTGGAAACAAGGCCTAGGGATCATACTTTCACTAGTGGCAACTCCCAACAACATTAACATAATCGAATCACATGATATTTCCCATAAAACATGCAATGGAGACGCACCCGGAGGTCATTCCTTCGTGGTCAAGAGAGGACGAGAATTATGTAGGGCTACAAAAGCACACCTCAAAGTTCGTAGTTCTCAATCTAAAGATTTCCCAATGTCACCGCGGCCATCCAAAGAGAGTCCCACAATCACCACAACATATCTAAAGGATAGTCAAAGACAAGCACAAAGAGACTCTCAATCTTCAATCAACACACAAGAGAGGAAATCACTCATGAAAATATTTTTCTAATCCATGTCCAATAGACCGCTGTCACCTTGGTCTCGGGGATTATACTAGATAAAGACAAGTGAGTACATCAATCCAATACATAGAGGAAGGGGAAATATCATGGGATCACCCTAGATTAACATAGCCTATGATCACAACGAAGATCACATCATGGGAGAGAGAGATAACCACATAGCTACACGTACGAGCCCTCGGCCCCGGAGAAGACTACTCACACATGGACATGGTGAGGAGGAGGTTGATGATGGTGTTGATGGAGAGGTGCAGCCCCGCGAGGTGGAGACGGCCGGCGGCAGCCACGGAGGCGGCGGCGGCCCTAGGGAGCGGCGACGGCGGCCCTCGGGGCGGCGGCGGCCCTAGGGGCAGCGGCTCCTTGGCCCCCCTTCTTCCTTGTAGATGGTGCTACAATGGTGCTGGTCCTCCCCTCCAAGACGGCGGCTCGGGAGGAGGAAAATTCGTGGCCCTTGGTGACCTAGGTTTCCTCTCTTTATATAGACTCTCGGATTCCCGTCATCAGATTTTGGGCCTCAGTAAAACGGGTTTTACTCGGCCGTCCGGACTCCGATTTGGACGTATTTTATATCCAGAAGCATCGCCTCGAAATTCTCCACAACTTTCGCAACTAGACTTTTTCCGTTTGACGTCGTCTTCGGGCCGGAACGTGACCATCTTTAAAAAACGTTCTCAGACCGATTTCAGGAAAGTCAGAGTCCTACTCCAATACGACTCCTTTTGCGTTTTTGTCAATTTCCAAGTAATTCCTACACAATAAAGTGTAAAACAAGAACATTGTGCACTTTTGCAACCATTAGTAGGTTAGTCCAAATATGATCAAAAGTGTATGGAAGTGCATAAATATCATAGCAATATCACACAAAAAAGGCATGGAGCAAGCAGAAATTATAGATATGTTTTGGACGTATCAACATCCCCAAGCTTAATTCCTGCTCGTCCTCGAGTAGGTAAATGATAACAAGCATAATTTCTGTGGTGACATGCTATTAACCATATAAAAACTTTTCACAGTCACATGACAAGTGCTTACTGAGATAATGAATCTGTAGTAATTAAGTTGCCTCATGAGAAAATCACAAAGAACTGAAAGTTTTACAATATGATACTGAAACACTCAATAGATTTGTAATGAGCATGGTGTGCAAATATGATAAAGTGGTATCTCGCTTGCCCCCTTTAGTGAAGCAAAACAAAAATGCAGGGGCACCTCCAAGGTTTAAGTGACGACTAGATACAATGATTTCAGAATAAACGATATCATAATCATGCAAAAGACAATGTTACTTGGGACAATGCACATTACACTCAGAATGACAATCATGCTCTCAATAGTTGGTGCTTTAAAGAAGGTGCAGACTCTCGAACCGTGGCTTTTGATGGCAAGGTTGAAAACCCGTGGTCGGAAACAAAAACTAAACATGTACCAGAGCTCTTGGTTTTAAAAAACAGAGGTAATAATTATTTTTTTGAATATGCATGTTTCGTCAATGAATGCTAGCAGATAACTCAATTACTTCTCGAGCTGGACAAGTTTCACGGAACGGCTCCCGAATGAGGACGATCACATCCTCTTAATCTCCTTTGTTTATCACTGCCAAAATTTTCTGATTTCTCATGAACAAAACGTGAAGGAGTGTTTGTTTGTTTATATTATTTTTTAATGAGCCGGGCGCACTCTATGCCAGTTCCTTCTCGTATTATGGGTTTGCACATTAGACATGCAATCCCGGGGTGAAGCTTGTCCAACTTAAAAAGATCATGAATTAACTACTACTTCCTCATGAACTAAAATAGAGGCACAAAAGAGAAATGCTTTTTTGAATAATTTCGAGATGGTACATGAAAGTCTTCGTTAGGAATGGTAGGTAAATACCATGTATAGGAAGGCATGGTGGACTGATATGGCATAACTGGTTTAAAGGATTTTGGATGCACAAGCTGTCAGTCCACTTAGTACAGGCGAAGGTTAGCAAAAGACTGGGAGCGACCAACTAAAAGAGCAATGACGGTCATAATCATGCAGAGCGACAAAGCAACATTGAATCAGGCATGGAAGTTATATCGCTACTCAGAAATTAAAGATCATCAAGGCTTGATAAACTTTCTTTACAGTCTTAAATATGCGTGAGAATACGCCAAGTCAATCAAAATAAATTCTTGAAGGAAGATATCACTAAACCATACCACATCATAGGCAAACAAATCATGTTGTTACCTCAATAACACATTGAGAACCCCCCAGCTATTTGGGACTAACCATAAGAAAACATGAACTATTAAGCATCATTATGCACATAGCATTCTTATCATAGACATATCGACCAGTGCAACAGAAGCCAACTCTCTTAATAAGATAAGCATGATAACTAAAGAGAGTTACAGCGACCAACTAAACAAAAGCTCTTTAAAAAGATAAGCATGAAAACTAAGAGCTGAACATGATAGTAGCTATTGAAAGACAAAGAACACACACAACAAAGATAGACTTGAAAATTCTATGTAATGTTCTAGGTTGAAGTGGAGCGTGTTTCTCTCCCACACAAAGAAAGCTGAGTTCCAACTTGCTATGAACAGCAAGCAAAGCTAAAGAAAATTAAAAAGGAAACTAAAAGCAAGACGCTCCAAGCATAACACATAACACATGAAGTGATAAAAATATAGTGGAACGAAAGACGAACTGATAATGTTGATGGAGAAGGGGATGCACGGGGGGGGCATCCCCAAGCTTAGACGATTGAGTCTTCTTGAATATTTCTTGGGGGTGCATGGGGGCATCCCCAAGCTTGAGCGTTTGACACTCCTGAATCTTTTTATCATCTTCCCTCGCACACTTGAAAACTCCCTTCATACATAACTCATCATAATCTGATTAGCGAGGTTAGTACCCTTAATAAAATAATTTTTCCTTGCTGGAAATAAGGATATTCTTGAAGGTCTACTGTTTCTCAAGATTGCCAAAAGGTTTTTGCAAAGAAAAAGCAAGCTCAAGGTTTGCAAAATGAAGGAAAGGCAAAACAGGACAGAATCTGTGAAAAACAGACCAGCAGGTAGTAAATGATTTGTTCGGGGCACTTCTGCAACTCTAATCAAAAAACTCAGAACATACGCCCGAAAGACAATTGTATAGAGCACGCTGTCGAAAAAATTCAGACCAAAAAGATGATCAGGTGATTTTATACGAAATTTTCTGTCCAAGGACAGAATCTGTTTCCTGGACAGCACGTCACAACTTTTAAACTTTCTTGCAATCAGAGGCTACACTTGGCATAAAGCTGAAAAGTAAAGATACAATGATGATGCTACTGTAGTAACAACATCAATACACAACAAAAGCAAAATAAAATTTTATTCATCGTGGGCTGCCTCCCAAAAGCGCTTTCTTTTATGCCTTTAAGCTAGGCATAATACTTTAATGATGCTCTCGTAGGAATAAGAGTTGAAGAACAAAAGAGAGCATCAAGAAGCAAATAACAAACACATTTAAGCCTAACATGCTTCCTATGCATAGGAATATTGCAATAGAATAATTCATTGAAGCACAAAGCAATAAGCATAGGAAGACAAAACAAGCATAACTTCAAAATATTCACCATAAAGAGAGGAAACTTCTTATTATTAAGATATTTAGAACCATGTCTCCCTCTCTCATTATAAATTTCAGTGGCATCATGGATGAACTCAACAATATAACTATCACATACTCCCTCCGTCCGGTGAAGAGTGTGCATCTAGAGATTTTAGGACAAATTATGGAGTGAAGTAAAAAATGCATTGGAAAGGTGCAAGCCATCATCTCTCTCCTATTTAATTACCCAACCCCCAATGAGCTAAGTGCATGTAAAAATTAAGAAGACCATGTGTAGATTGTTATTGGTCTTGATTACCGTGTGATGAGAGAGAAGTACTTTAATGTGCATTGGGAAGTTAGAAGTACACTCTTTTGTGGACAAATTTTGAAGCTAAACATACACTTTTCACCGGACGGAGGGAGTAAGGCATTATTTCCATGATCCAAAAGCATAAAAGTGTCATTACTCTTCATATAAGCAAAATCTTTCTTATTAGGAATAGTGAGAGTAAGACTATCATAACCATCATGGTAATCATCGTATTTAGGAGGCATATCATAATCATAATAAATTTTATCCTCAATAGTAGGTGGACTGAAAATATCATATTCATCATTGTAATCATCATATATAGGAGGCATAGTATCATCAAAGTAAATTTTCTCCTCAAAAGTTGGGGGACTAAAAATATCATGTTCATCAAACGTGTCATCACCAAGCTTAGAGCTTTCCATGTCATTAGCAATATTGATATTAGAAAGAAACATACTAATACCATCACCACCATCATGATTGTTATGCAAATAATAAAGTTCCAAAGGTTTTTTAATTTTATCTTCGAACACATCATGTCCAAGTTCAAGGTAGAGCTTATAAAGCTCTCTCATATTTTTATTGTTTTCCATTAAGCAAAACTAGTGAAAATAAAAACAAGAAACAAAAAGATTTAATTGCAAGATCTAAAGATATACCTTCAAGCACTCACTTCCCCGACAACGGCGCCAGAAATAGCTTGATGTCTACACACGCTTCTACTCTTGTAGACTATGTTGGGCCTCCAAGCGCAGAGGTTTGTAGGACAGCAGCAATTTCCCTCAAGTGGATGACCTAAGGTTTATCGAACTCAGGGAAGTAGAGGTTGAAGATGGTCTCTCTCAAGCAACCCTGCAACTAAGATACAAGAAGTCTCTTGTATCCCCAACACACCTAATACAAGTAGGAGTTGTATAGGTGCACTAGTTCGACGAAGATATGGTAAAATATGGATGATAGGAGTGGCAAAGCAAAGTAATATAAATCTGTAATAAAAAGTGCAGCAAGCAAACAAGTGGTAAACGTGAGCACAAATGGTATTACAATGGTGGAAACAAGGCCTAGGGATCATACTTTCACTAGTGGCAACTCCCAACAACATTAACATAATCGAATCACATGATATTTCCCATAAAACATGCAATGGAGACGCACCCGGAGGTCATTCCTTCGTGGTCAAGAGAGGACGAGAATTATGTAGGGCTACAAAAGCACACCTCAAAGTTCGTAGTTCTCAATCTAAAGATTTCCCAATGTCACCGCGGCCATCCAAAGAGAGTCCCACAATCACCACAACATATCTAAAGGATAGTCAAAGACAAGCACAAAGAGACTCTCAATCTTCAATCAACACACAAGAGAGGAAATCACTCATGAAAATATTTTTCTAATCCATGTCCAATAGACCGCTGTCACCTTGGTCTCGGGGATTATACTAGATAAAGACAAATGAGTACATCAATCCAATACATAGAGGAAGGGGAAATATCATGGGATCACCCTAGATTAACATAGCCTATGATCACAACGAAGATCACATCATGGGAGAGAGAGATAACCACATAGCTACACGTACGAGCCCTCGGCCCCGGAGAAGACTACTCACACATGGACATGGTGAGGAGGAGGTTGATGATGGTGTTGATGGAGAGGTGCAGCCCCGCGAGGTGGAGACGGCCGGCGGCAGCCACGGAGGCGGCGGCGGCGGCCCTTGGGGGCGCGGCGGCGGTGGCGGCCCTAGGGGGCGGCGGTGGCGGCCCTAGGGGGCGGCGGCGGCGGCCCTCGGGGCGGCGGCGGCCCTAGGGGGCAGTGGCTCCTTGGCCCCCCTTCTTCCTTGTAGATGGTGCTGCAATGGTGCTGGTCCTCCCCTCCAAGACGGCGGCTCGGGAGGAGGAAAATTCGTGGCCCTTGGTGACCTAGGTTTTCTCTCTTTATATAGACTCTCGGATTCCCGTCATCAGATTTTGGGCCTCAGTAAAACGGGCTTTACTTGGCCATCCGGACTCCGATTTGGACGAATTTTATATCCAGAAGCATCGCCTCGAAATTCCCCACAACTTTCGCAACTAGACTTTTTCCGTTTGACGTCGTCTTTGGGCCGGAACGTGACCATCATTAAAAAACGTTCTCAGACAGATTTCAGGAAAGTCAGAGTCCTACTCCAATACGACTCCTTTTGCGTTTTTGTCAATTTCCAAGTAATTCCTACACAATAAAGTGTAAAACAAGAACATTGTGCACTTTTGCAACCATTAGCAGGTTAGTCCAAATATGATCAAAAGTGTATGGAAGTGCATAAATATCATAGCAATATCACACAAAAAAGGCATGGAGCAAGCAGAAATTATAGATACGTTTTGGACGTATCAGGGGGGCGCGCCACTAGGGCGCCTGGAGCCCTGGTGGCCCCCTCCCCCCGGCTGTACTTTGGCTACCGGGAACCTTCTGGAACGCTGATTTTTTATATAATTTTTCCGGGATTTTTCTGGCAGTTCTCGTAATGGGAAAAACTGAAATACAAAAACAGCAGAAAACAGAAACTGGCACTGGGGTGCAAAGAGTTAATAGGTTAGTCCAAATATGATCAAAAGTGTATGGAAGTGTATAAATATCATAGCAATATCACCCAAAAGGGGCATGGAGCAAGCAGAAATTATAGATATGTTTTGGACGTATCAGCGGACGGGGTCGAGCTGAGCTCGGGCCTCAGGTGTAGGAGCAGAGGAGGCCGGGGCTCCAGGGCAGGGGAACGGCAGCAGCGGCGGCTGTTACAGAGAACCAGAGAGAGACCAGGAGACGAGCAGAGGCCGGCAAAAGTTAACGAAAGGAGGAGAAGCACGGACGAGGCTGGTCCTGGAGGTCACCGTGGCGGGGTCGCCGGAGGGTGTGGCGTGCAGGGTCGGTGAGGTTGGACGGCTGCGGGGTGGCTGCGGCTTGCGAAGGAGGAGCTCGGGCTCCTGGCTTGCGGTCGACGGCGGGAGGCGGCATGAGTGCAGAACAGCGACGTCTGGCTCGAATCGATGGGGAGGAGCTCGGGTTGGTGGGTGGAAAAAAACGAGGAGGATTTTGAATCAGGGATGAACCCGAGGAAGTGCTAGGCTTCTCGCCCCTCGTTGGTTACCCCAAGTGGAAGGTTAGAGATGCAGTGTAGCAGAGGATTTCCCTTGGCAATACCAAGGATCGATTCCCCTGAGACTCCTAGTTTCAACAAAAAGGTGTCAACTGCTAACGGCGCCGGATATTAGCAATCAACGTGGACCTGCACACAGATACAAATAACTTTGCTCCCAACGAGTACAGGGAGGTTGTCAATCCCTCCGGCCTTGTAGTTTACAAAGAATCAAACGCAAGTGATACTAGTGATAGATATAGTTGCAATAGTAAATAAAAAGCGGAAAAGTAAATAGCGGATGTGATCAATGATGATAATATGGACCGGAGTCTCATGATGTTCACTAGTGATGTCTCTCTCCCAAAAGACGATAAAACAGCTATGTGAGGTAAACAAATTACAGCTGGGCAATTGACAGGACTAATGCTGACTACATTGCAAGAAAGGTTGAGGTTCAAAGCATGGGCGGTACGCCAAAGTAAGTAGACCGAAATCCATCAATATCTACTACTAATCATCCACCTTGATATATCTATCCAGAACATCTCGCTGGTATTAAGTTGCGAGTCCCACCCATAGTGTAAACTCAATGCAACAGACAACTGCATTAAAAGAACTTTGCGTAAAGTAAACAATCCTTGCACCCGCGGGCACAAGCACCGTTGTTTTCCCTCTTGTGGCAACAACACATCCCCTAGACTCATGTTTCTGTCACTCAAACTAGTCGTCGAGGGGCATGAACCCACAATCGAGCATAACGTTCCCTCTTGGAGTCACTACCTACTACTTGGCCAAAGCAATAAATAACAACGGAGAACATGCAAGAATTACTTACGAACATAAATATAAAAGAGGTGAATCAAATATATTACTCAAGCACAATCTGAACATAATCTCATAATCCATCGGATCCCAGCAAACTCATCATAGCAACAGCATAAGGATTACATATGTGCCTCGATCATGTAGGGCAGCTCACGAGGACTAATTAGTGAAGCACAAGAACGGGAGGAGAACATCACATAGCTACTGGTCATGGACCCATGGTCCAAGGGAGACTACTCACAACTCATCCGGGAGGCGTCCATGGTGGTGGAGAAGCTCCCGGTGGTGATCCTCCCCTCCGGCAGGGTGCCGGGAAGAGTTCTCCTGGTGCTCCCGATCTTGGAAGCGGCGGCGGCGGCGGAACAGAGATGAGATCGCGAAAAAGAGTTCCCGTCTCGAGGGTTTCGGGAGACGCTTTAAATATATGCCAAAGGGGGGCATCGGAGGAGCCTCGGGGGGCCCAGGCGCCCCCCCGGCGCGGCCCAGGGGGGGCGTGCCGCCAGGGCGCCTGGAGCCCTGGTGCCCCCCCCCCCCGGCTGTACTTCGGGCGCAAGGTAGCTTCTGGAACGCTGATTTTTTATATAATTTTTCTGGATTTTTCCTGGTAGTTCTCGTAATGTGAAAACCTGAAATACAAAAACAGCCGAAAACAGAAACTGGCATTGGGGTGCACTGAGTTAATAGGTTAGTCCAAATATGATCAAAAGTGTATGGAAGTGTATAAATAAGGGACAATTACATTTGAGCCCTTAATTGTGTCACACCCGTGTGTTTTGCCCCTAAATTCAAAAAACCCTCGTTTTTGTCCAAGCTCGTTTTCTCCTCTTATCCTTTTGCCCTTTGACCGTTTGACCACAACTTTGAAAACTTCATAACGAATTCATACTAACTCAAAAAAGTGCAAATAAGATATCAAAATGTTTGAAATAACATCACCCATAAGTACATGTCATTTGCATTCATGACAACAATTCTGAAAAGTCTATACCTCAGTTTGAGATCATATGATTTTTTTTTGGATTTTCAACACTCTTGCCATTAATGCAAATGACGTGCACATATAGGTGATGTTTTTTCGAACATTTTGATATCTTATATGCATTTTTCTGAGTTAGTATGAATTCGTTATGATGTTTTTAAAGTTAAAGTCAAACGGTCAAAGGGCAAAAGCATAAGAAGAGCAAACAAACTTGGGCAGAAACGAGGGTTTTTTGAATTTAGGGGCAAAACACACGGGTGTGACACAACTAGGGGCTCAAATGTAATTGTCCCTATAAATAACATAGCAATATCACCCAAAAGAGGCATGGAGCAAGCAGAAATTATAGATACGTTTTGGACGTATCAACATCCCCAAGCTTAATTCCTGCTCGTCCTCGAGTAGGTAAATGATAACAAGAATAATTTCTGTGGTGACATGCTATTAACCATATAGGACTTACTCATAGTCATATGACAAAAGCTTACCGAGACAATGAATCTATAGTAATTAAGTTGCCTCATGAGAAAATCACAAAGGACTGAAAGTTTTACAATATGATACTGAAACATCAAATAGATTTGCAATGAACATGATGTGCAAGTATGATAAAGTGATATCTAGCTTGCCCCCTTTAGTGAAGCAAAACATAAATGCAGGGGCACCTTCAAGGTTTAAGTGATGACTAGATACAATGATTTCAAAATAAACGATATCACAATCATGCAAAGGACAATGCTACTTTGGGACAATGCACATTACACTCAGAATGACAATCATGCTCTCAGTAGTTGGTGCTTTTAAAAGAAGGTGGAGACTCAACATAAAAGTACAAGAATGGCCCTTTGCAGAGGGAAGCAGGGATTACTCATGTGCTAGAGCTTTTTATTTTGAAAACATAGAAACAATTTTGTCAACGGTAGTAGTACTTCATATGTGTTATGCATAAGACATCCTATAAGTTGCAAGCCTCATGCATCGAATACCAATAGTGCTCGCACCTTGTCCTAATTAGCTCGGATTTCCATGGATTGTCATTGCATTACATATGTTTCAACCAAGTGTCACAAAGGGGTACCTCTATGTCACCTGTACAAAGGTCCAAGGAGATAGATCGCATTCGTTTTTGATAGATCTCAACTTGAGGACATCCATACCGGGACGACATTGAAAATAGATAATGGACTCCTCTTTAATGCTTAAGCATATTCTCATAAGTGATTGAGGATTAATGTCCAAGCTAAAACTTCCACCATGATACATGGCTTTGGTTGGCGGCCCAATGTTCTTCTCTAACAATATGCATACTCAAACCATTCAACTCATGGCAAATCACCCTTACTTCAGACAAGACGAACATGCATAGCAACTCACATGATATTCAACAAAAGTGTAACAGTTGATGGCGTCCCCAGAAACATGGATACCGCTCAGCAAGCAACTTATAAGAAATAAGATACATACGTGACATATTCTTTACCACAATAGATTTTAAGCTACTTTCCCATGAGCTATGTATTGCAAAAACTAAAGGTTTTAAAGGTAGCACATGTAAATTTACTTGGAGTGGCGATGAAATACCACATATAGGTAGGTATGGTGGACTCATATGGCATAACTGGTTTAAAAGGATGTGGATGCACAAGCAGTCAGTCCGCTTAGTACAGGTGGAGGTTAGCAAAAGACTGGGAGCGACCAATTAAGAGAGCAATGACGGTCATAATCATGCACAGCGACAAAGCAACATTGAATCAGGCATGGAAGTTATATCGCTACTCAGAAACAAAAGATCATCAAGGCTTGACAGACTTTCTTTACAGTCTTATATATGCGTGAGCATACGCCAAGTCAATCAAAATAAATTCTTGAGGGAAGATATTACTAAACCATACCACATCATAGTCAAACAAATCATGTTGGTACTCCAATAACACATTGGAAACCCCCCAGCTATTTGGGACTAACCATAAGAAAACCTGAACTACTAAGCGCCATCATGCACGTAGCATCTTTATCATAGACATATCAACCAATGCAACGGAAGCAAACTCTCTTAATAAGGTGAGCATGGTAATTAAAGAGAGTTCAAGCAACCAACTAAACGAAAGCTCTTTAAAAAGATAAGCATGAAAACTGAGAGCTGAACATGATAGTAGCTATTAAAAGACAGAGAACACACACAACAAAGATAGACATGAAAATTCTATGTTATGTTCTAGGTAGAAGTGGAGCGTGTTTCTCTCCCACATAAAGAAAGCTGAGTTCCGACTCTTTATGAAAAACTAAAGAAAACTAAAAAGCAAGACGCTCCAAGCATAACACATAACACATGAAGTGATAAAAATATAGTGGAACGAAAGACGAACTGATAATGTTGATGGAGAAGGGGATGCACGGGGGCATACCCAAGCTTAGACGCTTGAGTCTCCTTGAATATTTCTTGGGGGTGCACGGGGGCATCCCCAAGCTTGAGCGTTTGACACTCCTGAATCTTTTTATCATCCTCCCTCGCACACTTGAAAACTACCTTCATACATAACTCATCATAATCTGATTAGCGAGGTTAGTACCCATAATAAAATAATTATACCTTGCTGGAAATAAAGATATTCTTGAAGTTCTACTGTTTCTCAAGATTGCCAAAAGGTTTTTGCAAAGAAAAAGCAAGCTCTAGGTTTGCAAAATGAAGGAAAGGCAAAACATTACAGAATCTGTGAAAAACAGAACAGCAGGTAGTAAATGATTTGTTCGGGGCACTTCTGCAACTCTAATCAAAAAACTCAGAACAGACGCACGAAAGACAATTATATAGAGCACGCTGTCGACAAAATTCAGACCAAAAAGATGAGCTGGTGATTTTATAAGAATTTTTCTATCCAAGGACAGAATCTGTTTCCTGGACAGCACCTCACAACTTTTGAACTTTCTAGCAATCAGAGGCTATGCTTGGCACAAAATTGAAAAGCAAAGATACAATGATGATGCTACAGTAGTAACAACATCAAGACACAACAAAAGCAAAATAAATTTATTCGTTGGGCTGCCTCCCAAGAGCGCTTTCTTTTATGCCTTTAAGCTAGGCATAATGCATATAGATCAAGTTTTATCAAGAGTAAAAGAATATCTAGCCCGTATAACGGACTCAAAAGGTAACTTGATCTTCTTTCGAGGGAAATGTTCCATCCCTTTCTTGAGAGGAAACTGAAATTTTATATTACCCTCTTTCATGTCAATGATAGCACCAACGGTGCGTAAAAAGGGACGTCCCAAAATAATTGGACAAGAAGGATCACATTCAATATCCATAATAGTGAAATCAACGGGAACATAATTATCATTGACAACGATAAGAACATCGTCGATCCTCCCCAAAGGTTTCTTTATGGAAGAATCAACGAGACGAACACCAAAAGAACAAGAATCATAAGGTTTTAATTTAAGCATATCATATAGTCTTTTGGGCATAACAGAGGTACTAGCTTCAATATCACATAAAGCATAGCAAGAGAAGTTGTTTATTTTAATTTTAATCATAGGATCCCAACCATCTTCTAGCTTTCTAGGTATGTAGGCTTCTACTCTAAGTTTCTCCTCCCTAGCTTTGATGAGAGCATTAGTGATATACTCTGTGAAGGCAAGATTAAGCGTGCTAGTGTGGGGATCTTTAGCCATTCTTTGTAGAAAGGTGACAACTTCTGAGATACTACAATTATCAAAATTAATTTTATCATTACTGGGCAAAATTGTAGTGTCATCCTCTTTGTTTGAATCGCTCTCTATTATAAGAGTTTGAACGTCTTCCCAAGTTTGGGGAAGCTTAGGAGCAATTTTAAACTGAGGCTCATACTCTTTTCCTGGAAGACCATGCCATGGGCATAACTCTCCATCAAGACTAACATAATCACAAGGTTTATTACTTTTGTAAATCCCGATAGTGGTGATTGGCGTAATGGAAGAAGGGGTGTACTCCTCCCATTTAGTGTTTTTGGTGGAACCCATAGTAGCAAGCAAGCAAGATAACTATTTTTGTGATTTTCGATAAAAGATACTAAAGCAAAAACTGAAAGGTAAACTAACAAGACTAAAAGCAAAGGTAAAAGATAGCAAGCAACTCCCTTATCCTGAAGAGTGGAGTCCCCGGCAATGGCGCCAGAAATTGCTTTGCTAGGCTTCTCGCCCCTCGTTGGTTACCCCAAGTGGAAGGTTAGAGATGCAGTGTAGCAGAAGATTTCCCTTGGCAATACCAAGGATCGATTCCCCTGAGACTCCCAGTTTCAACAAGAAGGTGTCAACTGCTAACGGTGCCGGATATTAGCAATCAACGTGGACCTGCACACAGATACAAATAACTTTGCTCCCAACGAGTACAGAGAGGTTGTCATTCCCTCCGGCCTTGTAGTTTACAAAGGATCAAACGCAAGTGATAGTAGTGATAGATATAGTTGCAATAGTAAATAAAAAGCGGAAAAGTAAATAGCGGATGTGATCAATGATGGTAATATGGACCGGAGTCTCATGATGTTCACTAGTGATGTCTCTCTCCCAAAAGACGATAAAACAACTATGTGAGGTAAACGAATTACAGCTGGGCAATTGACAGGACTAATGCTGACTACATTGCAAGAAAGGTTGAGGTTCAAAGCATGGGCGGTACGCCAAAGTAAGTAGACCGAAATCCATCAATATCTACTACTAATCATCCACCTTGAGATATCTATCCAGAACATCTCGCTGGTATTAAGTTGCGAGTCCCACCCATAGTGTAAACTCAATGCAACACACAACTGCATTAAAAGATCTTTGCGTAAAGTAAACAATCCTTGCACCCGCGGGCACAAGCACCGTTGTTTTCCCCCTTGTGGCAATAGCACATCCCCTAGACTCATGTTTCTATCACTCAAACTAGTCATCGAGGGGCATGAACCCACAATCGAGCATAACGTTCCCTCTTGGAGTCACTACCTACTACTTGGCCAAAGCAATAAATAACAACAGAGAACATGCAAGAATTACTTACGAACATAAATATAAAAGAGGTGAATCAAATATATTACTCAAGCACAATCTGAACATAATCTCATAATCCATCGGATCCCAGCAAACTCATCATAGCAACAGCATAAGGATTACATATGTGCCTCGATCATGTAGGGCAGCTCACGAGGACTAATTAGTGAAGCACAAGAACGGGAGGAGAACATCACATAGCTACTGGTCATTGACCCATGGTCCAAGGGAGACTACTCACAACTCATCCGGGAGGCGTCCATGGTTGTGGAGAAGCTCCCGGTGGTGATCCTCCCCTCCGGCAGGGTGCCGGGAAGAGTTCTCCTGGTGCTCCCGATCTTGGAAGCGGCGGCGGCGGCGGAACAGAGATGAGATCGCGAAAAATAGTTCCTGTCTCGAGGGTTTCGGGAGACGCTTTAAATATATGCCAAAGGGGGGCATCGGAGGAGCCTCGGGGGGCCCAGGCGCCCCCCCGGCGCGGCCCAGGGGGGGCGCGCCGCCAGGGCGCCTGGAGCCCTGGTGCCCCCCCCCCCCCGGCTGTACTTTGGGCGCAAGGTAGCTTCTGGAACGCTGATTTTTTATATAATTTTTCTGGATTTTTCCTGGCAGTTCTCGTAATGTGAAAACCTGAAATACAAAAACAGCCGAAAACAGAAACTGGCATTGGGGTGCACTGAGTTAATAGGTTAGTCCAAATAT
>LR738714.1:13927932-13952891 GCA_902687465.1 Secale cereale | reverse complement strand
CCCCCCCCTGGGCCGCGCCGGGGGGGCGCCTGGGCCCCCCGAGGCTCCTCCGATGCCCCCCTTTGGCATATATTTAAAGCGCGTCGAGGAAACCCTGATTCCAGACCCCTTTTCTCCAGACGCGATTCCGATCTCTGCCGCCATCGCCATCAAGCTTCGGGGACCAGAATTCCTGTGCCGGCACCCTGCCGGGACGGGGAAGTGCCCCCGGATTCATCTCCATCGACGTTGCTTCCTCCCTCCATGATGCGGGAGTAGTTCCTCCTCGGGGCTGAGGTTCTTACCAGTAGCTATGTGGTCAATTCTCTCTCCCATGATGTGATCTTCGTTGTGATCATAGGCTATGTTAATCTAGGGTGATCCCATGATATTTCCCCTTCCTCTATGTATTGGATTGATGTACTCACTTGTCTTTATCTAGTATAATCCCCGAGACCAAGGTGACAGCGGTCTATTGGACATGGATTAGAACAATATTTTCATGAGTGATTTCCTCTCTTGTGTGTTGATTGAAGATTGAGAGTCTCTTGGTGCTTGTCTTTGACTATCCTTTAGATATGTTGTGGTGATTGTGGGACTCTCTTTGGATGGCCGCGGTGACATTGGGAAATCCTTAGATTGGGAACTACGAACTTTGAGGTGTGCTTTTGTATCCCTACATAATTCTCGTCCTCTCTTGACCACGAAGGAATGACCTCCGAGTGTGTCCCCTTTGCATGTTTTATGGGAAATATCATGTGAGTCGATTATGTTAATGTTGTTGGGAGTTGCCACTAGTGAAAGTATGAACCCTAGGCCTTGTTTCCAGCATTGCAATACCGTTTGTGCTCACGTTTACCACTTGTTTGCTTGCTGCACTTTTTATTACAGATTTATATTACTTTGTTTTGCCATCCATATCACTTGCCATTTAACCTCTCTTCGCCGAACTAGTGCACCTATACATCTAACAAGTGTATTAGGTGTGTTGGGGACACAAGAGACTTCTTGTATCTTAGTTGCAGGGTTGCTTGAGAGAGACCATCTTCAACCTCTACTTCCCTGAGTTCGATAAACCTTAGGTCATCCACTTGAGGGAAATTTGCTGCTGTCCTACAAACCTCTGCGCTTGGAGGCCCAACATAGTCTACAAGAGTAGAAGCGTGTGTAGACATCAAGCTATTTCTGGCGCCGTTGCCGGGGAGGTGAGCGCTTGAAGGTATATCTTTAGATCTTGCAATTAAATCTTTTTGTTTCTTATTTTTTATTATTTCACTAGTTATGCTTATGGAAAACCTTGTTATTGGATCGTTGCTTGCGGGAGGACACCCCACACCTGTGGTGGTTGCTCCTCCTCCTACTGAAATTGTGCCCTATAAAATACCGGCTGGTATTATCGATTATGTTTTGGCTAATCGTTATGCAGGAGACAGACGTCCCGGTGAACACTTGCTATATCTGTCACAACTATGTTCATTATTTAAGCTTGCAGGTGTATCGAGGGAGTTTGTCATGAGGAAATTATTTGCCTTGTCACTGAAAGGAAAAGCATTGGAATGGTATAGGCTACTAAATGACTCTCACCTGCTGGAGTGGGAAGAGATCCAGTCTCTCTTTCACTCCAAGTTTTATCCTCTTCATGAAGTCCATGAGAATAGGAATTATGTTTATAATTTTTATCCTCATGATGGAGAGAGCATAGCTCAAGCTTGGGGGAGACTGAAAACGTTAATGCTAAAATGTCCTAACCATGGGCTCCCCAAAGATATTATTATTACTAACTTCTATGCGAGGCTCTCTCGACAGGATAAAGATTTGCTCGATGCTTCCTCTATGAGTTCTTTCACAAACAAAAAGATTGATGCTAAATGGGAACTCCTTGAAATAATTCAACGCAACACTGAAGATTGGGAGATCGACAAAGGTAAAGAGTCAGGTATAATTTATGAGTATGATTGCATTAAGTCCTTTGTTGAAACTACAAGTTTTAATAAGTTTAGTGCTAAGTTTGGACTTGATTCTCAACTCCTTGTTGATTTCCTCAAATCTTTTGCTTCACATCTTAATATGCCTAAGGAGGATTGGATCAAGTATCATAAACCTTTTAAAGAGACTTGCAAAGAAAATGAAATTGTTCATGATGATTTCAACATTCATGATCCAATTCCTAAAAATGAAGTTTTATATAAGCATGTTAATTTTTGTGGAGTGGATAGACCTTGTGAAAGGCCTATGATTGAAGAAGAGAAGTATTGTAAGCAACATAAGCATGAAAGAACAAACACTTGGGTCAGAGATTTAAATGAGATTGCTAGAGAATTGTGTGACCTTTATCCTTTAACTTGTGAACTTTGCCATATAGAGGGTCACTTTAATTTTCAATGCATGAACTTTCAAAACATAACTGTTAACCGGTTGTGTGATGACATGATCACCTCTGATCTTTATGATGAGCTTATGTTATTTTTGATGTGTGAAGAGTTATCAGAAAAGACTTCATGGCTAGATGTTAATGCCATAGGAATAAAAAACACTTTGCATAATTGCCATCTCTATTGTGTTGTTAATTGCCATGAAAATGATTACATAGGTAAGATTATAAAGGAGGGAACTTTACCAAAGTATAAAAATGTCTCTTATATTTCTGCTAATAAAAAGGAGAGTTTCTCCCAAGTTTCTAATGATAAACCAGGATATGTGGAGAAGCTTCATCTCCAACCACTCCCTCCTAAGGTTAAGAAGAAGAAAAAGAAGAGGAGGAGGAAGAGGAGCAAGAAAGAAGAAGAATGGGTATCAACCTGGTCTGAGCATATTCCTCCCATCAACTTTTATCCTAACGGTTGTAAGTTTAAAGAAGAAGGTGAAGTTTATTGCCTTAATTATCATCTTGATGATACGTCCGTAGGTACTATTGAAGATGATTTTGATTATGATATGCATGTTACTTATTGTGATTGGGAAAATGATGATAATGCTACTTATGATCTTGAAAATCTTTTTGTTACCAACTCTGAAAGTGAAGATATGGGAAGCTCTAAACTTGGGGATGATAGGATTGCAAATCCTATCCCCACTAGTGATGTGATAATTGATAATTCTCTTGCTAGTAAGAATGAAGACAACATGTTTACAAATATAGTTGCTAGCAATGATAATGCTCTTCTCTACCATGATGATGTTATAACTCCAATCTATAGTGATTATAAAGGTACCTATGACATAAGGAGAAATTATCCTTATGAAACTTGTCATAATCATGAAGGGAATTACTCCCTTGTTGAACACCACCCTCCTGATATACAACTAATCTATAGTGTTCAAGTTGTTTATGATAGTCCTACTCCCACTATTACCAATGAGAAAAATTATGCTTATGTGGGGAGTGAGAGTACCTTTTTGCATGTGGATCATGGTAACAATGCTTTATGTGATGCTTATATTATTGAGTTCATCCATGATGCCACTGGAATTTATAATGAGAGAGGGAGGCTTGGTTCTAAATATCTTAATAATAAGAAGTTCCCTCTCTTTATGTTGAAGGTTTTGAAGCTGCACTTGTTTTGTCTTCCTATGCTTATTGCTTTGTGCTTCAATGATTATTCTATTGCAATATTCCTATGCATAGGAAGCGTGTTAGGCTTAAATGTGTTTAGTATTTGCTTCTTGATGCTCTCTTTTGTTCTTCAATTCTTATTCCTACAAGAGAATCATTAAAGTCTTATGCCTAGCTTAAAGGCATAAAAGAAAGCGCTTTTGGGAGGCAGCCCACATGAATAAATTTTTATATTTTGCTTTTGTTGTGTCTTGATGTTGTTTACTACAGTAGCATCATCATTGTATCTTTGCTTTTCATATTTGTGCCAAGTATAGCCTCTGATTGCTAGAAAGTTCAAAAGTTGTGAGGTGCTGTCCAGGAAACAGATTCTGTCCTTGGATAGAAAAATTCGTATAAAATCACCAGATCATCTTTTTGGTCTGAATTTTTTCGACAGCGTTCTCTATATAATTATCTTTCGTGCGTATGTTCTGAGTTTTTTGATTTGAGTTGCAGAAGTATCCCGAACAGATCAATTACTACCTGCTGTTCTGTTTTTCACAGATTCTGTCCTGTTTTGCCTTTCCTTCACTTTGCAAATCAAGAGCTTGCTTTTTCTTTGCAAAAACCTTTTGGCGATCTTGAGAAACAGTAGAACTTCAGGAATATCTTTATTTCCAGAAAGGTATAATTATTTTATTAAGGGTACTAACTTCGCTAATCAGATTATGATGAGTTATGTATGAAGGGAGTTTTCAAGTGTGCGAGGGAAGATGATAAAAAGATTCAGGAGTGTCAAGCGCTCAAGCTTGGGGATGCCCCCGTGCACCCCCAAGAAATATTCAAGGAGACTCAAGCGTCTAAGCTTGGGGATGCCCCCGTGCATCCCCTTCTCCATCAACATTATCAGTTCGTCTTTCGTTCCACTATATTTTTATCACTTCATGTGTTATGTGCTATGCTTGGAGCGTCTTGCTTTTAGTTTTCTTTTTAGTTTTTTCATAACGAGTCGGAACCCAGCATTCCTTTATGTGGGAGAGAAACACGCTCCACTTCTACCTAGAACATAACATAGAATTTTCATGTCTATCTTTGCTGTGTGTGTTCTTTGTCTTTAAATAGCTACTATCATGCTCTGCTCTTAGTATTCATGCTTATCTCTTCAAAGAGCTTTTGTTTAGTTGGTTGCTTGAACTCTCTTTAATTATCATGCTCACATTATTAAGAGAGTTTGCTTCCGTTGCATTGGTTGATATGTCTATGATAAATATGCTACGTGCATAATGGCGCTTAGTAGTTCAGGCTTTCTTGTGGTTAGTCTCAAATAGCTGGGGGATTCCCAATGTGTTATTGGAGTACCAACTTGATTTGTTTGCCTATGATGTGGTATGGTTTAGTAATATCTTCCTTCAAGAATTTATTTTGATTGACTTGGCGTATGCTCACGCATATTTAAGACTGTAAAGAAAGTCTGTCAAGCCTTGATGATCTTTTGTTTCTGAGTAGCGATATAACTTCCATGCCTGATTCAATGTTGCTTTGTCGCTCTGCATGATTATGACCGTCATTGCTCTTTTAGTTGGTCGCTCCCAGTCTTTTGCTAACCTGCACCTGTACTAAGCGGACTGACTGCTTGTGCATCCAAAATCCTTTAAACCAGTTATGCCATATGAGTCCACCATACCTTCCTAAACATGGTATTTACCTGCCATTCCTAACGAAGACTTTCATGTACCATCTCGAAATTATTCAAAAAAGCATTTCTATTTTGTGCCTCTGTTTTAGCTCATGAGGAAGTAGTAGTTAATTCATGACCTTTTTAAGTTGGACAAGCTTCACCCCGGGATTGCATGTCTAATGTGCAAACCCATAATACGAGAAGGAACTGGCATTGAGTGCGCCCGGCTCAAAAAGATAATATAACAAACAAACCCTCCTTCACGCTTTGTTCATGAGAAATCAGAAAACTTTGGCAGTGATAAACAAAGGAGATTAAGAGGATGTGATCGTCCTCATTCGGGAGCCGTTCCTCGAAACTTGTCCATCTCAAGAAGTGATTGACTTATCTGCTAGCATTCGTTGACGAAACATGCATGATCTAAAATAAATAAATTATTACCTCTGTTTTAAAACCAAGAGCTCTGGTACATGTTTTGTCTTTGCTTCCGACTACGGGTTTTCAACCTTGCCAACAAAAGCCACGGTTCGAGAGTCTCCACCTTCTTATTAAAGCACCAACTACTGAGAGCATGATTGTCATTCTGAGTGTAATGTGCATTGTCCCAAAGTAGCATTGTCTTTTGCATGATTATGATATCGTTTATTCTGAAATCATTGTATCAAGTCATCACTTAAAACTTGGAGGTGCCCCTGCATTTATGTTTTGCTTCACTAAAGGGGGCAAGCGAGATATCACCTTATCATATTTGCACACCATGCTCATTACAAATCTATTTGATGTTTCAGTATCATATTGTAAAACTTTCAGTTCTTTGTGAATTTCTCATGAGGCAACTTAATTACTACAGATTCATTGTCTCAGTAAGCTTTTGTCATGTGACTATGAAAAAGTCCTATATGGTTAATAGCATGTCACCATAGAAATTATTCTTGTTATCATTTACCTACCCGAGGACGAGCAGGAATTAAGCTTGGGGATGTTGATACGTCCAAAACGTATCTATAATTTCTGCTTGCTCCATGCCTCTTTTGGGTGATATTGCTATGATATTTATACACTTCCATACACTTTTGATCATATTTGGACTAACCTATTAACTCAGTGCACCCCAGTGCCAGTTTCTGTTTTCGGCTGTTTTTGTATTTCAGGTTTTCACATTACGAGAACTGTCAGGAAAAATCCAGAAAAAATATATAAAAAATCAGCGTTTCAGGAGCTACCGTGCGGCCAAAGTACAGCCGGGGGGACCCACAGGGGCTCCAGGCGCCCTGTGGGCGCGCCCCCCCTGGGCCGCGCCGGGGGGGCGCCTGGGCCCCCCGAGGCTCCTCTGATGCCCCCTTTGGCATATATTTAAAGCGCATCGAGGAAACCCTGATTCCAGACCCCTTTTCTCCAGACGCGATTCCGATCTCCGCCGCCATCGCCATCAAGCTTCGGGGGACCAGAATTCCTGTGCTGGCACCCTGCCGGGACGGGGAAGTGCCCCCGGATTCATCTCCATCGACGTTGCTTCCTCCCTCCATGATGCGGGAGTAGTTCCTCCTCAGGGCTGAGGTTCTTACCAGTAGCTATGTGGTCAATTATCTCTCCCATGATGTGATCTTCGTTGTGATCATAGGCTATGTTAATCTAGGGTGATCCCATGATATTTCCCCTTCCTCTATGTATTGGATTGATGTACTCACTTGTCTTTATCTAGTATAATCCCTGAGACCAAGGTGACAGCGGTCTATTGGACATGGATTAGAACAATATTTTCATGAGTGATTTCCTCTCTTGTGTGTTGATTGAAGATTGAGAGTCTCTTGGTGCTTGTCTTTGACTATCCTTTAGATATGTTGTGGTGATTGTGGGACTCTCTTTGGATGGCCGCGGTGACATTGGGAAATCCTTAGATTGGGAACTACGAACTTTGAGGTGTGCTTTTGTAGCCCTACATAATTCTCGTCCTCTCTTGACCACGAAGGAATGACCTCCGAGTGTGTCCCCTTTGCATGTTTTATGGGAAATATCATGTGACTCGATTATGTTAATGTTGTTGGGAGTTGCCACTAGTGAAAGTATGAACCCTAGGCCTTGTTTCCACCATTGCAATACCGTTTGTGCTCACGTTTACCACTTGTTTGCTTGCTGCACTTTTTATTACAGATTTATATTACTTTGTTTTGCCATCCATATCACTTGCCATTTAACCTCTCTTCGCCGAACTAGTGCACCTATACATCTAACAAGTGTATTAGGTGTGTTGGGGACACAAGAGACTTCTTGTATCTTAGTTGCAGGGTTGCTTGAGAGAGACCATCTTCAACCTCTACTTCCCTGAGTTCGATAAACCTTAGGTCATCCACTTGAGGGAAATTTGCTGCTGTCCTACAAACCTCTGCGCTTGGAGGCCCAACATAGTCTACAAGAGTAGAAGCGTGTGTAGACATCATCCGCCTCCTCCTCCGCCTCATCAGCAAGGCGTGAAGAGAGCCGCCGACGCTCCGGCTGCTCCGCCGCGTGGTAGCACCCCGCCTCCTCCTTCACCTCGTAAGCAACAAAAGAAGGCAGCCGCTGGGACTGCTCAGGCGTCTAGCAGTACAACCAGAGGCAGGAGGCAATACAGATACGGTCCATCTCTCAGGCCCTTAGAGAAGTTACCATACGAGAGGACCGACGAGGAGAAGGCGGAGATCTGTAAAGCCGAAGTGAAGGACTTTTTTGCAAAGAAACCTATACCTCAAAAGCAGAAGATAGATCCGGCAAGAGCGAAGCGCACTATTAATGCCCTGAAAAAACCACCACCATCTTCGCCAAAAACCAACTATGAGCGCATTATTCAAAAGTCATATGTCGAAGCATCGCGGTCGGGAAGTACTTGCAGTGATCACAGGTTAGCACAGAAAAAAAGTGGGAAACAAATTCCCCATCTCGGCGAACAAGAGAACCAACCGTGCCCCCCGCTCAAGGTGCCTAGCGACATCGTCCCTCATCATCCGGGGATGGCGCCCGGTACCAATCTTGCAGATTACCTGACCGATGATGTACTTCCTAATGTGCTAGAGGTGGATGATCACAAATACCGGTATGGGAAGCCTCTCGCCAAAGATGCCAGAACTCTAACCACGATGATGCGAAGATTGCATGACTGGTACATGGAAACCTGTAGAGACTCTGGTGGTCAGGATACTCTGATGCTGAAAGTTACAGAGGAGCACGACCTCGTTGGAATTGATATGTTTTCTATTATATTTGAGGAGTTCTTCAACATTTTCAATCAGAAGGCCCTCGATAAACCAACGATCACTTGCTACTGTCTGTAAGTACTAGTTCTGTCATTAATTAAGTCTCTATATATAGCTCAGCTCTTCATATCGCAAGTATACTTCATTGCAAGTATATATAATTATCCTCACTATATTATGCAGGTTGAAGATCGTCGAATGTAGAAAAGTTGACATCTATGATATTGGCTTCATTAACACAAATCTCATAGATGAATATCAGGTTCAATATCATGCCAAAGAAGCCGAGGCCAACTTGCTACAATCGTTGATACTAAATCAAAACAAAGATAAAATACTCTTTCCTTGGAACTTCAAGTGAGTGTTACTGTCTTGTGCATATTCGGTTTCCCTTAATTATATATTACTCGAGGTTATAGTAATTAATGCAATTGATGAGTTGTATGCATGCGTGCGCAGGTTCCACTATATTCTCCTAGAGATTAAGCTTGAGGAGGGACTAGTAACCGTCTTAGACTCGAGATGAAAAGATCCCGAGGACTATGCGGACATGTCTAAAATGCTCAACAAGTAAGTTCAATCGATCATTACCGCACCATATCGGCAACTTTGTTCATTTCCTGATATAAAGTAATTGTTTTCTTTGTCTCGCATGGTTTGGAAAGAATTCACCCAAAAAAATCCGGCAATGCCGCGGCAACTGCGATGGATTTACGCGAAAGTAAGTACTACTAGCTAGCTAGTTCCGCGGATCTCCCGTTGACTCTAGCTATACTTTCATCAATGCCTTTATAATGCTTCATTATCAGTTTGATTGACCTCTATTTCTTGTAAAGTGCTTGTGGCAGGAAGCCGGGAATAATTACTGTGGATACTACGTCTGCGAGTTCATCTACAATGCAACGACCAAGAATAGGCGGGGCTAATCTAAAAGACAATTTGAGGTGCGTAAGCAAAAATATTCAGAATTTTATTTTATTACCATCATTTCTGTTGAGTTTAATTCATATATATATGTATTGACCCCCTTCTTCAAATTAGATATGGCAGATGCGGGATGAACTCCTACCACAAGATCGCATATGGGCAATTCAAGAGGAATTGACGGGATTCTTTCTTGATCACGTCATCAATAAAGCCGGAGAATACTTCCTGGAAATTGAGTTAAGATGTTAGGGAATTGTAGTAAGAGATCTTATACTGTATGTATGTAGCCAGTAGCGTCGAATAGATATACGAAAACTTGTCGTTCGACCTATCTCTCCCGGAGAAGGAGAGAGGTCGATCTTCTGTACTTAATGGTTTCCTTCATTTGCTTACTAGTTAGCGTGTCGAGTCCTCCGATCTATACGTATATATATAGTACGTAGTGTCGACCAAGCACGGAGATAAGAGAGGGCACTTCTCTCTATTAGCGGGCTAACACAATATATGAAACCCCTAAATTAACCCTACAAAACCCCCAAACCCCCTCCCACTTTCAGAAAAAAAAACAAAAACCCTAGCCAATGAATTGCTGACGCGTGGAAGCTTATTTGTCCCGGTTGGTGCTACCAACTGGGACAAAAGGCCCCCCTGCTTGGGTAAGCCGCAGTGGCCACGTGGAACACCATCTGTCCCGGTTCGTATAAGAATCGGGACTAATGGTCTAGGGCATTTGTATCGACCATTTAGTCCCGGTTCCTCAACCGGGACAAATGGCCCTTACGAACCGGGACAAATGGCCCTTTTTCTACTAGTGTAGGTGTATAAGTCGTCTTACGAAAACCAAATAATCCTAAAACACTTAGGCGCGATGTATTAACTTCCACCTCGTTTCTTGTTTCTTAACATAAATAAAGAAATCAATCAATAAGAGATATGAGGCATGTATGCTTTCAATGACTTGACACTATCAAACACGACATGGAGTGGTCAATTCATTGCATTCAATACTATTAGTTAGCAAATAAACATTAAGTTGTCTTGTTTTTTCCTTCATCCTGGTCGCGGTGCACAACCTAAAATGACTTATATATACACTTAGACAAAGGAAGTACCGGGGGAACACATGCAAGACAAATAAAGGCAGCGAGCAGGGAGGTCCACTGAGGGGTAGCACTCATAGATTGGGCATAATATCGAGTTCATCATGCTTGGGCTGATAACGGTGCTTCTTCTTTGAGCTTGTACTTTGGGCTTCGACCCCTCTTCAAGTTTGTCCATTTGAACGTAGTCGAGGGAGCTCCAGTGTATATTCTTGCCATCTCCGTGTGGTGGTGAGGTTAGCGTTTCTTTTCATGTGGCCAAATTTGGTGTCATGTGTTTCAAATATATGTAAGGGTTTGACGGCGATGACTGTGGCTCCATGGCGTTGGTCTTTAGGGTCGGGTGTATGCACAAAGACTTCCCGGCTGTTATCAACAAGGTCAAGCCGGCTGTGGTAGGGGAGCAACGACAACGGCGCGTCGACGGCTTGCTCTTGCAGCAAAAGTGGTCATTCGTTGGTCTCATAATTTTGACATAATTCTTATTATGGTTAAAATACTTTGTACTTCCAATGACTTTTATAATAGATATGGTTCTTTCTCAAAGAAAATGCAATCGTGGCATACACTAGTATATAACTATATATACACCATTAATCGTTATGTATAAACTTATCTTTGAAGAAAATGTTACTCCTTTCATCCAGAAGCATAAGTCATCTTAGGTTATGCATCGTGATCAAGGCAGAGGGAAAAACGAGAAAACTTAATGTTTATTTGGTAATTAATAGCATTACATGCAATGAACTGATCACTGCATGTCGTGTTCGGTAGTCTCAAGTTATTGAAAGCATACACACCCCACATCTCTTATTGGTTGATTCCTTTATTTATGTCAAGAAACAAGAAAGGAGGTATAAGTTAATGCACCGCGCCTAAGTGTTTTGGGATTATTTGGTTCGTAAGGGCGACTTATACACCTAGGCGGATGGAGTAGGTAAACTACTCTCTTCATTTTTGTATACAAGGCCACTATTAAAATTTCAATTTGCAACTATACAAGACCACTAACATTAATCGAGGTAAAATTGATAGTGTTTGCCTCGTACTAGCACCCGAGGACATTAATATCCCTTGTATGCATGCGAGAGTGAGAAGGTTGGCTTGCATTCCCAATATTAATCAATACTACCTCCGTCTTGGTTTATAGGCCTCCTTTGTAATTTGTGTCAATGTTTGATCAAATATTTAATTAACAAAATGTTAATGCATGTCAAGGAATAATATATCGTTAGATTCATATTTGAATGTAGTTTTCATTGATACTTCCTCCGTCTCAGTTTACAAGTCCTGCCGTATACCTAGGTTGCCAATTTTATCACCGTAACATAAACTATATAACACAAAAAATTATACCGTTTGAAAATAAAATATCTAAGGTTTATAATGGTATGTTTTTTGTAATATATGACTTCTATTAGGTTAGTCAAATTCACGACCTAGGGGTACGCGCACGACTTGTAAACTACTCCCTCCGTCCGGTAAAGAGTGAGCATTTGGCTTTAAAATTTGTCCACAAAATAGTGTACTTCTATCTTCCCAATGCACTTTAAAGTAGAAAAAAATACTTCTCTCTCATTACACGGTAATCAAGACCAATAACAAGCTACACATGGTCTTCTTAATTTCTACATGCACTTAGCTCATTGGGGGTTGGTTAATTAAAGAGGGGAGAGATGATGACTTGCACTTTTCCAATGCATTTTTTACTTCACTCCATAATTTGTCCTAAAATCTCTAGATGTTCACTCTTCACCGGACGGAGGGAGTAAGAGAGAGGAAGTATAATTTTTTATGACATGCATGAACATTTTGTTTGTTAATCAAACTTTCGCACGGAATGTAATGTGGACAAATAAACTAGGACGGAGGTAGTACCGAGGAGTAAGAGGGTTGACTTGTTGTGCGTGAGAGAAAAAACTACATTAATTGCTAACACGACAAACAAGGTGACAAGCTAATTTGCAAAATTGACTTAAACATGCATTGATTTGTACCTTGGTACCTGTAATATGGATTTTTGGCTTTGTATGCAAAAATGAAGGAAGTATTATACTTCCTCTCTTAATTTACAAGGCATGCGCGTACCCTAGGTCATCAATTTGACCAATCTGATAGAAGTCATATATTACAAAAAATTTACCATTATAAACTTCAGATTTTCTATTTTTAAACGGTATAATTTTTGTGATATATAATTTATATTACGGTGATCAAATTGGCAACATAGGTATACGTACAGGACTTGTAAACTGAAATGAAGAGAGTACTTCCCAGAAAGGTCTACTAGTAATCAGGAGTTTCTCATTCGCTGCATGCTTTCTTCCCACGTACTAGTAATTTCGGAATACAAAGAGCATGTAAAATGTCACTGGTTAGCTTTGAGAACGGCACTTAAAATATGTGCACACCAAACGCCTCGCCTCCACTGCCATAAAAGCGGGCATCCTCTTGGTACCTCCTCCTTGGCTTCTTCGATGCGCACTGGCTAAAACCCTCCTTCTCCTCTCTCTCCGGCTCCTCCGCCGCTGCTAGGGTTAGGGCGAGGTTGGGGGGAAGGCAGGCGGCGACGACGACGACCGGGCGGCGCCGTCGAAGTGGAGCATCTAGCTAGTAAGCGCGGTTTTCTTTTAGTATTAATCTGGGCTCGGGGCTTTGGTCTGTTCGTGCGGATTCCGGCGAGCCGGGGACGGGCCGGTGGCTCGCTCGGAATGGAGTTTTTGGTTTTGGGGGGCAGGATTTGGTCTGTTCATGGCCTCATGCGCGCGGTTCGCGTCTCTGCCTCTGTAGGGAATTGCGGTTTTGCTAGGGAAATTTGTTGGTTCTTCTTTGGCGTTCCCGTGACGACTCTGGATGGTTCTTGCCATCTTCGCAGCAAAAAGACAGATGCTCCTTTCTTTTGGCGGGCGGTCGATCAGTGTGTGACACTAGGAGGAGCTACGAATATATGTTGCCCGCGACGATCCATTAATCAGTTCACTTTGGATACTTTTGGTTCGATCTCTGACGAATGGAGTGTTCGATTCATCGATTTGGCCTTCTTTTTTGTGTGTGCTTGTGTTAGGTTTCGTTGTTTTTTTGGGGGTTTTGGGGAGGCGGAATGCATGTGAGGAACAGGGCGATGCATGTGTCCCAACTAGTAGCACTCAGCCACTCATGCACGCACCGCATGCATGCTCGAGCCTTGAGGCTACCATGCATAGTGGGCTTCTTGACGATCTTGGGTACTTAGAAATCAATCAGTTGTACTTGTCCAGCTACTTTAATTTCTTAACTGATAAGAATTAGCGAAAAGGTTGGAGGACCTTCGAAATCAATCAGTTGTCCAGTTAGCTACTTTAATTTCTTTGAAGAAATGAATCTGTGACGCTAGTTTGTCCCTTCTGTTGCAGAGCGATGGAGGAGGAGCAATCGGTCCCTGAAGGTGCCATCAAGAGCATTAAGCTTAGCCTATCCACCGAGCATGAGATAGTACGTTCTTCTTCTTGTTGATTTCAATATTGATGTTGGCATGTAGAGATATATGCATGCTGAATTATAAACATTGGCAATGCGATCTCTCAAATTACTCATAATAAGAGAGAACAGTTGGGAGAACTGCTTCTGCTATGTACATGGAAATTGTTATTTCTGTTTCATTAATATATCTGAAATCATTCAATGTGATCCTTCTGCAAGCTTGCTTTTGATGGTTGCAATAAGTTTAAATTTGCAAGATAAATGCCATGGGAGCACCCTATGGGCCTGTGTGTTATAGATAATATTGAGTTCTGACATTTTTAATTCCTTTTGTGGACCAGTGATACATGGACATTGTCACCTGTTCATTTAGCTAAGCTATAAATGTAGATTTCATGGACTGAATTACTTGATGTTACATCCATACGGATTAAATGTTTGAATTTTTTTCATGTATAATCATTTAATTAAGGGGTATATTCTGCACAGTTTTAAGTTATTATCACCGTATTTGTTATACTTTTGTTTGTGAGGAGTATTTTTTATTTTTGAACATTACTAATATGCAAAATGTTATGTTCTGCAGTGTACATATTCTATAAATGACTGTCCTGTTACTCAGAGTACTGAGCTTAGGAATTCTTTCCTTGGCTTACCAATGGAAACAGGCGAATGCAAGTCATGTGGTGCATCGGAAAACAGCAAATGCGAAGGTTCTAAAATAACTTCTCATTAGTTTTTCTTCATGCCCCAAAATTCTCCTCTAGCACTCCAGGATCCCCTTTTCTCTTGTTACTAATAGAGTCAATATGACCTTCTAGGGCATTTTGGGTACATTGAGCTGCCTGTACCTGTATATCATCCGTGTCATGTTAGTGAACTTAGGCAATTACTGAGCTTGGTATGTCTGAAGTGCTTTCGTATCAAGAAAGGAAAGGTATGTATAGGTCAAAACGGCTTAACATTACTATATCTTGTATACAGATTTCCCTGTGTCAATCTAAATCTAGATATTTCATGTCTCAGGTTAAACAGAACAATGGAAAGAAAAATGTGTCGGCAATGGCATGTGACTGTCCGGTACTTGTCAACCCTAATATATTCTTCTTATGCCTTGAATTTGATAGATGCAGTACTTCACTGTTGGACTGTAGTACTGCAGAATACAAGTATTTCGTCCAATTTATATAGATTAATTACTGGTCTTTAACTTAACCAAAAGTCCGGTAGGAGAGCATATCGCACACCACTTGTTTTATAGTGTTGGCTTGGTAATCTCAAGTATTATTGCAGGTTCCTTGTTCTTTTTGTCTTTTCAATTTATAGTGAATGCACATAGGTGCTAATTGATTGGGAGCTTCTTTTCTGTAAAGAAATAGAATATCATAATAGTGTACTTGATTCACTTTTATTTTGGTATGCGACATGTTGTCATCGGAATTTACTGTTCACAAAATCCACTAATGCTATCGGTTGAGAATACTATTGAAACTTGGAAGAAATATATAGGCAACAACCATGGCATCAGGGGCTATCACCAGTGTTTTCAATCAGTGAATGGCTTCCTACTTTACAATCTTACTTGCTGCTAGTTTTGTGTGCTAGGATTGTACTTACTACGACAAGTGCGTTCTGGACAAGTTTCAACTTCCAACTTATGTTTCTCATCTTTATCTCTTTTAGGATCTCCCGGCTTTATATTTGAAGGAAATCAAGATAGCCGATGGTTGCCCGCAAAAAAGAAAAAAGACGACAGCAGAGGTAGTATTTCGCTTAGAGTTGAGAGCACCCCCAAAGGAACACATGACAGAAAGCTCTTGGAATTTCCTTGACAAATATGGATTTCACTATGGTGGAACCTCCCACAATAGGGTATTGCTTCCAGAAGAGGTAATAATTCTGTTTTCAAGATGTTGTATAGCATCTTCTTGGACAATAAAGATCCATATATACTTGCTTGGGCAGAACTTAATGCTGTTTGAAATGTTTTGAACAATCTCAAGAAAATTAGGATGCAATATATCATGGTACAATCTTGCACATAAATAGGTGACGTGTACAAGCGGTAGCTAATACATGTGAAATATATATTTGCTGGTACTTTTTTATGGTCAGGAGCAGTACCATGTATGACCATGGCGTTTGGATACATGTCCATCGCATTTTGAGGCCTCGATTATATGGTTTGTAGGATTTTCATAGGAAAAACATATGAATAGGGATTCCGGATCATAGTTTCCTATAGATGTATTCGGTTTCTACGAAAGGAGTATAGGAATTTCATTGTAATACTATAAATTTGTTGTGTTTTTTTGGGGAAACTACACGTCCATTGAAAACTCATTTTTGCATAGGAGTGAGGCAATTTAATTCCTTAGGACGACACATGTCATCCTTTCACATCCATGTCCTACTTCTAAGGATTGTTTGGTTGGCTGCATCGTTTTTCTGCGGTTGGGCCTGGCTGAGTAGAACAACCTTTGGCCCATGTTGTGCAACTAGTTTGCTGAGCAGTTTTCTGCCAACTTTTTGAGCACCTACATGTGTGATTTAGGGATGAGCATATTCAAATCAATGTTGTTTATTATGTGTAATGTGTTGTTCCGGTCACCTCTTTCAAACATGATGACCTAACCATCACTATACACCACATAGCAAGCACACATTACATGAACGTTACACTAGCAAACAAACAATAGATGAACAAAATACACAATTAACACATGGATTAGCAGTCGCATAGTACCTACATTAATCGAGGAGCAGAGGTTTAAGAAGTAGTACTGGAGTAGTATGAATGATATCCTTTTTTATGGAAAAAACCAACACCTACATGTGTGGCATCTTGCATATCACCCACACGCTAACAATACCACTCATTTTGCCACGTGTGAATAGATGACATCAACAGGAATCTTTTTGGTTTTCGGCTTAAAAATGTTTTATCTTTTAAGTAAAATCCAATTAAAAATCTGTTTTCACCATTAAATCCGTCTCGACGAGATCTTCAAAACTCGACCCCATGTTGATATGTTTCGTTGAATTTTTTTCTCCCAAAAGTTGTCATGATGTTTACACTATAGTTGCCATGTAGTTGTCATAGTGCTTAAACTAAAGTTGTCATCTGGCAATTTTAGTTTGGAGAGCATGGCAATTTTAGTATTTTGATGATGGTAATTCCAGTACTTTGACCATGAAAATTATTTTTTGTATGAATTGTGGCAATTTTAAGTGCATGTATCATGGCAATTTTAGTTTATGGTTCATGGCAAGTCTAGTTTCTTAATTCCTCATTTTATAATATGTCAAAATTTACTTCTAAATGTAGAATAAAATAGCTGAAATATATCATGGCAACTTCAATGTAAACATGATGGCAACCCATGTGCAATAGACATGGCAACTTTTAACCTAAAAACAATTCGTTGAAATATATTGATATGAGATCTAGTTATGAAGATCTCACCGCGAGGGATTTAATGGTGAAAACGAATTTTCAATCGGATTTTTATATGTAAGAGATAAAACATTTTTAAAAATTGAAAAGCCGAAAAGATTCCCACATGCATGCATGCGGTGACATGGCACAGTCTATGTGTTATAGGACGTATGGGCAGATTTCGCTCCAACCACACGTGTGGACGTTAATGTTATCTTTTTTTTTTTTTGCTAAACAACCAATGTTTTGATTAGGAAACAACATCCTGACGATGTTGTGTTGGGCATGGGATGTCCCTTCTTAAAGCTCTGCTCCTCTACTAATGTAGGTAGTGTGCGTTTGCTAAGGCGTTTGTTAATTGTGTGATTTGTTCATTTGGTTTGTGCTTGCTAGTGTGTTGTTCATGTGATGTGTTTTCTTCAACATTTCCAAATACTTGTTCAACATTTTTCATATACTCGTTCTATACTTTTTAATACTTATTCAACACTTTTGAAATACTTGTTTGACATTTTTAATATCTTTCAACATTTTTAATACTTATTCAAAAAAAATTCAAATACTGGTTCAACATTTTTTCAAATACTTGTACAATTTTTTTTCAATGTAACATTTTCATATACACATTCAACATTTTTTTATCAATTTTTAGTACATGGTAAACATTTTTTCTGTACACATTCATCATTTTTCAAAGCATGATTAACATTTTTTTTAAAACATTATGTGAAGTAAAATTTTGTAATATATATGTTTAGAATATTTAAAAGCGTAAGTAGAACTAAAAAATGGAATCAATAATCAATAAAAAAATAAAAACATGAAAAAACCAGAAAAGTAAAGGAGGCAGTGTACCTACCACGAACTGGGCCGGCCCATATTGTCGTGCGCTTCAGCGAGTGAGATGACTCGACTCGCTTAATGCGAGGTATAGGGGCGCCCACCAATTCGCCCCCACTCCCTCCGTTTTCTTCTGATTCTGAATTGGCCCAGCCCGTGCTCCCTCTCTTTCTCGGTTCTTAATCAGCCTGAGATAGGTTTCCCCGCTCCGCGCCGTCGGTGGCCGCTGGTCCCTCTGCACCCTGCTGGCTGCCTCCTCTTCTGTCCCGCAAGCTCCTCATCTGGCGCACCTCAGGCCCCATGCTCCCTACGTCCCCGATGCCACCACTCTCGTTCTACAAGGCCCTCGTCGTCCACCTCCGGCATGACCGTTTGTCGCCACCACCACATCTCGCAGCTCAACGTCGGGCTCCTAGCTCCCTTGATATGCTCTCTCCTCCGCCCGAGCATCTCGTGGAGCCCGCCTCAACGCCCTCCTACAACATGGCGCTCATTGGTGACTTCACGCACGTTGGGTTGGTTCACGTCACGGCGCTGCTGATTCTGAGTGTACAACTGCTTGCTTCAAGATTATTTGCATCTATATTTAGTGTCTTGTATGTTCATTCAAATGCATGCACGCATCCTGGAGAATTCAGTTTGAAATATGTACACCAGTCACCAGAATGCATACTCTTATACGTGCCCAATTCAACAGTAGACCACCCAAACAAGAACTAGAATTGTTGCTCTCCTTGGATCCAACAACCAAATGGAGCTTAAGTTTGGCATCCAAGCTCAATATCAATGTCTTGTGATATTTGGCATTGTTGGAGCCAATCCGATGGGCTGCAGGTCGTACAAGATAAGATGCATGAGAAGCGTTGCTGGATAAGATGTTCTGTTTTTCAACCCTTGCTAAGGTCAATTACCTTCGAATAATATGTGTGGTGGTATATTCTGGAATGTTAATCTCATGAGTGAAACCCATTCTTTACCCCCGAACAAGGATCACACAACACGAGGCCCAAGGGCTCACAGTTACTTGCCCCTTGATTTTTCTTACCGAGTCACAATTTCTTTTTTCGGTATCCAGCAACCTACTACCCCATTCCTCTATTATTTGCCAGGCTTCTAATATATTAAACAAGATTCCGGATGACACGAGAAGAAAGCTAGCTGCACGGGGATACATTGCTCAATCTGGATATGTGATGAAATATCTCCCAGTACCGCCTAACTGCCTCTATAATCCTGAATTCACAGATGGGCAAAGCATCAAGTCCAATGTGAGTTTTCTTCTGTGCATTTCCTTGATCTTTGTAATTTTACTGACTGGTTTATATACCTACAATATCCCACATTGTTTTTGCTTCTTGTTTCAGGACACCTCTATATCTTTGTTGGGAAAGATACTTGAAAAGATAGAGAAGATAAAACAATCGAGATCAGGTTCCCCAAACTTTGAATCACATGACGCTGAATCAACTGGTCTACAAGTTGTTATCAGCAAATATATACAGCTCAGGGGTACTACAAAGGTAGGTGTCATGATTTTGAAGCAATTTACCTTTCTTTGGTGGGAATGGAAGCAATTTCCCTAATTATTCATATTTACATGGTGCATGAATTAAAATAGTTGCAAGAAAACTCTAGCTCATCAAATGAACCAAGTTTGAGTCAGACTGTTCAAGTTTGCTTCTAAATTATCACCTAGTTAAGAATTATAGAATGGAACAGCGTGATGCTTGTGTGTATATGACAAAAAATTAGGAATGTTCACAATATGATTGTGTCTATCCTCTTCTGAGTGTTAAGAAATTTGGATTTTCCATAGAATCATATGGAAGAGCTTTCTGGGTTCTTGACCACATATTTTTTAACCATCAGCATTAGTCAACTCCGACACCTTCTCAGTGTTCTTGGTGTGCTGATGGAAAAAGCACCTGCTAGTGAAGTTTACGAGCGCCATTTGCATTTTTGTTCTGATCAGATTCATGTATGTCTAGTTTAATCGTTTAATGACTTTTGTTTTGAAGGGTACTCAAGATGCAAAGAGATTTGCAGCTAGCACTGATTCATCTCATTCGTCAACAAAACAATGGCTTGGAAAGATGAAGACATTGTTCATCAGCAAAGTGTCAGGATTTTCATCACGCAGTGTGCTTACTGGAGATCCCTATATTGGGGCAGATGTAGTTGGACTGCCTTTTGAAGTGGCAAAAAGGATAACTTTTGAAGAACCGGTTACAGACATCAACATACACAGATTGCAAGAGGTTGTTGACAAGGGATTCTGTTTGACCTGCAGAGATGGTCAAACAACATATGCAATCAATGTAGGATCGAAAGGATCACCCACGCTGAAAGTGGGTCAAACGATCAGTAGAAGAATCATTGATGGTGATGTTGTTTTCCTCAACAGGTCACCTAGTACTCACAAGCATTCTCTGCAGGCATTGAATGTATACATCCACCATGGTCATACAGTCAAAATAAATCCCCTACTCTGCTATCCATACGGAGCAGATTTTGATGGTGATTGTGTACAGATCTTTTATCCTCAGTCACAGTCTGCAAAAATTGAAGCATTGGAGCTTTTCAGCGTGGACTAGTTCACACAGCGGGAAACTGAACCTTCAGCTAACTAACGACAACTTGCTAGCTCTGAAACACATGTCTTCAAGAACCATGCTAAGCAAAGAATCAGCAAACCAGCTGGCAATGCTCCTGACGCTTTCTCCTCCTGCCCCTGCTGTGGTCAAACCGAAGCCATGCTGGACACTGGCACAAATAATGCAAAGTGCGTTGCCGGCAGAATTGACTTGTGAAGGTGACAGATTCTTAGTTAGGGACAACACTTTGATAAAACTTGATCTTGACAAAGAATCCCTTCAGGCCTCGTTTTCGGACTTGGTGTCCTCCATTCTTTGTGTCAAGGGCCCGGGAGACGCGCTCAATTTTTTGAATGTGCTGCAGCCCCTTTTGATGGAATTCTTACTTCTGGATAGTTTTAGTGTAAGTCTGCAAGATTTTAGTGTACCCGGGCTTCTGTTGGAACAAGCACAAGAATGCATTAAAAAACAGTCTTTTGTATTGGAGCAGTCAAGGTGCTCGAAAAGCCACTCTGTGGAGGAAACACGAGTTTACAATAATCTCAAGGACGTCAAACAGGAAATTTCAGATTTTGTCGTGAAATCCTCTCATCTTGGTCTTCTGATTGACCCAAAAAGAGACCCTTCAATGTCAAAAGTAGTTCAGCAGCTTGGTTTTGTTGGTCTGCAGCTGTACCGCCAAGGGAAGTTGTACTCAGGTCGTCTGGTGGAGGCTTGTTTCTCAAATTTTGTTAATAGACACCCACCAATCGGAGATGGAATTCAACATCCCCCAGAGGCTTATGGTCTTGTGCAAAGTTCATATTTCCATGGTCTCAATCCTTACGAGGAGCTAGTACATACTATATCTACAAGAGAAACTATTGTCCGCTCCTCAAGAGGTTTGACAGAAGCAGGAACTCTGTTCAAGGGTCTAATGGCCATCTTGCGAGATGTAGTTATATGCTATGATGGAACTGTGAGAAACATCTGCAGCAATTCAATCATGCAACTTCAATACAAACAAGGTTCAAGTGCTACTACTCCTGGAGAACCGGTTGGTGCCTTAGCTGCCACTGCTATCTCCCACCCTTCTTATGAGGCTGTCACGAATGCTTCTCCAAGTACTAATACTTCATGGGAGTTGATGAAGGTAGTAATTACATTGTAAAGTGCTCTAGTCATTATTATATGCATCTGTATCTCAAGCTATGTTGTACCTACTGTTAACATTTTCTTAACCCAACAGGAAATACTTCAGACAAAAGTTAGCCAGAAAAATGATGCGAAAGATCGAAAAGTTATCCTGTTTCTGAATGACTGCTCTTGTCCCAAGAAATTTTGCAAAGAAAAGACAGCTATTGCAGTGCAGGATTGCTTAAAGAGAGTCACATTAGAGGATTGTACCACTGATATCTGCATCGAGTATGTATATCCATGCCATCAATTCTGGAGTTAATTTGATCCATTGTTTTCAGTATTTGTTGTCATTTGCGCTGAATAGCACGAATATGACATTTGCATTTTCAGGTATCAGAAACAAGTTAGTTTGAAGGGAACTTCAGAAGTCACCCCAGCATTTTTTGGCCATATTCATCTTGAAAAGGTATTGTGATTTTTTTTTTAGTTTTTCACATACAGGCTGTGTTTTTTTATAATTATATGTGATACATATGAATGTGTGCATGTATTTTTTGCAGGAACATTTAGAACAGATAAACGTTAGCACTGATGATATTGTTCAGAAATGCCAAGAAGTTTCTGGGAAACAAGGGAATAAGAAAGGAACTCTTGGTCAGCTGTTTAAAAAGATTAGTTTCTCTACTTGGTAAAGTTTTTTTTTTCTCTACTCTGCAATGGTTTTTCTGTTACATCTTAGATACCGGATGAAAATAATTCCCTACTGGATGATGATACTTCATACTTAATATCCCCTCCAACTGAAAATAATGAAACCTTTTTAGCTATATGCACAAGAATAAAGTTATGCCCCAAATGACTTACATTCGTATGAAATTAGTTTAGTGCCCTTTAGTAATTTCTACACACACTAGCCCGTCCTCTTCTATAATCAATTCACTATCACTGTTTAAAGGTTAATTGCAACCCGTAAACATGACACCAAGGGTATAATAATGGAATAAACATTGCCAGTTATATAACGACTTTGTATGGAGAAGTCTAAATGGCTACATGGAGAACTTTGTATTTTCTGCATCTTCTTAGTTTAGCACAAAGTTTTAAATAGCGCGCTAAGCCTCTTAGCGGCGGAACTCCTCTAAACGCTATAGCGGTCTATTTAATATGTTCGCTCATGTAGTTGGACAAAATGCATTTAGTGCGGAACCTCTTCTAAAAGCTATAGCGGGCTATTTAAAACTTTGGTTTAGCATGAGGTTATCTGTTCTATAGCAATGATACCAGAACATGCTTAAGTTTTGGTAGAATTTTGGTATTCTCTCCGATGTCCAAATCTGTTCGAAATGAATTGGCACTGTGCACCCGTGGGACTGGAGTTTAATCCATTAATTTCATAATGGCGATTTGTCTGGAGACAAGGGGTTTCAATACATTATCCTTTGAGCATCATCTCTTTGTTATGTACCCCTCCGTACCAAAATATAAGATGTTTTTGGGCTCTGTTATAGTGTCAAAAAACGTCTTATATTTTGATACAGAGGGAGTACTATTCAGTGTTGCCACACTTTTGTCTGTTTGACATGACATAATCTCTGATTAGTGATAATTGAAGCTAATCTGATGAATATATTTTTCCTCCTTAATCATGGCAGTGATTGTTCATTGACACAGAAGCTGAGTGATGGGAAGGTTTCATGTTTGAAGTTCTCTTTTTCTGAATATATCCCTATGTTATCTGATTCAGTTGAGAAAGCAGTGAACGTGTTAGCTGATTCTCTCTGTTCTGTGCTTCTGGAGACAGTTATAAAAGGTATTGTAAGATGCAGAAACTGGTCAGCTTCCATGGAAATTTCATTCGCTGCATAAATTACAGTCGTTCTTCTATTATAAATAAATTGGTTTCTCCTATCTTACTGGATGAAAGATCTGATGTACTGCTCTATTAGTATTCAAGTTCAGAGGTTAAGCATGTAATCTTTCCTAAATGGATGATTGAACTGGTATTCAATTAAATGGGGTATTGATGTCTGGGCCCACAATATATATTGATTAAATGGATGTTTGTTGTCTGGGCCTGCAAAATAGTAGCATGCGTTTTGTGGCAATTTGCTGTTTGAGGGATCATTATTTGCAGTGCTATTGCTCTGATTTGGTACTCCATTTCATTTTGGGGATTCACTGATTTTTTTAGTGCAATCTTATGCGTAAGGAATTAATGTATATGTGCTCAACTATCTCTTTAAGGGGTCATTAAAGATTCTTAGTTAACAATTTAGATGGTATGCCACCTATATTTGTGGCTGTGTGTGAAGGACTGCTAAAAAAAAAGTCTGTTTGCTCTGCAGGTGATCCTCGAATTCAAGATGCTAAAATTATGTGGGTCGGGTCTGATGCAACATCTTGGGTTAAAGACATAAGAAAGATATCAAAGGGTGAGCCAGCAGTAGAAATAATTGTTGAAAAAAAGGAAGCTAGGAAGAACGGTGACGCATGGAGAATAGCGATGGATGCATGTATACCAGTCATCAACCTTATTGATACAAGAAGGTCCATACCTCATGGTATTCAGCAAATGCGAGAACTTCTTGGCATATCATGCTCCTTTGATCAAGTTGTTCAGGTTAGCCTTCTTGCATCAGTTTGCAAAAGCTTCATTTTTTTATTTTTATTTTTTTGCAAAAACAAAATCAACAAAGGTCTCACATACTTGGTAGGTCTCTTGTTTGTTCCGTAACTTAGGTTGATCTTTAAAAAAACATTACCTTTTTCCTAACACAAGTTTGAAAATTATGACCGTACCTTTACCACCGGGACAAGCTAATCTTATTAGGGCGAGCCTTCCATCTTTTTGGTTTGTTAAATATGGTTATCCTGTAAATACCATATTGAATATGGTAATAAATCAAAATATGTTTTGGTTTTGGTAAATACCAAACTAATAAAAGTTTATGTATTTAAAACAACAAGGCATTTGCACTTGTTTGCATATCTGAGTGTCTATTTACTCAAATCAATCTGCAAATTTACTTCTAAGAAACGTGTAATGGTAGGGTCAAGAT
>LR738714.1:13904131-13921634 GCA_902687465.1 Secale cereale | reverse complement strand
CAGCAGGCGAGGTGAACCAGCGGGGCGCATAGGGATGCGGTAGAAGCCCCTCTCTCCGTTTTGGCCGGTGACGCGGACGTCGTAGAAGCCGGCGAACAGCTTGATGTCGACGGACTTGGGGCGGGCGTCGAGCGGCACCGCCACGACCAGGGGCTTGTGATTGGCCATCATGGTCGCCCCCCCAGGAAGCTGCACGACGCGGTCCGGATGGTGGATGTCCGTGGGCGGCGGTGGCGGAGGCGCCAAGTCCGCATCCATCCCAGCCGGAAATTCACCACCGCCGCCGCCGAAGTGGTCGTCGTCCCCTCCGCCACCGTTTGAGTTGTCGTCGTCGTCGGTGGCGACAGGGAAAGACGGGTCTGGTGGCAGCTCCTCGGAGCGCACGACCAACACCGAGGCGATAGCACCAAGGCCCGAGAAGCCGTGAACTGGGATAGTGTGAGGGACATCAGAGAGAGAACGGCTCTTGACAGAGATCAAGACGGCCGAGTAGTCCACCCCCGTGAGGCACACCGGATCAATCTGGATAGGACAAGCGAAAGGAACGACAGAGTTGGTTATAGTATCAGGGAACCAGTATTCAATGGGGAAATCCTCTAAGTTCAATGCCGAGACAGTGCCAAGGCGAAAAAGGAACCGATTGTCTGTTTCATCATGGCGAACTAGGTGGACAGAGTTGATTGGGCAGTGGAAGGGGCTAGATAGGACAGAAAGTTCTCTTTCATAGGACGAACCAAAAACAACTAGACCCGCACCTTGGGAGGAGGCCCTAATAGCCACCTGAGGGTCCCCAGCCCCAGTTTGCAGCGCCCTACGGATCATGGCTTGAGGGGAAGGGTGAGGAGGGTTGACATAGGCGAGGGCAAGGTTTTGAAAGTGTTCAAGTGGGACAAAAGGCATGAAAACATTGGAGTAGTCGCGACGGTGCCTTGGCGGTGAAGGAGGAAACATAGAAGGGATTGAATCAGAATCAGTGGATTCCTCCCCTGATTCAAACTCAATCTCCTCAGGATCCTCCTCCTCTTCTTCGATATCTTCTGCTGCGTCCAGTTGCTCCGGGAAGGCAAAAACACGGGAAGGGGTGGAGGTTTGGGTGGGGGAAGTGTTCTCCTCGTCCTCAGAGGAGGAGATCACGATGGGAACGGGAATGAAGTCCGCCATTGGTGAGGGTTGGGTTGCAGGTGCAAGGTTAGGCGGGGAGGAAGGGGCGCTTAAGGGCGAGGGAGAGCGAGAGGTGGGAGAATGAGATGAGAAGGAACTCGGGTTGGAGGGGGTTAAAATAGCCAAGCAGTGGCGTTGGGTATGCCCCGAGTGCCAGCACCGGCGGCAACGGATAGGATCCCTACAGGCCTTGACCTGATGATCTAGCGCAAGGCAGCGATGGCAGCGTTTCATGAAGTTAGGGTTTTTTGGAGGAGAGATAGAGCGTGCATGCGGTCGAGGAGGAACATGCATGCTATAAGGAGGGGAGGATAGGGCACGGGCGTACGAGCGGTTTGGTGGGCCAGAGGGCTGGGCGGGCAAAACGCGCGGCGGGCGAGAAGATGGCGGGCAGAGCACAGGAGATTTTTTTATTTGAACGCAATCCCATCCCGTGAGCAAAGGACGGCAAGGCGCCAGAGAGCAGTCTCGGGCAGGCTGCGGGGAGGCTGAGGTTGACTCTTGAAAGGGGCCCGCAGGCTTTGGCAGAATTCCAGGGGCGAATAGATCTAATAAGGGAAACCTCCTGCGCTTGAAGGACATTGACGCGTGGCTGTCGAAGGTTGGGTGCATGTTGGGAGCCATGCAGCCTAGAGTATCGTGGGGGATGGCATCGTAGGTTAGCCAAGGCAACGGGCCTGCCGGCCTTGGCAGCACACCAGCAGCGAGCACGTCGAGGACTCTAGCACGCGAGGCAGGTTTTTCTGCGCGGGACAGGCACGCCGCGTCGGGCCGCACAGCGATAAGTTGACCAGGGGCGAGAGAGCCGTGACGAGGGGGCCTAGTACGAGCTGAACCAAGGTCAGAGAGGCTAGGATGGCGCTCCGAGCCGAGCGGAACGGATGCCGAAGAGCATGGGTGGCATGCCGGGCCAAGGGAGCTGTCGCCACGGGCAGAGGCCGCAGCGCGCGTGGAGGAGCTCGCAGAAACCGGAGACTTGGTATTGGTTGCAGCCGTTGCAGCGTCAGCAAGCTGATGCGGGCGCTCCGAGCCGAGCGGAACGGATGCCGAAGAGCATGGGTGGCCTGCCGGGCCAAGGGAGCTGTCGCCACGGGCAGAGGCCGCAGCGCGCGTGGAGGAGCTAGCAGAAACCGAAGACTTGGTATTGGTTGCAGCAGTTGCAGCATCAGCAAGCTGATGCGGGAGGACAGAGCCCGCAGCAAGGGGACAAGGCGCAATGAAGAAGCGTTTTGGCACAGAAGAGCTAGCAGGAGGTACAGCGTGAAAGGTTACCACGATGCCGCGGTAGTTAATCCCTTCTAGAGTTGAAACGAACTGAGCAATGCGCTTACTAGCAACAGAAACCGAGAATAAGCATGGACTAAACTGACGAACACAAGGGGTTTCGAAAGCAGAGCCTAACCAAGACTTGAGCAACAAAGCAATGGAGTCCGCGTGCGGCGCCGGTGAAGGCAGCATCACTTGGACCCAGATCGATTCCGGAGTCGCCGAAGATGGCGCCGGAGCGATGGGGGAACATACCGGCGAGGAGAAGTTCGTCAACGTGTAGTGAAGGAGAGCGTCGCCTGGCGTCCGCAAGAACTGGGAGAACGGCCCAACTTGACAACGGCGAAGCATCTCCGGCGTGGATGCGGAAAGGAACCCCGGCCGGAACGGAATAGCCAGCCGCAAATCCTCGCCCGCCGCCAACGAGACCGACGGCGGCAACTGCTCCCCGTCCACCCGCGGAGCAACCGAAGTAGTCACCGCAAGCCCGACCTCGACGGGCATGGTAGTCGTCGGAGGCGACATGGAAGCCAGCGAGCCTCGGCCACCGCGCAGAGCGGTGGACGCCGCCGCCGAAGCAGATAGCGGCGCAGAGAGAGCTAGCATGCTAGCAAGCAGGAAAGTGGCCGCCGCGGCCGGAGTGGCCGGCGGCGCAGGGCTTGCGGGATCGCCTACTCAGTCGCCCGGGCTCCTTTTCTCTTGTTCTGCTTCACGGTTCTTGTAGATCTAATTGGTACAATCTATTTAGGTACGGTTATGTAAATCTAACTGTTGTGATGTACTAATAAATAAATGTCCACCAGATCAATGGCTGGATGTTTCTCTCTCTTTTTGTGGAAGTTTCTAACCTATTTCTCTATTTTTGACCCGTATTGTGGTTTTAGTATATAACAGATTTGACCATTGCAGCTGAAAAGCAACAAGGAGTATGGTGACGGTCTGTATGATTTCCTGGCCTTGGTGAGGACCGACCAAGAAAAGGATGCGTACACATTCTTGGACGATGTGGACTACCTTGTTGAAGACAACACGATGGATGATATTTGCTTATCACCGGAATGGGATGGGACCCATGGAATGCCCACTTTTGAATATAATCCTGAACTGAAAATTACTGAGAAGGGCAACTCACGGGAAAATGGCGCAACGTCGAATGTAAGCTGGGAACAAAATGCAATTGCTCGGAATGACTCTGGTAATGCTTGGAATGTTGATGCACAGGATGATCCATTGGGGAGTGTGGCAGCTAAGGCTCAAACTGATTCCTGGGGACGTGGGGCAGCTAAATCTTGTACTGCAGAGCCTATGGATGCAGGGAATGATTCCTGGGGGAGTGTGGCAGCGATGGCCCAGACTTGTACTGCACAGCAGGAGTCCTGGGGCAATGTGGCTGCTTCACCGTCAGATAATGCGTGGGGTGCTGCTCCAATTTCCCAGGGTCACGAGAATTCGGATTCAAAGCAGCCAACAAATTCTTGGGATGGCTGGAGTTCTGCTCAGGCCGATGACTCGAGTGCTGATAATTGGAAGACCAATGCTTCTGGCAACAACGAAGGCTGGAAATCGGATGGATGGGATGCCAAAGAAAACCGGAGGGACCAAAGAGACAATCCAGGCAGGCCCCCAATGAGACCTGTTGAGAGGGCACCAAGACCACGGTACGAACTACCAGCTGAGGCGAAAAAGGTTCTACAAGAAATTGAACCCATTGTAACCATGGTCAGAAAGATCTTCCGTGAATCATGGTAAATTATCTCATGGTTTACTTGTGTGCTTCGTGATATGCAAAACAGTTATTTTGTTTGTACCATCTTACCTTAAATATACTCATTATCTTAAATTTTGCAGTGATGGCGTAAGACTTCCCCTGGAGGATGAAAAGTTTATCATAGAGAAAGTTCTGGAGCACCACCCTGAAAAGGAAAAGAAGGTGTCTGGTGGAATTGATCATATAATGGTATGAATTCTTGTGCTACCTATTGCCTTCTATCACCTTTTTTTAGGTTAAACGCCTCCAGCTTTATTCTGAAAGTGGTAAAACCCCGAGGAGTTGAGATGAGCTGCTGAGCTTGCCACAAATTGACGACCACCTGAGAGTCTGTTTCTAGCACCACTTTCTGATAGCCCGTCTCAAATAGCTAGCATTAAGCCATCCTACAAGCTAGAATTTCTGTAGTTGTTGAATCAACAATTCCTTCGTACTTCGACAGGTAAACAGCCAAGAACTGTCCTTCAGCCTTCTGAGCTACTGTTCCTGTTCCAGCAGCCCGACCCTGAGATGGAAAAGCACCATCTTTAGTGATTTTAACCCATGATTCTTCAGGCTGTCGCCATGTATCTGTGACCGGAGTAGTGATCAAACCAATGGATCCTTCAAAGGTATCTCCAGAGACCTTAACAACTCATTCACCAATCAAACTTATTCCGAATCCCCCAGATGCACCACATTTTTTTTTTCGAAAAGGGGAATACCCCAGCCTCTGCATCAGAGCGATGCATACGGCCACCTTTATTAAAGTAATAAAAACAAACAAGGTCCTGTAGTCTGCAGTAGAAGGCTCCCTAGGAGCAAGGAAAACAAAAAAAATCAGCCAACAGCCACAAACAGAGACTGCAATACCAGGATCCTTCTTGGGAAGAATCCGAGCATTGATCAAGCACATCCTGCATCTAAGTTTCTAAACCTGGCATATCAATTCCTAAGAACTCCTGTGCAGCACACCAGAAAAGTTCAACATGCTCACACTTCAATAAAGCATGATATCGTGACTCCTCATGGCCACATAAAGGGCAGAAGCTTAATTCCTGAATGTGCCTTATATTCAACTTGCCAAAGCAGGGGAGTACATTGTTTACTACACGCCACAAAAAATGTGAGTTAATTTTGGGCATAACTTGGAGACACCACAAGGCCTTCCACGCCTCTTTTGAACCATCTGAACTACCAACAGCTAGTTCTCTGTAGGCTGACCATACCGAGAATAAAGCTGACTTTCCCTCCGGCCATGCCCAAAAAGAAAAAAGAAAACTACAGTTCCCTGCTTGGATGCGGCATGCTATGAATGGTGTCCACATCAAAGGGCAAGAACACTTGCTGTATCAGTTCACTATTCCATTGGTTTTCATGTATGTTCTAGTCTTCCCAGTGGCCTACACCGTACCCGGCTGTACCTTCTATCCATCGATTATGCCAAATTCCAGCAGTTCTAACATCTTCTGTCAGATGGATCAGGCCCTTCTTCAACACAGCTCTCCCTTTACAAATTGCATTCCATGTTGGTTAACCACTACTTGGGCAATTAGCGTTTAGCACATCACCATTGGGATAGTAACAGCTCTAAATTCTGGAAACCTTTTGCGAGTTTGAAGCAACCCACAAAATTGGCTGTAGAGACTGGATTATTGACTTTAGTAGCATTTCTTTCCCTGCACCCTCGGTCTGGCCTGTTCCACAAATGTGTTCAAAATGCTATTGTGCAATGCAGCCAGATGCAGTAGGCCGCCCCAATTGAGGGCTTCCCTTCCTATCTGCACAACACTCTGAACATGAACCTTGAAAGCATGGGGACAATTTGGAGCCAAAATAAATTGAACTTTTCTTCTTATTGGCACATTATATTGACCCGATCCATCACTGTAGAAACTACAAATTCAAACAAGTGTTGCTCCGCACATCTGCCTTCATAAACACCATACAATCACCTGTGAAGAGGAGATGTGCAATCAATTTTCCCTTTTATATCTAATGTGTTACTATTTGGTGCATCATAATTAAAATATGCAATATTTATTTGGCTCATGTTTGGCAGGTCAACAAGCACCACATTTTCCGGCAAAGTCGGTGCTTCTACGTGGTGTCATCAGATGGGACCCACACAGACTTCTCCTACAACAAGTGCATGGACAACTATGTGAGGAAGAACTACGCGGAGCACGCCGAACTGATCTGTGGGATGCACTTTAAGAAGTGCAATCGTAATCAACCTGCAGCAGTTGATAGAGGTGCAGCACCAGCCACTGAAGCCAAGGCATCTCAGTCGACGAATCCGGGAGAGGACACTCTGCCAGGCCCACCGGCAGGAACTCCAGCTTCTCTGTCAGTGACCACCCAGCAGGAGGAAAGTCCAGGTTCTCCGGCGGCAACTCCAGAAGATGAGAAGACACACTGACCCAGCAGGAGGCTGAAGCGCCCAGCAGGAGCTGTTGATGAGGTCTAATGATGATTGCTTAGGGTATGTGTAACTAAACTGAAGTGCTCCACGTACATGCTCGTAGCATCTTGTGGTAAAACCTTTCTGCTTGCCCTGACTTGCTTCATGTCATGAAGAGGGGTTGGCAGTAGCCGTCTTTAGACTTGATGGGTCGCGTTTCCTGTCGTATGATATCCGTCTTACAGAGGAACCTTATAACTTCTGCTAGATCGACCATACCATAATCGCAACTAGTTTTGACTTTCGACCCTCTTTTGATCTCCTTGGTTTCTGGTTGGGGTGTATGGCATAGTGTGGTTGTTATATCCTGTGATTATGCTTTATATTGGTTGAATTGAACTGATGTGTGGGAGCTCTTCTTGCTGCTGTCTCAGATATGGTGATTTTGGTACAGGGGTTGTTCTGAATCTACCACCTACTACCAGTCTACAATGCAAACCTAGCTAGGCACGAATTTGTAGATCCTATTTCAAACCACACATAGAAAATAAAGCCAATCAAACTATTCGCCTTTTTAGCTTTTTGTGACTCTATTGCCGAAAAAGGGTTTCCCCGCTTTTATATATAAAGCAACCATCATCGATTACAATCATCGCAGTAAAGGAATAGCCATGGAGCTGAGCTCGGCGAAAGGAGGCCTCCAAGGCGGCGCCTTCAAGAAGGAGAACGACACCGGAGCGCCATCGCCGCCCGATCCGAAGGATCATGGTTTTCACCTGGACCATCAGAAGGAGGAGAGTAGCCATGGTGACGCCTTCAAGAAGGAGACGCCGCCCGCAGACGCCGCCGTTGTCGACCCAACCGAAGCCGAGCAGAGGGTCTCTCCTGGAAGGCAGCCTCCACCTTCGAAACATCACCGCTCGCCGAAGCACCGGCCACCATGCCGCCCAAACGGCCATAGCAACCAGCCCACACCTGAGCCGCGCACCCCCGCCCATAAGCAGTGCGACCACCACCATCGAGGCTGCCGCCCCGGCATCTAAGACACAACCGCAACCACCACGACTACTAATGGACGCCACCGACCAGTGAGAGGTAGAAGGCACCTCCTTCAAGCCTAAAATGGACCTTTTGGTGGCAAGGCAGCCAGCCGCTCGTCCTCGCCGTAGCCACCGCACCGATCCATTGGAAAATTTGAATAGTGCTTAGGTCGTCAATAATCTTTTTCTATGACATAAGCTTGTACTTAGGTCGTCAACATTTTTTCTATACTACTTGAACCTTAATTGAGATACATATATGACTCAAATTGGAATTACTTCTAATATGTATGCATAACTTCATTCATTTAACCAACAAAATAGTGAATACATTTCAAAAATTGTTCTTATAATTACAAAAATTAGCATGGGAGCATATTAACCTACACACAAGATCAGGACATGTTGTGGGTGTGTTAGCAAGTGAAACCGGCTAAAGAACCAAACAGAAGTACAGAACCCAGGGCTATTTGACATAGGTGAACAAAATAAAATGACAAACAATTGGGGCCATTTGACATGCATGAAAAAAACTAAATGATGCATAGTAAAAATCGAACCTGCTACCTCCTACTTGGTGAAACAAGGGGTTACCAACAGGCTACACACACCCTATTGCTTAATTTAAATACTCGGCTTTATTATTAATAGCACTAAACGGCAAGATACTGGTTGGCTGGCCGGCGAGGAGTTTATTTGGGCTGCGATTCCGTGAGTTCAGCCCATTTTTGCATCTGGAAGTTTCCACCTAGTTTTCCTTCTTTTTCTATTCATTTTTCTTCTGGTTTTCTGTTTTTCTTCTGGTCGACCCGGCAATCCAAATCAGATCGACAACCCGTGATGCTCAAATGCTTCAGGGAACAGGAAGATATCTTATTGACATTGATGCAGCAATCATCTATCTTCAGATTCACCAATGCTGGACATCTAGCAAAATCAAGAAAGGCCTTTGGTAGGGCTACAGAATGAAGGTCCAATGTAATTAACCAGATGCTGAGAGACAAGGGGCAGGTTGTCTAGGTAGAGGTAACCATCCTCGAGGATATGAAGGGTGAGCGCCCGAACTTTGCACATCACGGCAAAACGGGTCCATAGGTTCACATAGCGCACATCATCATCATCATCGTCATCATCATAACGATCGAATTTGATCTCAACAGTGTCTAGGTGGGTGCGCTCATGCAGGACCATCAGATGGTTCATGAACTTCCGGAGGTCTTGAACTTGGAGGCCAACGATGCACAGGCCCGTAGTGGACTTCCAAAGGTGTCGCCAGCGACGGGCGAGCACGCAGGTCTACATGGCCGCCTGCACTGGGAGGAAGGAGAGCACATGGTGGAGCATCTGGTCGGGGAGGTCGCTGATGTGGCCGGTGGCGGTCACCGGCGGCGCACTCTTGCGCTCCTTCCCGCTAGGAGGCATTCTGTCGAGTAGGTGGCGCGCGTCGTCGGCGCTGCGAAGCAAAGGAAGGATCAAACGACCGCGAGGGTGGAGAGATGGAACGGCTGGATGCCTCTCGGCTTTGTCGGCTCACCTCACCTCGCCGGATCGCCCCCGTCAAGTCCACTCGCCGGATCGCCGCCGCCGCCGCGAGAATCCTCCCCGCCTTTTTTTCCTTCTGAAATGCTTAGAGGCGATCGTCAAAGGGAAGTTTTATGTTTTTTTAAGGCAGAAAAGTGAAGTACTCACTCACCAAAGCGGTCGGCCCATGAGCCCACGCAACCATATACCTCACTGCCTCGCTCGCCCGTTTGTCTTTAAAATTTTGTTCTTGAATTATCTCAAAAAAATTAGATACATCCACGTAAAAAAAAAATAGTTAGATACATGTCAAAGTATGCTGAATGAAAAAAAAACTTCTTACCTCTTGATTTTTTTTTTGCGAGGGTTCTTAACTCTTGATTGGCGATTATATTTTGTAAAAGCTAAAAATCTGACATTGTCTATACTGTATAATTCGGTAGCACGAATCATGGAACAAGCTACTGCCACATGCAATCAAGCGACCGAGCGCATACTCGCTTCCCCCTTATCCGCTCACTGTCACGGCACTTCGTAGGGCTGCAAGAAAAGCTCGAGGCCCATGAGCCGCTCAAGATCAACTCATTTTTTTGTTCAATTCGAGATCGACTCGAAAATAAACGAGCTGAGTTAGCTCGACCGAGAAACGATTCAATCTTGAGCCAATATTGGCCCGCTCGATTTTAACTCGACATAATATCACTATGTTAAATGATCATGTCATATATTAAGTGTAAATATATAGGATAATTTGTTACCATATATGATGTCCACAATTTTTCTCTATTTTATTTACCAGCAAACATGGAGGATTCTTGGAAAAAACATGGAGGCTTGATTAAGTGCAAATAAAATTTAGGTTTAATTACGGTACGTTGTTGACTATGTATTAAATATCATGTTGTTTTCGGCAAAAGTTTCCTGTATATGCACCTTTTTTTTTCTTGTTTTTTGTTCATGAAGACCATCATTTATAGCTAGTTCGCCCAAGATACCAAGATGAGGTCTCCCGAGATGGTTGTACAAAGTTTTATATCGTGCTGTGTCGTTATCTAGTTGAAATAATCGCCATAGATTTATATTGTTTACCCTCTCATTTAGCTTGAAACTAGCTCGAGATTGACTCGGCATCGTTACAAGTTAAGCAGAGTCATGGTCTACAGCTCGATCTTGAGCTTCACTCAGCTTGAGCTCGCTCGAGTTTTAATATGAGATGAGCAGAGCCAACTCCAACTTGTTCGAACTCGACTCGTTCGCACCTCTAGTTGTGCCTTTTTTCTTCCTCCCCAATTTACCACTCTCTCAAATCCATTCATGACGCCGCTCCTCCCGGCCGACCCCTTGCAGCACACAATGAAAATGAAAAGCGAGGCGGCGGCGTGGCAAACGGGACCGTGGACACACTCAGCGCACTGCGCGACGGTGTGACCTCGCCTCGCCTCCAAACGTCGGTGCTCTCTGTTTAGAAAGCCGAATCGAATCGATCGATTCGCGCCCACAGCAAGGGCGGGCCGACAACCATCGACACTCTCCTGGTGAGACGCCCTCCTAGCGCGACATACGACACACAAATTGGTGGCCCTCGGCCCTTTACTGCCCCTTCCTTCGTGCAGCGGCATTCGAGGCCTCCGACACGCGACGCATGAAACATGAGCACCAATCGGCATGGCCGCCCCGCGGCCACCGTCCTGTTGAAAATCATGGGCTATGCGGTCACTAGTAGAAAACAGGGCATTGGTCCAGCCCATTAGCCCCGGTTCAATCTAGAACCGGGACCAATGGGGGTACTGGACCCGGTTCGTTAGCCCAGGGGGCCGGCCGGGCCACGTGGGCCATTGGTCCCGGTTCGTCTGGACCTATTGGTCCCGGTTGGAGCTAAAAACCGGGACCAATGGCTCTTGCTCCTGGCCCACCACTATTAGTCCCGGTTTGTATTATGAACCGGGACCAAAGGCTCCCCTTTAGCCCCGGTTTGTAGCACCAACCGGGACCAGTGAGTTGCCTATATAAACCCCCTCACTCAAGAGCAGAGCTCACTGCTCTGTTTTTTTTCTGGCCGAGGGAGAGAGGGGTTAGTGGTGCTCTAGCTCACCTCCTATGCACACAACATGTTCGGTGGAATGCCCGAGCCACACTAGTTAAGCTTTTCTGCTCTCGAAGCTCTATTTTCTCCGAGATTTGTCTAGGTTTAGCGGTCCGTCACGTCCCGTCCCCGTCTTCGCCGCCGTCGATCGCCCCCGCCGATCTCGTCACCGGCACCACCGTGGTGAGCCTCTTGTTATGTCCATGCTTTTCTTACTTTTATTATTGCTTTAGATAGATATTTGTCTAATTTTCTTACGTTTATTATTGCTTGTTATTATATAGTGCGATGGTTTTGATATCCGCCCACGTGGGCCCTCGTCCGGTCTACGATTCGGATGTGGTATATTATCTTTAATTTATAACTATTTGTTTTAGTGCTTATGATAGTTATGCCGACCAACCTGACATGCATAGATGTTTTATTATGTCTAGGAGGTAGTTGAACCGGAAATTCCAACCGACCCTCTTGTGGAGAGGTTAAATTTAGTTGAAGAGGAAAACATTTCGTTAAAGAAAAAATTGAAAAAAATGGAGGAGGAGAAGATGGAATTGGAGTTGCATGTTGCGGAAGTTATCGATGATCGCAAGATCAAGATGGAACCTATTGTCGAGAGGTTAAATTTAGTTGAAGAAGAAAACAAATTCTTGAAGGAAAAAATAAAAAAAATTGTGGACGAGAAGATGATATTGGAGTTGCATGTTGCGGATGTCGTCGATGATCACAAGATCAAGATGGATGCAATGCGGTTGAAGATTAAAAAGATTAGAAAATATGCCATTAATACCGAGGCTTGGTATCATTATGCCGTTGGATCAATTGTTACCTTGGTTGCGATTATGATAGCATTTGTTTTCGCATTGAAATGTTTTACATAGTTTCGATGTGTATGGAGAGCTATATATGTTGTTAGATGAGAACTATATATGTATGTACTTTGGTTTTAATGTGATGATGAACTTTTATCCATTTGGTCACTTAATTATCTATTTATGATGTTCTGTAATGGTTTTTGACACACTTAATTATATATAAATGCACGCAGATGAACCGCCAATGGATGTACGGTGACAGACACACCTCCGAGTACATTAAGGGCGTGCGTGAGTTTCTAAATGTGGCAGAGGCAAACAAGCAGAATGGTTTTATGTGTTGTCCATGCACTCAATGTGTGAATACGATGTCTTACTCTAACCGAAAAATCCTTCACTCCCACCTGCTTTACAAGGGTTTCATGCCACACTATAATGTTTGGACGAGGCACGGAGAAATAGGGGTTATGATGGAAGACGGCGAAGAAGAAGAGTACGATGACAACTATGTGCCCCCTGAATACGGTGATGCTACAATGGGGGGAGCTGATGAAGATCAAGAGGAACCAGACGATGTGCCCAATGATGCTGCAACGGGTGAAGCTGCTGAAGATCAAGAGGAACCAAATGATGATCTTCGCCGGGTCATTGTCGATGCAAGGACACAATGCGAAAGTCAAAAGGAGAAGCTGAAGTTCGATCGCATGTTAGAGGATCACAAAAAAGGGTTGTACCCCAATTGCGAAGATGTCAACACAAAGCTCGGTACCGTACTGGAATTGCTGCAGTGGAAGGCAGAGAATGCTGTGGCTGACAAAGGATTTGAGAAGCTACTGAAAATATTGAAGAAGAAGCTTCCGAAGGATAACGAATTGCCCGACAGTACATACGCAGCAAAGAAGGTCGTATGCCCTCTAGGATTGGAGGTGCAGAAGATACATGCATGCCCTAATGACTGCATCCTCTACCGCGGTGCATACAACGATCTGAACGCATGTCCGGTATGCGGTGCGTTGCGGTATAAGATCAGACGAGATGACCCTGGTGATGTTGATGGCGAGCCCGCCAGGAAGAGGGTTCCTGCGAAGGTGATGTGGTATGCTCCTATAATTCCATGACTTCATCATTTGCCAGAAGTAACCGGGGCATGTTGGTACGAAGTTATGCAAAGATGTTTTGGAACGGAGTTCCTGATAGGTTAATCCGTCTTTTGTTACGGATTATCTTATCTGGGACTCCGTTCCAAAACAACTTTGGAGAGCTTCGTACCATCATTCTACTGTTACTTTTGCCTAATGATGAAGTATTGGTTTTGTTGAATTCTTTGACACTAGCTAGACAAAATGTGACATGAGGGGGTCTAGGGTTTGTGGATCGTCGAGCAGTCGAGGGTTGAAGCTAGTTCTACGTTTGCCATTAATATATCCATCTGTCATGTTTGAATAATAATTGGCATGTTGTAAATATTTGTAGAAACAATGGACGACAACACCCGAGACCTAGCACAAGAAGCGATGTTGATGGACATAATCGCACACGGACAAAATGCCGTCAGGTCGTATCTCAACGACACCGATGAGCAGGTCGAACAAGAGCTGCGGCTGGAAGATCTAGGCTATGATATTGATGAATTCGGTGACCCAATGCACATGGAAGAAGTAGACCGTGAGGACGGCTCCGGTGACCCAATGCCGGTGCAAGAAGGAGACCGTGATGCTGGCTCCGGTGACCCAATGCCGGTGCAAGAAGGAGACCGTGATGCTGGCTCCGGTGACCGAACCGAGTCCGGCCAGGAGGTATATATGTTAGTTAAGCATGTGCTGACTAGTTAATTGATTCATTCATTAACTCTCGTCTTTGTTCCTTTTCTAGCCCTCCGGATCGAGCAAATCTTCGGTAAAGAGACGAGGAGCGAAGAAAAAGTTGAGGCCGGATGAAAAGTATGAGATCTCAGAAATCTCGCGCTCCGGCGAGCCGATTGCACCCATCCGCACAAAGAACGCATTTGTTAATCAGTGCGGGGTTCTGGTTAGGGACAAGATCCCGATCAGCATCCATCAATGGTTAAAGCCGGCTGCAAAAGACGCTCAGGTGACTTATGTCACTGATATGCAGAAAGAAGATCTTTGGACTGAGCTGAAGACAAACTTCGTCCTACCGCGAGAGGTTGATCCGGCGAAGCCAGTTATAGAGGACTTAATCAAGTCTGCTGCACTTCAGAAGATGGCAGACCAATTCAGGGCATGGAAGAAAAAACTGAATACGTTTGTCAAAGAGAAAACGACTCCAGAATTCGTGGGCATATATGAGAAGATCAAAGATGACTGGCCCGCATTTGTGGCCCATAAGAAGTCAGAAAAGAGTCAGAAGATGTCGGAGACAAACCGGATAAATGCTGCAAAGAAGATGCATCACCATCGCACGGGGTCGGGCGGCTACCTCGTAGCCCGGCCTAAGTGGGCCAGGGCTGAGAATGATCTGCTTCAGAAAGGGATCGAACCAGAGACAATGCACTGGCCAGAACGTGGCCGGACTTGGTTCTTCGGGGCTGGCGGATCCTTGGACCCTGTAACAGGGTGGTGCATTTGGACGGACAAGCAATTGGAAACACCACTCAGGAAGATGCGGCAGTATATCAAAGCAGCGCATGCAGGGCCGTTCATCCTCGACAGAGAGAACGACGAGCTGACAATGGCCCTCGGGAATCCTGAGCACCCTGGACGGACACGAGGCACGCCAGGCTCCCTTCCGTGGCGTGCTGGGTTTCCGGACGCAGGAGGCTACAAATGCCACGACAGGAGGAAGAAAATGGAGATGACCGAAATCCAGGCGCTGCGGGCCAGAATACAAGCGATAGAGGAACGGGAAGCAGATCGGGAAAGAATTGCCGAAGCTTCCCCCGAAGCTACCCCGCCATCTCAGCGGAGAAGCAGCGTGGCTTCCACCGAGCTGCCTCAGCCAGAGCTTGCCTTGACGGCTACTGCCAGGAATCCTGTGGATGCTATCACGCAGGCACAAAATTGCCACCTTATGGCACAGTGGATGAATCTGAAGGTCAAGGCGGCTGCTAGCTCTGTTTATCCTTCTGGACCAGACGACACTTTTCACTGCCGGCCGATTCCAGAAGGATATGCTAGGGTGATGGTCGACGAAATAACGGAGGGATTTGAGGAGCTCCAGCTTGACCACCCTACCGGTGAAGGGGAGACTCGGCTGGGTTCTTCACTGAAGACTCCATGCCTATGGCGGAAGGACCTAATCAACATTCTGAACTGGACGCCTCCGCCTCCTCCTCCTCCGACGACGAGTCAGGGCACTCCGCCTCCTCCACCGCCTCCTCCTCCGGCGAGTGACCATCAGGGCACTCCGGCTCCTTCTCCGGCGAGTGACCATCAGGGCACTCCGGCTCCTTCTCCGGCGCGTGGCGGCACACCGCCTCCTTCGCCGCCGGCGCGTGGCGGCACTCCGCCTCCTTCGCCGCCGGCGCGCCCGAGCAGACAGCCAGCTCCTCCTTCGCCTAATCATCAAGGGCGGAAGAGACCTGCCGCCGCTCCGGCTGCTCCTGCTCCGGCGCCTAAGCAAGTAAAAAAGACAGCCGCTTCGTCTGGTCCGGCGACGTCTACCAGTACAGCCAGAGGCGGGAGGCGATGCAGATTCGGTCCTTCTCTCACGCCTCTAGAGAAGTTACCGTACGAGAGGTCCGACGAGGAAAACACGAAGATCGCTGAAGGCGAAGTGAAGGACTTTTTTGAAGGGTTGAAAGCACAGAGACATCCACCTCCAGAGGAGAAGATAGATGCGGTGAAAGCAAAGCGCACTCTTGCTGCCCTGAAGCAACCAGCGAAAAGTAAGCCGAAGGGCAACTATGACCGCATTATTCAAAAGACATTTCAAGATGCCAAGCGGTCCGGAAGTACAAAAAGTGATCAGAGGTTAGCAGAAGGGCGAGCTGGGAAACAAATTGCCCAGCTCAGCGAACAAGCGAACCAATCGTGCCCCCCGCTCAAGGTGTCTAGCGACATGGTCGCTAATGATCCGAGGATGGTGCCTGGTTATACCAATCTTGCAGATTACGCGTCCGACGATGTACACTATGATTTCATGGACGTGCAGATAGAAAGATACGAGTACAAAAAGCCTCTCGTCAAAAATGAAAGATCTCTATCAACGAATATGCGAAGATTGCATGATTGGTACATGAAAATCTGCAGAGAGTCTGGGGGGAGGAATAACTTGTATTTGAGAGTTAAACCGGAGCATGACCTCGTTGGAATTGACCTGTTGCCTGTTCCATTTGAGGAGTTCTATCATTTTTTCAATCAATTGGCCCTCGATAAAACAACGATCACCTGCTACTGTCTGTAAGTAGTACTACTTCTGTCATTAAGTCTCTCTATATAGCTGATCTTTATTGCATGTATTTATAATTAATTATCCTCATTATATTATGCAGATTGAAGATCGTCGAATTGAAGAAAAGACAAGTAGGTGATATTGGGTTTATTAACACATACCTCATAGATGCAACCGAGGTTAAATTGCGTCCCGGCGATACCGAGACCAACTTGCTACGATCGTTGGTGGTAAATGAAAACAAAGATATAATACTCTTTCCTTATATATATCAGTCAAGTTTATAGTGATGTAATTAATGATCTCATGCATTCGTGCGCAGCTTCCACTATATTCTCTTAGAGATTAAGCTTGAGAAGGGAATAGTAACTGTCTTCGACTCTAAACGTAAAGATCCCGAGGAGTATGCGGACATGACTCAAATGCTAGCCAGGTAAGTTAAATCGATCAATATTATCCACCATGCATATATATCAGCAACTTCATTTCTGATATCAACTAATTGTTTCCTTTGTCTGGCAGGGCTTGGAAAACATTCATCAAAAAAGCTCCGGGACTGCCGAAGAAGCTACAATTTAGATACCCGAAAGTAAGTACTATATAGTAGCATGTTCCGCGCGCGCATCTCCTATATCTTGATTCAACCGCTAGCTAGTTTCATCAATACCAATTTGGCATTCTTGCTTATCAGTTTGATTGAGCTCTATTTCTTGTAAAGTGGTTGTGGCAGGAACCCGGGAATGATTATTGTGGATACTACATTTGCGAGTCCATCCGCCACACGACCTGTGAGCGGGGCTACACTGATGAACAATTTAAAGTGCGTAAGCAATCAATAATATTCACAAATTTATAGCATCATTTCATGTATTGACCCCCTACTTCAAAATTAGATGTTTCGGATGCGGGATGAACTCCTAACACCAGATCGTCTGCGAGCAATTCAAGAGGAATTGGCGGCATTCTTCCTTGAACACGTGATCGCTGAAGACGGAGAATACTATGTGGACCCTGCATCCATGTGTTAGGAGATTATTTTTGTAAGAGATAATTATTGTATATATGTGCCCGGTAGTGTCGGATAGATATACGAGAACTTGTTGTTCGACCAATCTC
>LR738714.1:13874982-13903973 GCA_902687465.1 Secale cereale | reverse complement strand
CCTTTCAAAAAAAAAAACAAAAACCACAGCCACAGAAATGCTGACACGTGGATGCCTTTTGGTCCCGGTTGGTACCACCAACCGGGACTAAAGCCCCTCCTGCCTGGACTCGGTGCACAGGCCACGTGGACACCCTTTTGCCCCGGTTCTGCATTGAACCGGGACTAAAGGGTCAGAGCATTAGTACCGACCCTCTTGTCCCGGTTACAGAACCGGGGCTAAAGGCCCAGATGAACCGGGTCTGATCCCCCTTTATCTACTAGTGGGTCATATTAGTTGAAGCATTACCAAAATATGATCTTGAAATATCCTGAAAATAAAAAATCCAATTTCAAAAATGCCTCGCTAATCTCGAAAAGATATTTTAAAGCAAAACTGCTTTGCGTTCACCAGAAACCAAGGAGATCAAAGGAAGGTCGAAAGTCGAAACTAGTTGTGATTAGGGCTGGACGCACGAGCGAGCATTTTGGCTCGGCCCGAAACTCGCTTGAGCTCGGCCCGACTCAACTCGGCTCGACATGGAAATAGGCCGAGCCGAGCTGGGAATTTTGGCCCGTTCAGCGAACGAGCCGAGCCTGTTTCCGCTCGGTCCAGCTCGGTGGCTCGTTTGAAGCACATTTTTTTTAAATTTGCAGCCCAGTGTATATACTTAGTAGCCTACACGAACAACCCAAGCCCACTACGAAGCACCCCCGACTACCCTAGCGACTCAAAAAACCCTGGCAAGTGCATTGCGTACGTACAGCGCTTTGCATACTACCCTCGAGTTAGGGTTTCTTCTCCCCTCGGCGGCGATCTAATCGCCCCGTAGGGTTCCGGCTACCCTCCCCCCGTCTACGCCGAAGGGCTGTGCTCGGACCGATCACGGGGTGCTCTCGGAGTGCTGCCCGGTCTTGGCGCCTGCACTTCTGGCTTGGGGTCAGGCTAGGGTTTCAGGACAACACCCGATTCGATCTTCTCGGGTTAGAGAAAACATGGCAGCGGCGGCTTCGAGTTCGAAGTCAAGGGACTTGGAGATGCTCATGAGCGAGCTGGGACTCCAGGAGGAGGACATGGATGATGTTGTGGTGGAAGAGGAAGACCCTCTGCCGCCGGAGACGATCAGATGGATGGCCATAGCACGCGTCCACACGGAGAAGAAATACGGTCAGTATGGCTTTTACAAAACGATGAGAGCAACTTGGGACCTCGCGCAGCCAGTTCAGATACGGCCATTGGAGGAAAATTTGTATACACTGCAATTTGCGTGTCTTGGCGACTGGGAACGAGCGATGCAAGAGGGACCCTGAAACTATAAGGGCAATGCAGTCATCATGGCTGAGTATGATGGATTCACTAAACCGTCACAGATGAAGCTTGATACGTTGGAGCTATGGATGCAGGTGCACGACTTGCCTGACGGCTTCTACCCCCTCATAAGCGCCCTTGCCAAGAGGGTAGGAGAGGTCATCTATGTTGAACCGAAGTCGCATGACTTTGAAGGAAATTTCTTTAGGGTGAGAATCAAGATCAATGTGTTCAAAGCCCTGAAGAATGCAGTGAGCCTGGTTCACAAGGGAGAGCGGCAGATTTTTAAGGTTAAATACGAGCGGCTCCTGGACTGGTGTGCCGTTTGCGGCCACCTGGGACATCAGTTCAAGGAGCATAGGGACGGCATACACCCACAGTCGGCCCTAGTTTTCAAGGAACCCTGAGCAAACTGGTTTAGGGGGGCTGGCCCTGGCCCGGGGCAGAATTGTGCAGCAGGAAGGGGAGGCCGTGGAGGCCGTGGCAGAGGAGCAGGACGCACCAGCCAGTCGGGCGGCAGGAGCTCAGCATCAGAGGATCTCTCTGACGAGGATAGGGTGAATGACACCGCAATGATAGAAGCAGGCGACAACCGCAAGCGCACCACGGGAGACATGGCCAAGAAGAGTCAACCTTCAAACCCCCAGGCGCAGGTGGCGCCTGTAGCCCCGCTGAAGACGGGGGAAATAGCCCTCATGCTCTTAGCACCACCGGTGGCGATCAGTCCGAGCTCAAAGCAGGATACCAAGCGGGCCAAGACAATGTCAAATGCCGAGAGCGCTCCAAAACTCTCTTTAGCGACCAAGTTTCAAGACAACATATCGGCGTCCTCCGAGGTGGAGGGTCGCCGGGCGCAATGAATACCCTTTGTTGGAACTGTCGCGGTGTGGGCAATGCCGCGACAGTAAACGAGCTTCGCGAGTTAGCGAAAAAGTTTGCCCACCCTATTCTATGTATTGTAGAAACTCAGATTGAAAGAGGTAGGGTAGAAGCACTTGCTGGTACTTTGGATATGATAATGGTTTTGCAATAGATAGTCAAGGGAGGAGTGGAGGCATTGGTATTTTCTGGAACAATCCAATAAAAGTGGAGATTCTGGGTTATTCTGTTTATCATATTGATTGCTCGGTTCTCGACCCTGGTAAAGACCCATGGCGATTGACGTGTGTTTATGGGGAAGCCCAAACCCAGTTAAGACATCAAACTTGGACAATGCTAAAAAATATAAGTGGTTTGAGTACGTTGCCGTGGCTTTGCATTGGAGATTTTAATGAAGTTTTGCGTCAGGATGAGCACGTTGGAGTGGGACAGCGCAGTAATGCTCAGATTCAGGGTTTTCGAGACACCGTTGATGTTTGCATGCTAATGGACTTGGGGTACAAAGGACATCCTTGGACTTTTGAGAAGAAGGTTGCGGGAGGCACTTTCACTCGCGTCAGGCTTGATAGAGCTATGGGATCCGCAGAATGGAGTGCTCAGTTTCCGCTGGCTAGCCTGTCCCACTTGACAGCGGCTACTTCAGACACTGCCCTATCCTTTTGGAGATCAACGAGGCCGGTGCGCCTCCAAGATGCAAGGCCTTCAGGTATGAGACCATGTGGGAAACTCATGAAAATTGGCAAGATACAATTGTAGAAAAGTGGAGCTCAAAACACCCGAGAAACACGGTAGATGAGATTCGACGCAAAATGGCGGCACTAGCAACAGATTTATCAAGGTGGAACAACGACACCTTTGGCAGTGTGCGTAAAGAGATACGATCTTTAAAACTCGATCTGGAGCGCCTCAGAGGTGACCCAGCAAGGGCGGGGCCAACACACGTTGAGATAAAAATCAATGACAAGCTGGTCGAGCTATATCATCGGGAGGAACTGATGTGGCGACAGAGATCTCGGATCGAGTGGCTCGCGTCGGGAGACAAGAACACACGATTTTTTCACCTTAGAGCCAGCATCAGACGCAAAAAGAATATGGTGAAAGCATTGGCTAACTCGCTAGGCGTGCTCATTGATGATGCGGGAGAACTCAGAGCGATGGTTAATGATTTCTACCAGACTTTATACACATCTGAAGGAGTTACTGGACTTGATGAGGTCATGGCTCAGGTTCCGGTTAAGGTAACAGCAGGGATGAACGATATTTTATGCGCACCATATACAAACGAGGAGGTGAAGGTAGCTCTCTTCCAAATGTTTCCGACGAAGGCACCGGGGCCAGATGGTTTTCCAGCTCATTTTTACCAACGGCACTGGTCACTATGTGGAGATGAGATAACGAGGGCCGTGCTCAGAATCGTCAGAGGAGAGGAGAGTGCGGAGAGCATAAATGACACAGTACTGGTGCTAATACCAAAGGTAACGAACCCAACTCTCCTTTCTCAATTTCGACCCATAAGCTTGTGCAACATCCTCTACAAGATAGCGTCAAAGGTGGTGGCAAACAGACTGAAGCAAATACTTCCTGACATCATATCTGAGGAACAGTCAGCTTTTGTACCAGGCAGGCTCATTACTGACAACATCATATGTGCATATGAGTGTTTGCATTTCATGAAGAGGTCGAGGGCAAAGAGTAACAGCACGTGCGCTCTAAAACTTGATATGATGAAGGCCTATGACCGCTTGGAATGGCCATACCTGAGGGCTATAATGTCCAAGCTGGGATTTGCACACGCATGGATTGACATAGTGATGAACATGGTATCGTCAGTGTCTTTCTCAGTTCTTTTTAATGGTGAGAAACTTGATCAGTTCCAACCTTCGAGAGGTATTCGACAGGGAGACCCTATCTCCCCTTACTTGTTTTTGATTACAGCGGAGGGCCTTTCGTGCCTTTTAAAATCCAGTTCTCAGTCATCAGTGCTAGGAGGAATCAAGGTGGCACCAACAGCCCCGACTGTAAACCACCTTTTGTTTGCAGATGACAGCCTGCTGTTTTTCAAAGCCAATGTTGAGGGAGCGAATGCGGTGTCAAACCTATTGAATGCTTATTGGGGTGCCTCTGGCCAAAGAGTGAATAATGAAAAATCCACAATCTTTTTTAGCAGAGGATGTCCTCAGGCCACACGTGATAGTGTGAAACTTGCTGTTCAAGTCCATAGAGAATCTCTGAGTGACAAATATTTGGGAATGCCAACAGATGTGGGGCACTCGAAGAATGGCACTTTCAAATACCTTCGTGATCGTGTGTGGGACAAGGTTAAGGGTTGGATGGAGAAGCTCTTATCGTCAGCAGGGAAGGAAGTGCTCATAAAATCGGTTGCTCAGGCAATCCCGGTTTACTCCATGGCGTGTTTTAGGATGCCGAGAGGTCTGTGCGACAACATCACATCCATCATAAGGCAGTTCTGGTGGGGTAGCAAGCAAGGCAAACGGAAACCTGCGTGGGTGTCATGGGAGATCATGACGAGACCAAAATACATGGGAGGTTTGGGATTCCATGATCTTGAGATTTTTAACCTTGCTTTACTGGCCAGGCAGGCGTGGAGAGTTCTGAATAATCCTAACTCTTTGAGTTCTTTGATTCTGAAAGCAGCATACTTCTCTGATACGGGACTGTTGGAGGCCGAACTGGGTTCTCACCCTTCGCAGATATGGCGTGCTATACTTGATGGAAGGGATATCATGAAGCAAGGAATCATCAGAAGAATCGGGACATGAGAAGACACTACGATCTGGGAACATAATTGGATCCCAAGGGATGATATGCCGCGGCCCTTAGCCTCTCTGGTTCACAATCCCCCAGTCCTAGTGCATGAGCTCATCGATCAAACAACAGCCACTTGGAGAGAGGATCTGGTACGTAGCGTGTTTATACCAATTGATGCGGAGGCCATACTAAAGATTCTGTTATGCACAAGGAGAGTCGATGATTTTTGGGCATGGAGCAAGGAGAAGAGGGGTGTTTTCACAGTTCGCTCGGCATATCGCATGGTCCTAAGGACCAAGCTTAGTCGCGAGAATTGGCTATATGGTACTGAGGGCCCTTCCAGCGCCGAGGAGAGTAGCAGCTGGACGTCTCTCTGGAATACCCAGGTTCCGAATAAAATCCGTGTTTTCCTATGGCGATTGGCAAGGGAGTCTATACCCACATACAATAACCTACACCACCGCAATATGGCTTCGTCGCCGGCGTGCCAGTTCTGTGGGGCAGCGGACTCTTGGAGACATGCCTTGCTCGATTGTGTTATGTCGCGGAGCGTATGGGCCCTGGCCCCTGAACACTTGGTTGGCCAAATGAGCTCCTGTGCTAGCCCAGGCGCAAAAGCATGGTTGTTCACCATGAAAGACTCTTTATCACATGTGGAGTTCACTAGGCTTGGCGTCACTTTATGGGCAATTTGAAGCTCCAGGAGGAAGCTGATTCATGAGGGGCTGCACCAAACACCTCATGCGACTAACGCTTTCGTGGTATCTTCCATCAACGATCTCCAGGTTCTAGCGAAACCACAAGGCGAGCCAAGGGTGGCTCAACCACGGCCGAACAGATGGGTACCACCACAAGCGGGGACTTGCAAAATTAATGTTGATGCTGCACTCATGAGGACCAGATCTATGGGGTCAGTTGCAGCGGTATGCAGGGATCGGTATGGAGGTTTTTTGGGAGCGTCCACGATTACTTTTCATGGCATCGATGACGCTGCGACGCTAGAAGCTTTGGCTGTCCGGGAATCTTTATCACTGGCGGAGGATCTCTATGAAAACAGGATATCAGTGGCCTCAGATTGCAAAGTGGTCATTAATGACATTCAGCATAACGTGCAACAGTTTATGGAGCTATCATTAGGGAGATTGTCGATCGTTCGAAACATTTTGTTAATTGTTTCTTTAGTCATGAGTTTAGGAGCTCGAATGTCGAGGCTCACAAGCTAGCGAAACATGCTCTCTCACTGGGTGTTGGCCGCCATGTGTGGTTAGGCAACCCAGGTGATCTATCTTTCGTCCCTGTAAACATTGCGACGAGTTAAATAAAAGTTTCGCGAGTTTGTCTTAAAAAAAAAGTGCATTGCGTACAGCCGCCGCCGGCCTCCAAGGCCGATCTAGGATTTGTTTCTCCGCCGCGCCGCCTCTCTCGTCACCACCTGACGGTGGTTCTCCTCGACGTGCACGACGCTGGACGACTCTCTCTCGACACCGCCGGCATATGCGCCACGTCGGATGCCGCCGTTTGTCGCTCCCGCAGTTCCTCACCAAGCATGCCGCCGTCCCAGGTGTCTGCCGCCCAGCACTAGCACACTGCATCGGCGCCGGCGGCGCGCACGCATTCACAGTACACGCACACACCGACGGCTATCACACGGACTGCATGCATGCATTGGCACTAATTGACGCTGGCAAGCACGCACGGCGTCCACAGAAGCACAGATACGCTATACAGCAAGGCACGAACGAGCCGCTCGGGCTGGACCGAGCGATACGCAAGACGAGCCGAGCCTCCAAAAACAGGCTCGGTTCAACGAACAAGTCGAGCCGAGCTAGGCTCGTTCATGGCGAGCCAAAGGCAGGCTCGGACCAAACTCGGCTCGGCACGGCTCGTGTCCAGCCCTACCCATAGGTGCCAGCAGCAGATATGGATGCGAAAATGGGTGGCGGAGATCACTCGGAGTAGCAACTGGGGTATCCCTCCCACTGCTGGTAACATAAGTTCAGAGCTGCAGCTCATTTTCAGCTTTCTCTGCCTAGATCAACATAGAGAAATAGATCAACAGCAGTGAAGCGAAAAGTGCAATATGTGCAACTCTAGACCTCCAGTTGCACTTTTCCAAACATCCCTGTCTTAGCTCAGGAAACAAAATATACAGATCCATCATAAGTTCATAACAGAACAGTCATAGGCCCAATCCAACAAAGAAACGCTTAGGTGCAACAGAATACCATAAAACCAAGTCCAGCTAGATGGTCTCGAGTTCATAAGTTATATACTGGGGATTCTACACCGTTCCTCTGAGGCATAAGATGCTTATATATTCTTAAGCCTTGAATTATTAATGGCCGAGACATGGAAGACCGACAACAACCCAGATCATCTCACCCTTACTCGAAACTGAATCCTGTACAGAAATGAAAAAAATAATGTAAGAGTCTGGTGTACTGCATTAGTGTTAAAAATGCTCAGTTACTCGACAACAGAAATATGAATGTATGATGGAGATTCACTTAGCAGGTGCAGCTTATTTTAACATTAATTTGGGAACAAACTTTTTAGCAGATAATCTAACACGAGAACATCTAGTTAAACTGCTCCCAAATGAGAATGCAGAAAATGTTAGAATCAATTTCATCGAAAAGGAAATGTGAAATAAGCAATCATGGCATACACTGCTAGACATGCCATGTACAGACTTATTTTTGAAGAAAATATTTTCAAACTGTAAAGACTCCCCAGCAAACTCTAATAAAACAGGGAATAATATAAGTGCCTGAATCACAAGCAAACCAAGTGCCAAATTTAGACCACAAATTGTGCTAGTGATTAGAACCAATTGTCCAACAATACAGTGAATCAAAATATTGTATTACTCCCTCCGTCCCAAAATAAGTGACTCAACTTTGTACTAACTCTAGTACAAAGTTAGTATAAAGTCGAGTCACTTAATTTGGGACGGAGGGAGTACTATGCATTTGAGTTACTGTGCACTGCAAATCAACTAGTGAAGATATTGTACAACCACCCTGAACTAATAGATTCAGACATTTGTGCTAGTGCCCACAAAACCACAACTAATCAACAAGTCCACAACCAACAGTTTCTACAACACAGATATATTAAACATTATTTACAACAAAATGGAATATATTTGTTTTCATTCCTGCCCATCACCAGACGTTGTCCAGATTTTTCATGCCTCAAACAATATGGAATCCCTACAAACCGTTCTTCATTCATAATTCAGAAGTTTCGTATTGACTGCATGCTTTCTACATTTTTCGCTTATATTAAAGCTAATTTCAGGATATAGAGAGCATGCGAAGTGTCATTAGTTAACTTACGTACGTTAAATGCACACAAGAACTTCAAAACTTTAAGAATTATCTCGTCGATCACATCACACTTGACTTCAACTATGTCGAGGTGCTTTGATATTGCAGACGGTCTCTCCATGCAACAGTAGCTTCCTTTTATCTCCACTTTAGGATTTTGCGCCTATGGTACACACAACATTTAACAAAGATGGATAATCGATAATAACTTTATTAGTGCAACAATTGCCCATTTTAGAAGATTTATACCTCGGGAGAAAGTTCAAGAGTAAGCTTCTCGAGAACTGGTGAGTTATTCAGAATGCAAGACAGTGGATCCAAATCAGGAGCCTCGCACCAGTACTTGTTGAGTCATAAAGTCTTTAACTTGCTAAATGTAGGGCAATGTTTCAAATCTCTTGTGAAAATGAACTGGAAAGAAAATACAAAAGTAAACAATCAAGATGCATATGTGATCAGTGTATTGCCTATCTCCAGCAACGATATAGATAGTGCAACACAGAAAGGGATGGCATAAAGAAGTTAAAGACAAGTGGTGTACCTTTCCAGTATCAGATATCAACTTGAGGTGTTTAGCACTTGAGATACCACCCAGAAGCACACAATCGCTGCTGCAATCGTCACTAAGAGGAACACAATTCTTACATGTATTATCATTAGCTCCACAGAAAACACCAGAGTCATAATTCAAACAGACATCTTTGCATTCATCGGTAAGATTCACACATGCGGCTTCTAGTAATACCATGTCTTCAAGCAAAGGGGTTATACCAAAAAAGTCTTCTAGTTCCAATGAGACAAGGCCTGGAGCAGAAACACGGACCCGGCAATCCAAATCAGATTGACAACTAGTGATGCTCAAATGCTTCAGGGAACAGGACGATATCTTATGGAAATGGACGACACAATCATCTATCTTCAGATCCACCAATGCTGTACAGCTAGCAAAATCAAGAAAGGCCTTCCGTAGGGCTACACCATGAAGGCTCAATGTTCTCAGATGCTGAGAGACAAGAGGCAGGTCGTCTAGGTAGAGGTACTCAACCTCGTCATGGATATGAAGGGTGAGAGCCCGAACTTTGCACATCACGGCAAAACGGGTCCATAGGTTCACATAGGGCTCATCATCATGATTAAACAGATCGAATTTGATCTCAACGGTATCCAGGTCGGTGCGATTACGTAGGACCAGCAGATGATCCATGAACTTCCGGAGATCTTGAACTTGGACGGTGTCCTCATCGTCAAGGCCGACGATGCGCAGGCCTGTAGTGGACTTCCAAAGGTGGCGCCAGCGCCGGGCAAGCACGCACGTCCGCACGGCTTCCTGCGCTGGGAGGAAAGACAGCAGGTGGTGGAGCATATGGTCGGGGAGTGCGCCGATGCGGTCGGTGGCGCTCATCAGCGGCGCATTCTCGTCCTCGCTACCAGGAGGCATTCCGTCGAACAGGTGGGCGTCGTCGGCGCTGCGTAGAAGAGAAAAGATCAAACGACGCGAGGGTGGAGAGAGTGGGATGCAGTGAGACGGAACAAAGTTTCGCGGCACCGCCGCTCACGTACCTTGTCTGGTCGCCGGCAAATCCAGATTTCCAATCGCCGCCAGAAGAATCGGAGGTCGGACTCCCGCTTTCCCTTTTCAAATTCGTCGGCGGTGAGTGGCTGTCAAAGCCGCAGCACCAGTAGGATCATCTAGCCTGAAACGGGCCGGGCCAACCAGGCAAAAGGAGGTTTATGAATTAAAGATCTACATAGACAAAATATTAGTCTCCTCACCAAGTTGTGGTGGAAACTGGAAACTCAACAAGGCCTTTGGCAGGATGTAATTCCTGCTAAATATTTCAGGAATGATACGGTACCCTTGATGAAAAGTAAATTTGGGGATTTCCCCATTTGGAAAGCTATTATGAAAGTGAAGGAGGTATATTTGGCAGGAAGAAAAGTGATTTTGAATTCTGGAAATTTGGTCAGAATTTGGAAGGACCCAGTCAGGGAAGATTCTCCCATGCGAGACCAATTCCCTGCCTTATTCAGCATATGCAATTATCAGGAGATCACGGTTGCTGAATTTAAAAAATTCGAGGGCAATGATCTTTTTAGAAGAAACCTACACCCTCCCCTTACGGATCAGTGGATTGATCTTGTTAAGGTGGTGAACTCCTGGCATTTATCTGATGAGTCTGATCAGATTAGCTGGACTTTGGATAAAAAGAATAAATTCTCGACCAAATCAGTTTACACCTATTTGGAAAGACACCTGGCGGGATGTGATTACAGGTGGATCTTGAAAGCTAAGATTCCTCTTAAAATTCAAATCTTTCTATGGCAACTGTTCCAAGATGCAATCCTGACTAGAGAAGTCATGAAGAGGCAATCTCCCGTGCTCCTCCGCCGCACCCCCTTCCGGCCGTTCATCGCCTCCTTCGGCTCCTCCCGGCTCCGCTTTGTGTCCGGCCTCAAGGCCTTGAGCCCCAGCCCACCTTTCCGGCGCCCTGCCCTCGTCCCTCTGGCGCCGACGGCGGTCGGGGAAACCCTAGCGACCGGCTCGCCCCATCCGACCGTGTCGGGCTGCCCCGTGGTGGGCCATGGTCAGGGGTTGGGCCTCGCCCCCCCAGCTGGGACCTCTGGGCCTGTCCTCGCGACGGGACTGGGTCGTGGGCTACGCCGGCCCACCCCAGCTGCCAGCCCAGCCCTAGGCCTGCTCCCCGGGCCTCCCTCTCGTGGTACTATCTGGCCCCCTCGAGGGTTTCCCACCCCGCCGCCCCAGTCCCCCCGAGCGCTGCCCTCCCCTCGCCCGATCTCCCCTCCTCCCGCGCCGCTAGCTCCGGCCCTGCTGCCCCCCCGGCTCCCGCTCCTCCTCTGGTGATGACGCACGACTAGGGCGACAACGCCGGCCATCCCAAGAGGAGCTTGGAGGACCGCCGCGCCCCGTCCCGCTCCTCCCCCGAGGGCCTCCGCCGGGAGGCGGATCTGCGCCGGGAGCTGTCCTCCAAGGACCATCGCCGGTCCCCGCTCGCAACTCCCGGCGCTCTCCTGGCCATGACGGGCACAGCTCGCCGGCCCGGGACGGGACGGTCGCCGCTCCCCTCCCCGTGACGACCGTCGTGACCGCCTCCGGTCACCTGTGCCCGAATAATGGCACACTGACAGGCGTCGGTCCCCCTCGCCTGAGCGCCACCGTGCCCGCTCCCCCTCCCCGGGACGCAACCACGCCCCTCCTGCCGCCGATGTGCCTCCGCGCCGCTACCAACCCCCGCAAAACCAGCCTAGCTTCCCTCCCGCCAATGGAGGGAATGGGGGGCGGGGGCGCCAAGGCGCGAAGAAGAAGAAGAAGAAGAAGAAGAGGGGCACCGCGCGCCCCCCTGCCGTGCCGGCTCCCTCACCCGTGACTTCGGTGCTGCCCGCTCCCGCTGCCCCCCTGTCACACCCAAGATGCGATTCTATCCCGATCACGTGACGAACTCGTGATTGGGACACAACCGCATTTCGAGCGGTTAGCAAGATGGATATCATTACATCGTACCATTACATACATACATGGGGGATACAACAATTCATACAAGGCACATGAATACAACAACATCAATACAAGACATCCGACTACGGATGCAAACATGAAAAGCACAACGACATCCATCCTGCTATCCCACGCTGCCGACCAAGAACCTAACCCCAAGACTGACGAGGAAGAAGAACTCCAACACAACATAACATCGCTCTCCCGTCAAGTCATCAGAAACCTGCACCTGCAACTGTTGTTGTAGTATATGTGAGCCACGAGGACTCAGCAATCCCATAACCATGGGTAACAAGACTAGCAAAGCTTTATTAGGTATGGAAAGGATAGTGGTGAGGTTGCAACAGCGACTAAGCAAAAGTATGGTGGCTAACTTACGAGTACAAGAATAAGATGAGCCTCTACGCAAACGGTCGCAAACTAGTAATGATCGCTAGAGATCCTGAACTACCCGCGAGTCAAACATAACCCCATCGTGTTCTCTTCTCAAAGGGAAAAGAGACGGTCACGGTTACTCACGCGGTTGTGTATTTTATTATCGGATCCTCTATCAAGTTTTCTACAACCGTATATTAACAAATTCCCATCTGCCACATAACCGCGGGCACGGCTTTCGAAAGATCATAACCCTGCAGGGGTGTCCCAAATTAGCCCATCACAAGCTCACGATCTGCGGAGTCGCAACTCCATGTTGGGAAGACCCGAGTATTCTTGAAATCCCGTGCTCAAGATATTTCGACAAAGGTAAAATTAATCCAGCAAGATCTCCCGGCGTGTCAACACCCTGATAGTAGCCGCGCGTAACTCGTCTCAGGCCACGACCGGATGGGACATCCTACAGGTATATACCAATCCTCGAGTTTCCCCGTGGTGGCCCCACAGTCTGTCCAGTTTGGACCAACACTCATGAGGAGCACTGGCCCGGGGGTTGATTAAGAGTCCTCGGGTGCTAGCCGGTCCCTATGCAAGTTTTTAGTTATTAGGCAAATGTAGTACCAAAGTTGGGTCTTGCTGGAAAAGCTTTAAGAAGTGAGAATTATCAAGGGGGGAGGGGCATAAAGCCTAACCGTGTTAGGAACGCAAAATCAAGGAACATAACGCCAGTTTATCGGTTCTTAAGGCGGCATGAGTGGAACAAAACACCGAGCAAAAGGCCAAGCCTCCCACCCATTGCCAAGTATATAGGTGCATTAATTTAATCAATAGATATTATGATATTCCAACAACGTCCAGCTCCAACCTGGAGCAAAACAAGATGAACATGGGATTGATGCAAAACGCATCCAAACATCAAGCAAACACACTCCAAACAGGTATACAACATGTTATTATGCATCTACATGAAAAAACACACAAGTTTCATATAGGACGCGCTCAACACGGAGCAACGGTTCATCACATACACATGAAACAAGATATAACAACAATCAACCCAAAACAGGAAGTAGACATATAGTTGACATCAAAACAACATGATACAATAACATTTCATGGCAACAAAGGGCATGGCAAGCATTTACATGTCAAGCACTACAAGCATGATCACTGAGCTACTACCAAACACCACTAGAACATGCTCAAAACATCATGGCAAGATTGCAAAAGATAACAGTTCACAAACTTAGTGAAATAAACTAAACATGGCAGCAACAACGACAAGTAGACATGTTTGCAAGCTTGTGCAACTCATCTCAGAGCATATCATGGCATGTGAATATAACCAACATCAAGTAGACATGTTTATGAAGCTACTCATGGAAAGAACACGGTCATAGGATGCATAGAACACTAGCTATTCACATGGAAAAACTGAACTTACTGTTAACAGGCTGACAGAAACATTTTATAGCAACTTGTGAGCATGAAAACAACAAGCTACAACATGTCCTAAATGCAAACAAGGGCATGGATGGATAGAGCATAACATGGACATCAAGACATGATCATTGGGCATCCCAAAACAAGTATGGATTTGAGTGGGGCATCAAGCAAACATGGCATCAGGATATAACAGTTTCAGACTTAGCAGTTTTCAACAAGTCAAATCAGCAACAACGAGTATGTCACTTTGCAAGCTTGTTGCACTCACAACAAGGCATATCATGAAAATTGGATTGAACCACAGCAAAGATGGCATGATTGTGCTTCTAAAACACATTGACATGTAGCTCAAACAAAAATCACACATAAAGATATGAAAAAGACAAAACAGCATCTAATAACAAGTTTCAGCACTTGACAGCCACATGCACTTTTGCAACAGAGATAAACATGGCAATATGGCACCGAACATGAATGCAACAGCCACCATCATGTAAAACACTTCACAATGAACATTTTGACATATTATATGCTCCATTTGGACCAACATGCACAAAGATACAACCTCAAAAACATGCTAACATATTGTTGACAGACAACAAGGACTTAACACTAACATTACATAGCAGTTTTGCAATGAAGATTAGAACAACAAGATGAACAGTAACATGCATGCAAATGCAACTAACATGTACAGAACTTCGAGATGAATATTTTGATATATTATATGCACAATTTGGACACACATGCAAAAAGATAGGGCCAATACAATAATGCATCATGTTATGAGTTTTTCAGGAGTTAGACGAAAAAACAACAACCTCGGAGGGGGCGGACGTGTCCAAAGGGGAGCGGACGTGGCCGGGCCCTGAGCGTGCGGGCCCTCCTGGCAGTGACACATGGCAAGGGAAGGCCTGGACATGTCCGGGCTCCAGGCGGACATGTCCGGCTCGGCAGAGGAGGATCGACGGTGGTGCTGATCGATGCGGGGCGGAGCAGCTGGCCGGCTGCGACGGGCGCGACTCCGGCGAGGCCCAAAGACGGCGAGGCCGGCGGCTCCGAAGCGAAGAACCCCGGATCTTTCATGAGACGGCCGGATCCGGACGTTCTCTGGCACTGGGCGGCGAGCTCGGGGCTCTAGCAGCGCTGGTCGGGGCGAAGACGACGCGCCGGCGGGGAGGCGCTGGTGGCGGTGGCGCGAGCGATGGCGGGGCTCGACAGAGGCGGTGCGCGCGAGCTCTGAGGAGGAGGGGCTCGGCGGGATGCGGCGACGAGACGAGGTCCGGTGGGCGAGCGGCGACGCTCACCGGCGGTGCGCACTCGTGGCGTGCGGGAAGAGCGGGAGGGAGCCAGGGCGCTCGGGCGGCTCGGGGCCCGGTCGCGGCCAGGGACGGGCTTGGCCCGGGCTGACGCGGGCCGGCGGCGGGGCATGAGAGAGGAGGCGGGGTGGAGCAACGTGGCGGCGCCACATGGCGGCGCGGGATAGGCCACATGCGGCGGCGGGCCAATCCGAGGGTGCCAAGTGGCAGTTCGGGGCTGGGCTCGCCGGAAAACAAGGAGGATGGACAAGTGGCGGTGTCTGGAGCTAGGGGAAGGAGATAGGGTAGGTTTAGGGGCTAGGGGTGTCCAAAAATGGACCAAGGGGGGGGGTTTAAATAGGGAAAGAGCTAGGGTTTGGGGGGGTTTGGAAGCGTTTGGAGCCCTCCGATCGCGATCCGATGGCTCCGGACGTGAGGGGGGTTTTGGTTGGGCCTAGTGGGCTGTGTAAAGAGGAGGTGGGCTGCAAGGAGAGAAGAGAAGAGAGGCCCGTGGGGTTTTCGGAGATTGAAAACGTCCGACATTTTAACCGGCTATACTGCCGCTATAGTTTAACGGTTGGGCTATCAAACAAACTCCGAATGCGATGAAATTTGGCAGGCGGCATGTCTACACTATAATAAGACCACACGCCAAGTTTCACCCCATTCCGAGAAGATTTCCGGCCACTCATAAAATAAATATCCGAAGGTGCCGCGGGCGTGTGCGAGTGTGTCTGGGCTTCGAACGGGCAACGAAAAGGACGAGGGGGTTCAGCTGGATGCAAGTTTTGAAAACATGCTAATGCAATGCACATGATGACATGGCAAAATGCAACACACAAGTAGATGACATGGCAACGACGATGAATAACTGTCTGACACCTGGCGCACCGGTCTCGGGGTGTCACACCCCCATGACCCGCCCCCTTGCTTCAACTGCGGGCTCACTAGCCACTACCTAGTCGCGTGCACCAACCCTCGATGTGCTACCTCTGCAAGGATACCGGTCACCCCGTGATGCTTTGTCCCGATCGACCTCGGACTGATGAGATGATGATGTATGGCCATGGCATCGAGGGCCTTGGCTTCTTCCACATCGAGGTAGAGGACATCCCACCCCCTTCCCCGTCTCTTCAAGCGATCGTCACCGTCGTGGGGGTGGGTGTCGCTTCTCTAGAGACGATCGAGGCTGAGCTCAACCACCTGCGTTGGCGTGTCTTTCCGGACGCCATCACCTTGGGCCTCTGCACCCGCAGCGACGACATCACCTTGGCCCCGAACAAGCTCGTGGTCAACATCTCTGAGCCTAAGGTCGACCCCAAGGCGGTCACTATCCTGGATACTGCCTGGATCCTCATGGCGGGGCTCCCTGACGTGGCCCGATCCGAGCGGGTCACTCGCAGTATGTTCAAGATCCTCGGCAAGGTGGTGGTGGCGGATGAGCTCTCCCTCCGCAAGGAGGAGGAGGTCCGGGTCAAGGTCAAATGCCTCGACTCCGACAAGCTCCGTGCCACGGTTCGTGTCTTCTTCAACAACCTGGGATTCGACCTCAAGATCTACCCCGAGCCTCCCAAGCACGTCGGACGCCCCCATTTCTCTGATGATGGGCACTTTGGGGGTGGGGGCGCGAACCGGCATGACGGCTCCCACTACCGCCGCTCGCGTCCTTCCCGCCACGGGAATGGCGACGACGACGACCACCACTCAGGACGCAGCCGCTCCCCATCACGCGACCCTTCTGATACTCCCCCGAGCCATGGGGGTGCGGGCGCTGGCCTATCGCGTGCGCTATCTCCCGCGGACAAGACAACCCCCGTGGTGCTACCGGCTACCCCCTCCTCCTCCTCAGCCGGGACGAGCGACCTCTCCAGCGTTGGCCTCCTCGTCGTCACGGCTTCCTCGTCGCGCTCTGCCTGCTCCACCCCCGCCTCTGGCTTCCCGTCTCCAGCCCTGGTGGCATTGTCCCTGGTTCTGGCGACTCCCCCACAGCTGAGCTCCCCCCAACGCGCCCACGCTGCCGGGCTCCCCTGGGGGTGCCCCGCCTCTGCCCGCACTCACCCCCTCGGAGTCCGCCCCCATGGTGGCGCCGGTGGATGGCCCGCCTGCCTCGGGCCCGTCCTCCCCCGGTCGGCCGGGGCCCAGCGCCTGCTTGGAGTCTCCTTCGGGTCCATAGCTAGTATCTAGATAGCTTCTTCTCTCTCTTTGGATCTCAATACAAAGTTCTCCTCGGTCTCCGAGGAGATCTATTCGATGTAATCTCTTTTTGCGGTGTGTTTGTCGAGATCCGATGAATTGTGGGTTTATGATCAAGATTATCTATGAGAAATATTTGGTTCTTCCTTGAACTCTTTATGTATGATTATAATATCCTTGCAAGTCACTTCGAATTATTGGTTTGGTTTGGCCTACTAGATCTATAGTTCTTGCAATGGGAGAAGTGCTTGGCTTTGGATTCAATCTTGCGGTGTCCTTTCCCAGTGACAGTAGGGGCAGCAAGGCACGTATTGTATTGTTGCCATCGAGGATAAAAAGATTGGGTTTATATCATATTGCTTGAGTTTATCCCTCTACATCATGTCATCTTGCTTAAGGCGTTACTATGTTCTTATGAACTCAATACACTAGATGCATGCTGGATAGCGGTCGATGTGTGGAGTTATAGTAGTAGATGCAGAATCGTTTCGGTCTACTTGTCTCGGACGTGATGCCTATATATAATGATCATGCCTAGATAGTCTCATAATTATTCGCTTTTCTATCAATTGCTCGACAATAATTTGTTTACCCGCCGTAGAATATCGCTATCATGAGAGAAGCCACTAGAGAACACTATGACCCCCGGGTCTATTCTCAACATATCAATCTACAATTTACTTTACTTTTCCGCTTTTACTTTCTGTTCTTATAATAAAAAATACCAAAAATATCAAACTATCATCTCTATCAGATATCACTTCCGTAAGTGACCGTAAATGGATTGACAACCCCTTATCGCGTTGGCTACGAAGTTCTTATTTATTTGTGCAGGTGCGAGGGACTCGCACGTGGTCTCCTACTGGATTGATACCTTGGTTTTCAAAAACTGAGGGAAATACTAACGCTACTGTGCTGCATCTCCCTTTCCTCTTCGAGGGAATACAACACAAGCTCGAGAAGTAGCACCAGTCGGCAAGAAAATAGCATTCTCATTTTGTAAAAGCTAAAAACATGACATTGTCTATACTGTATGATTTCATAGCACGAATCGTGGAACAAGCTACTGCCACATGCAATCCAAGCAGACATCTTTGCATCTATCGCTAAGATTCACACATGCGGCTTCTAGTAATGCCATGTCTTCAAGCAAAGGGGTTATACCAATAAAGTCTTCTAGTTCCAGAGAGACAAGGCCTGGAGCAGAAACACGGACCCGGCAATCCAAATCAGATTAACAACCAGTCATGCTCAAATGCTTCAGGGAACAGGAAGATATTTTATTGACATTGATGAAGCAATCATCTATCTTCAGATTCACCAATGCTGGACATCTAGCAAAATCAAGAAAGGCCTTTTGTAGGGCTACAGAATTAAGGTCCAATGTTACTAGATGCTGAGATACAAGGGACAGGTTGTCTAGGTAGAGGTAACCATCCTCGAGGATATGAAGGGTGAGCGCCCAAACTTTGCACATCACGGCAAAACGGGTCCATAGGTTCACATAGGGCACATCATCACTGTCGAATTGATCGAATTTGATCTCAACGGTGTCCAGATGGGTGCGCTCACGCAGGGCTATCAGATGATCCATGAACTTCCGGAGGTCTTTGACTTCGACAGCCACATCCTTATCGAGGCTGACGATACGCAGGCCTGTGGTGGACCTCCAGAGGTGGCGCCGACGCCGGGCTAGCAAGCACATGCGCACAGCCGCCTGGACTGGGAGGAAGGAGAGCAAATGGTGGATCATATGGTCGGGGAGGGCGCTGATGTGGTCAGTAGCGGTCACCGGCGGCGCACTCTTGCGCTTCTTCCTGCTAGGAGGCATTTTGTCGAGTAGGTGGCACGCGTCATCGGCGCAGCGAAGCAAAGGAAGGATCAAACGACCGCGATGGTGGAGAGATGGAACGGATGGATGCCTCTCGGCTTTGTCGGCTCACCTCACCTCGCCTGATGGCCCCCGTCAAGTCGGCTTGCCGGATCGCCGCCGCCACCGCGAGAATCCTCCCCGCCTTTCCTTCTGAAATGCTTAGAGGCGACCGTCAAAGGGAAGTTTTATTTTTTTGAGTCTAAACATACTTAGCTTTATTGATCTAACAAATTCATGGGGATACAATGTAAGTCTGGCGGGTTTAAGAGCCACAGATGGCGCCCGACGTCCAGACCAAAAGCATGTTTAGCAAGGCTATGTGCCTCGATATTAGATTCTCGTCCTTCGAAGATGAAGGAACACTGCTGAAAAATCATAGAAGTTTCTGCTATCTCCTTGATGATGCTCGCATATACACCTCCAGTGTTGTTCTTGATATCCTGAACCACACCCTGGCAATCCGAAGCCACCAGCACCTTTGGTAGTGCGAGGTCTGTGGCCAGGGCCAGGGCTTCACGGCACGCTGATGCTTCGAGTGTGGCTGGATCGGAGATCCCCTGCTTCGGATGACAGACGCCCCTAGGAAAGTTCCTGCTGAATCTCTGCATACTGCGCTAAAAGTACCCTCGTTCAGATCCCACGAGACAGCCCCATCCACCATAATTTTGGCCGTTCCAGCCGGTGGAGTAGCCCACATCGACTGCAGCTGGCGACGAGCTACCTGAGCTGCTCTGGCCTGCTTAGGCTTACATTCCCTGAGCTCCCTTACATACTTCATGATAAAATTATGAGTTGCTTGGGGACTCTGGAAAATATGTTCATGTAGCGCCTGCCTTCTCGCAAACCATATTGCCCATAGTGTCACCAGTACCTGGATGAATTCATCAGGAGATAGCATATCAATAAGAGCAAAAATCCACCTTTTTGCATCTGGTTCCGTGGTACTCATCAATGCTTCCACAAGATCCGGGTCTTGAAGTGCCCAAACACAACGTGCGACAGTGCAATGGAGGAGGGAGTGTTGCCATGAATCCTCTGCTCCACACAATTCGCAGCTCGTCGTTGTCGACATGTTACGGTCGTGCAATAGATCGGAGGTAGGAATAGACTGTTTTGCAAGTCTCCACAAGAAGATTTTTACCTTAGAGGGGACATCCACTTTCCAAAGCTTCGACCACTCCTTTTGTTCATGCTTCGTGTTTGACGAATCAGACCGGCCCTCAAGCCAGGCTTCCCATCTCATTTTTGTGTCCACAAGCATCCGATAAGCTGAACGAACTGAGAAAATCCCATTCTTTTCATGTACCCAAGACCAGAAATCTTCAATATGGCGCGTACATAGTGGTATCGACAGAATCGCTGCTACATCAGTGGGTAGAAACACCTCCGCTAGGGTAGCCTGGTCCCATTCCGCCCCTGGTAAGATAAGTTCCCCAACATACTCTGGTGAGTTAGGCACGCGACAGACAATGGGCCGCATATTCGATGGTCTAGGGAGCCAGTTGTGTTGCCAGATTTGTGTGGTTTGACCATCTCCAAACGATTGATGAGACCTTGAACCAGGACTTCTCTCCCGTCCAAAAGTGATCTCCAAATCTGCGATGGCGCCGAGCCCAGTTCAGCATGCAGTAGGTCGCAAGTGGGGTGATACTTAGCTTTAAGCACACGTGCACTTAAAGGTTCCGGTGCCATTAGGACTCGCCAAGCTTGTCTAGCCAGAAGAGCTAGGTTAAAAAGTTCAATGTCCCTGAAGCCCAATCCTCCACAGAATTTTGGTCTCGTCAATACGCTCCATGAAACCTAACTTGGTTTTCTTTTGCCCTCCTTGCTACCCCACCAGAACTTCCGAATCAGAGAGTTTATATGTTCACAAAGACCGCTGGGTAGTTTGAAGCATGACATAGAGTACACTGGTACAGCTTGGGCCACTGATTTGATCAAAACCTCCTTCCCACCTGAAGAGAGGAGCTTTTCCATCCATCCCTTGATTTTATTCCAGATTCTATCTTTCAGAAATTTAAAAGCTCCATTCTTACAATTTCCCACATCAGAAGGCATTCCCAAGTACTTGTCAGAAAGGGATTCATTCGATATGTTTAAAGCATTCTTTACCTCATCTCTAAGGCTGTTCGGGCACCCTTTGCTGAAAAAGACTGAAGACTTTGACAGATTTATTCTCTGACCCGAGGCATTACAATATTTTTCCATCAAAGAAGACAACTCAATAGCTCCATCAGAACTGGCTTTGACAAACAGCAGGCTATCATCCGCAAAAAGCAAGTGGCTTACCGGCGGGGCCGTCGGGGCTACTCGGATTCCACTGAGGTGCGATGATTCATGTTGTGTTTTTAAAAGGCACGTAAGGCCCTCCGCTGCAAGCAAAAACGGGTATGGAGATATTGGGTCTCCCTGTCGGAATCCCCTAGATGGGGTGAACTCTTCTAGTCTTCCTACATTGAAAAGGACCGAGAATTTGACAGAACGTACCATTCTCATTATTAAGTCAACCCAAAGTGGGGCAAACCCCAATTTAATCATGATAGCCTCAAGATATGACCACTCAACTCGGTCATAGGCCTTCATCATGTCTAGTTTCACAGCACAAAATCTGTTTTGTTTAGCCTTGTTCCTCTTCATAAAATGCAAGCACTCGTAAGCTGTTATTATATTATCCGTGATAAGCCTACCTAGGACAAAGGCCGACTGTTCTTCTGATATAATGTCAGGCATGATCCGCTTCAACCTGTTGGATAATACTTTGGACGCAATCTTGTATAAAACATTACACAAGCTTATGGGTCGGAATTGGGTTAAATGAGTAGGATCCTTTACCTTGGGTATCAACACTAGAATTGTTTCATTAATGACCTCCGAGCTTTCCTCACCACGGAGAATACGGAGTACTACATTAGTAACTTCCACACCACAGAGTTCCCAATGGCACTGGAAGAAATGAGCCGGATAACCGTCAGGGCCGGGTGCTTTTGTTGGATACATCTGGAAAAGAGCCACTTTGACTTCATCAGGAGTGAAAGGCGACAGCAAATTTGCGTTCATCTCCGGGGTCACTTTGACCGGAACTGAATTCAGCACCTGTTCCATCCCAGAAGTGCGTCAAAGGGAAGTTTTATGTTTTTTTAAGGCAGAAAAGGGAAGTACTCACTCACCAAAGCGGTCGGCCCATGAGCCCACGCGACCATATACCTCACTGCCTCGCTCGCCCGTCTGTCTTCAAAATTTTGTTTTTGAATTATCTCAAAAAAAATATAGATACATCTACGTGAAGAAATGCAATGAAAAAAAAATCTTACCTCCTGATTGGCAATTATATTTTGTAAAAGCTACAAATCTGACATTGTCTATACCGTATGATTTCATAGCACGAATCATGGAACAAGCTACTGCCACACGCAATCAAGCGACTGAGCGCATACTCGCTTCCCCCTTATCCGCTCACTGTCACGGCACTTAGTAGGGCTGCAAGAAAAGCTCAAGTCCCATGAGCCGCTCAAGATCAACTCGTTTTTTTGTTCAATTCGAGATCGACTCGAAAATAAACGAGCTGAGTTAGCTCGACCGAGAAACGATTCAATCTTGAGCCAATATTGGCCCGCTCGATTTTAACTCGACTTAATATCACTATGTTAAATGATCATGTCATATATTAAGTGGAAATATATAGGATAATTTGTTACCATATATGATGTCCACAATTTTTCTCTATTTTATTTACCAGCAAACATGGAGGATTCTTGCAAAAAACATGGAGGCTTGATTAAGTGCAAATAAAATTTAGGTTTAATTACGGTACGTTGTTGACTATGTATTAAATATCATGTTGTTTTCGGCAAAAGTTTCCTGTATATGCACCTTTTTTTCTTGTTTTTTGTTCATGAAGACCATCATTTGTAGCTAGTTCGCCCAAGATACCAAGATGAGGTCTCCCGAGATGGTTGTACAAAGTTTTATATCGTGTTGTGTCCTTATCTAGTTGAAATAATCGCCATAGATTTATATTGTTTACCCTCTCATTTAGCTTGAAACTAGCTCGAGATCGACTCGGCATCGTTACAAGTTAAACAGAGTCATGGTCTACAGCTCGATCTTGAGCTTCACTCAGCTTGAGCTCGCTCGAGTTTTAATATGAGCTGAGCAGAGCCAACTCCAACTTGCTCGAACTCGACTCGTTCGCACCTCTAGTTGTGTCTTTTTTTCCTCCCCAATTTACCACTCTCTCAAATCCATTCACGGCGCCGCTCCTTCCGGCCGACCCCTTGCAGCACACAATGAAAATGAAAGGCAAGGCGGCGGCGTGGCAAACGGGACCGTGGACACCCTCAGCGCACTGCGCGACGGTGTGACCTCGCCTCGCCTCCAAACGTCGGTGCTTTCTGTTTAGAAAGCCGAATCGAATCGATCGATTCGCGCCCACAGCAAGGGTAGGTCGACAACCATCGACACTCTCCTGGTGAGACGCTCTCCTAGCGCGACATACGACACACAAATTGGTGGCCCTCGGCCCTTTACTGCCCCTTCCTTTGTGCAGCGGCATTCGAGGCCTCCGACACGCGACGCATGAAACATGAGCACCAATCGGCATGGCCGCCCCGCGGCAACCGTCCTGTTGAAAATCGTGGGCTATGCGGTCATATTAGTTGAAGCATTACCAAAATATGATCTTGAAATATCCTGAAAATAAAAAATCCAATTTCAAAAATGCCTCGCTAATCTCGAAAAGATATTTTAAAGCAAAACTGCTTTGCGCTCACCAGAAACCAAGGAGATCAAAGGAAGGTCGAAAGTCGAAACTAGTTGTGATTAGGGCTGGATGCACGAGCGAGCATTTTGGCTCGGCCCGAAACTCGCTTCAGCTCGGCCCGACTCAACTCGGCCCGACATGGAAATAGGCCGAGCCGAGCTAGGAATTTTGGCCCGTTCAGCGAACAAGCCGAGCCTGTTTCCGCTCGGTCCAGCTCAGTGGCTCGTTTGAAGCACATTTGTTTTTTTTTAAATTTGCAGCCCAGTGTATATACTTAGTAGCCTACACGAACAGCCCAAGCCCACTACGAAGCACCCCCGACTACCCTAGCGACTCAAAAAACCCTGGCAAGTGCGTTGCGTACGTACATCGCTTTGCATACTACCCTCGAGTTAGGGTTTCTTCTCCCCTCGGCGGCGATCTAATCGCCCCGTAGGGTTCCGGCTACCCTCCCCCCGTCTACGCCGAAGGGTTGTGGTCGGACCGATCACGGGGTGCTCTCGGAGTGCTGCCCGGCCTTGGCGCCTGCACTTCTGGCTTAGGGTCAGGCTAGGGTTTCAGGACAACACCCGATTCGATCTTCTCGGGTTAGACAAAACATGGCAGCGGCGGCTTCGAGTTCGAAGTCAAGGGACTTGGAGACGCTCATGAGCGAGCTGGGACTCCAGGAGGAGGACATGGATGATGTTGTGGTGGAAGAGGAAGACCCTCTGCCGCCGGAGACGATCAGATGGATGGCCATAGCACGCGTCCACACGGAGTAGAAATACAGTCAGTATGGCTTTTACAAAATGATGAGAGCAGCTTGGGACCTCGCGCAGCCAGTTCAGATACGGCCATTGGAGGAAAATTTGTATACGCTGCAATTTGCGTGTCTTGGCGACTGGGAACGAGCGATGCAAGAGGGACCCTGGAACTATAAGGGCAATGCAGTCATCATGGCTGAGTATGATGGATTCACTAAACCGTCACAGATGAAGCTTGATACGTTGGAGCTATGGATGCAGGTGCACGACTTGCCTGACGGCTTCTACCCCCTCATAAGCGCCCTTGCCAAGAGGGTAGGAGAGGTCATCTATGTTGAACCGAAGTCGCATGACTTTGAAGGAAATTTCTTTAGGGTGAGAATCAAGATCAATGTGTTCAAAGCCCTGAAGAATGCAGTGAGCCTGGTTCACATGGGAGAGCGGCAGATTTTTAAGGTTAAATACGAGCGGCTCCCGGACTGGTGTGCCGTTTGCGGCCACCTGGGACATCAGTTCAAGGAGCATGGGGACGGCATACACCCACAGTCGGCCCTAGTTTTCAAGGAACCCCGAGCAAACTGGTTTAGGGGGGCTGGCCCTGGCCCGGGGCAGAATCGTGCAGCAGGAAGGGGAGGCCGTGGAGGCCGTGGCAAAGGAGCAGGACGCACCAGCCAGTCGGGCGGCAGGAGCTCAGCATCAGAGGATCTCTCTGACGAGGATAGGGTGAATGACACCGCAATGACAGAAGCAGGCAACAACCGCAAGCGCACCACGGGAGACATGGCCAAGAAGAGTCAACCCTCAAACCCCCAGGCGCAGGTGGCGCCTGCAGCCCTGCTGAAGACGGGGGAAATAGCCCTCATGCTCTTAGCACCACCGGTGGCGATCAGTTCGAGCTCAAAGCAGGATACCAAGCGGGCCAAGACAATGTCAGATGCCGAGAGCGCTCCAAAACTCTCTTTAGCGACCAAGTTCCAAGACAACATATCGGCGTCCTCCAAGGTGGAGGGTCGCCGGGCGCAATGAATACCCTTTGTTGGAACTGTCGCGGTGTGGGCAATGCCGCGACAGTAAATGAGCTTCGCGAGTTAGCGAAAAAGTTTGCCCACCCTATTCTATGTATTGTAGAAACTCAGATTGAAAGAGGTAGGGTAGAAGCACTTGCTGGTACTTTGGGATATGATAATGGTTTTGCAATAGATAGTCAAGGGAGGAGTGGAGGCATTGGTATTTTCTGGAACAATCCAATAAAAGTGGAGATTCTGGGTTATTCTGTTTATCATATTGATTGCTCGGTTCTCGACCCTAGTAAAGACCCATGGCGATTGACGTGTGTTTATGGGGAAGCCCAATCCCAGTTAAGACATCAAACTTGGACAGTGCTAAAAAATATAAGTGGTTTGAGTACGTTGCCGTGGCTTTGCATTGGAGATTTTAATGAAGTTTTGCGTCAGGATGAGCACGTTGGAGTGGGACAGCGCAGTAATGCTCAGATTCAGGGTTTTCGAGACACCGTTGATGTTTGCATGCTAATGGACTTGGGGTACAAAGGACGTCCTTGGACTTTTGAGAAGAAGGTTGCGGGAGGCACTTTCACTCGCGTCAGGCTTGATAGAGCTATGGGATCCGCAGAATGGAGTGCTCAGTTTCCGCTGGCTAGCCTGTCCCACTTGACAGCGGCTACTTCAGACCACTGCCCTATCCTTTTGGAGATCAACGAGGTCGGTGCGCCTCCAAGATGCAAGGCCTTCAGGTATGAGACCATGTGGGAAACTCATGAAAATTGGCAAGATACAATTGTAGAAAAGTGGAGCTCAAAACACCCGAGAAACACGGTAGATGAGATTCGACGCAAAATGGCGGCACTAGCAACAGATTTATCAAGGTGGAACAACGACACCTTTGGCAGTGTGCGTAAAGAGATACGATCTTTAAAACTCGAACTGGAGCGCCTCAGAGGTGACCCAGCAAGGGCGGGGCCAACACACGTTGGGATAAAAATCAATGACAAGCTGGTCGAGCTATATCATCGGGAGGAACTGATGTGGCGACAGAGATCTCGGATCGAGTGGCTCGCGTCGGGAGACAAGAACACACGATTTTTTCACCTTAGAGCCAGCATCAGACGCAAAAAGAATATGGTGAAAGCATTGGCTAACTCGCTAGGCGTGCTCATTGATGATGCGGGAGAACTCAGAGCGATGGTTAATGATTTCTACCAGACTTTATACACATCTGAAGGAGTTACTGGACTTGATGAGGTCATGGCTCACGTTCCGGTTAAGGTAACAGCAGGGATGAACGATATTTTATGCGCACCGTATACAAACGAGGAGGTGAAGGTAGCTCTCTTCCAAATGTTTCCAACGAAGGCACCTGGGCCAGATGGTTTTCCAGCTCATTTTTACCAACGGCACTGGTCACTATGTGGAGATGAGATAACGAGGGCCGTGCTCAGAATCGTCAGAGGAGAGGAGAGTGCGGAGAGCATAAATGACACAGTACTGGTGCTAATACCAAAGGTAATGAACCCAACTCTCCTTTCTCAATTTCGACCCATAAGCTTGTGCAACGTCCTCTACAAGATAGCGTCAAAGGTGGTGGCAAACAGGCTAAAGCAAATACTTCCTGACATCATATCTGAGGAACAGTCAGCTTTTGTACCAGGCAGGCTCATTACTGACAACATCATATGTGCATATGAGTGTTTGCATTTCATGAAGAGGTCGAGGGCAAAGAGTAACAACACGTACGCTCTAAAACTTGATATGATGAAGGCCTATGACCGCATGGAATGGCCATACCTGAGGGCTATAATGTCCAAGCTGGGATTTGCACACGCATGGATTGACATAGTGATGAACATGGTATCGTCATTGTCTTTCTCAGTTCTTTTTAATGGTGAGAAACTTGACCAGTTCCAACCTTCGAGAGGTATTCGACAGGGAGACCCTATCTCCCCTTACTTGTTTTTGATTGCAGCGGAGGGCCTTTCGTGCCTTTTAAAATCCAGTTCTCAGTCATCAGTGCTAGGAGGAATCAAGGTGGCACCAACAGCCCCGGCTGTAAACCACCTTTTGTTTGCAGATGACAACCTGCTGTTTTTCAAAGCCAATGTTGAGGGAGCGAATGCGGTGTCAAACCTATTGAATGCTTATTGTGGTGCCTCTGGCCAAAGAGTGAATAATGAAAAATCCATAATCTTTTTAGCAGAGGATGTCCTCAGGCCACACGTGATAGTGTGAAACTTGCTGTTCAAGTCCATAGAGAATCTCTGAGTGACAAATATTTGGGAATGCCAATAGATGTGGGGCACTCGAAGAATGACACTTTCAAATACCTTCGTGATCGTGTGTGGGACAAGGTTAAGGGTTGGATGGAGAAGCTCTTATCGTTAGCAGGGAAGGAAGTGCTCATAAAATCGGTTGCTCAGGCAATCCCGGTTTACTCCATGGCGTGTTTTAGGCTGCCGAGAGGTCTGTGCGACAACATCACATCCATCATAAGGCAGTTCTGGTGGGGTAGCAAGCAAGGCAAACGGAAACCTGCCTGGGTGTCATGGGAGATCATGACGAGACCAAAATACATGGGAGGTTTGGGATTCCGCGATCTTGAGATTTTTAACCTTGCTTTACTGGCCAGGCAGGCGTGGAGAGTTCTGAATAATCCTAACTCTTTGAGTTCTTTGATTCTGAAAGCAGCATACTTCCCTGATACGGGACTGTTGGAGGCCGAGCTGGGTTCTCACCCTTCGCAGATATGGCGTGCTATACTTGATGGAAGGGATATCATGAAGCAAGGAATCATCAGAAGAATCGGGACAGGAGAAGACACTATGATCTGGGAACATAATTGGATCCCAAGGGATGATATGCCGCGACCCTTAGCCTCTCTAGTTCACAATCCCCCAGTCCTAGTGCATGAGCTCATCGATCAAACAACAGCCACTTGGAGAGAGGATCTGGTACGTAGCGTGTTTATACCAATTGATGCGGAGGCCATACTAAAGATTCCGTTATGCACAAGGAGAGTCGATGATTTTTGGGCATGGAGCAAGGAGAAGAGGGGTGTTTTCACAGTTCGCTCGGCATATCGCATGGTCCTAAGGACCAAGCTTAGTCGCGAGAATTGGCTATATGGTACTGAGGGCCCTTCCAGCGCCGAGGAGAGTAGCAGCTGGACGTCTCTCTGGAATACCCAGGTTCCGAATAAAATCCGTGTTTTCCTATGGCGATTGGCAAGGGAGTCTATACCCACATACAATATATAGTAGATAAAGGGGGATCAGACCCGGCTCATTTGGGCCTTTAGCCCCGGTTCCAGAACCGGGACAAGAGGGTCGGTACTAATGCTTTGACCCTTTAGTCCCGGTTCAATCCAGAACCGGGGCAGAAGGGTGTCCACGTGGCCTGTGCACCGAGTCCAGGCAGGAGGGGCTTTAGTCCCGGTTGGTGGTACCAACCGGGACCAAAAGGCTTCCACGCGTCAGCATTTCTGTGGCTGTGGTTTTTGTTTTTTTT
>LR738714.1:13841685-13874851 GCA_902687465.1 Secale cereale | reverse complement strand
GAGAGAAGTGTTCTCTCTTATGTCCGTGCTTGGTCGACGCTACATACTACACATACGTATATAGAGAGGACTAGAGTCACGCTAGCTAGCTAGCTAGCTGCTAGCTACTAAGCAAACGAAGGAAACAGAAGATCGTATAATCAACATATATATATATATATATATATATATATATATATATATATATATATCTATGCATACAGAGAGAAGTAATATCGACCACCTCTCCTTCTCCGAGAGATTGGTCGAACAACAAGTTCTCGTATATCTATCCGACGCTACCGGGCACATATATACAATAATTATCTCTTACAAAAATAATCTCCTAACACATGGATGCATGGTCCACATAGTATTCTCCGTCTTCAGCGATCACGTGTTCAAGGAAGAATGCCGCCAATTCCTCTTGAATTGCTCGCAGTCGATCTGGTGTTAGGAGTTCATCCCGCATCCGAAACATCTAATTTGAAGTAGGGGGTCAATACATGAAATGATGCTATAAATTTGTGAATATTATTGATTGCTTACGCACTTCAAATTGTTCATCAGTGTAGCCCCGCTCACAGGTCGTGTGGCGGATGGACTCGCAAATGTAGTATCCACAATAATCATTCCCAGGTTCCTGCCACAACCACTTTACAAGAAATAGAGGTCAATCAAACTGATAAGCAAGAATGCCAAATTGGTATTGATGAAACTAGCGCTTGAATCAAGATATAGGAGATGCGCGCGCGGAACATGCTACTATATAGTACTTACTTTCGGGTATCTAAATTGTAGCTTCTTCGGCAGTCCCGGAGCTTTTTTGGTGAATTTTTTCCAAGCCCTGTCAGACAAAGAAAACAATTAGTTGATATCAGAAATGAAGTTGCTGATATATATGCATGGTGGATAATATTGATCGATTTAACTTACCTGGCTAGCATTTGAGTCATGTCCGCATACTCCTCGGGATCTTTACGTTTAGAGTCGAAGACAGTTACTACTCCCTTCTCAAGCTTAATCTCTAAGAGAATATAGTGGAAGCTGCGCACGAATGCATGAGATCATCAATTACATCACTATAACCTTGACTGATATATAAGGGAAACCAAATATGCACAAGACATTAACACTCACTTGAAGTTGTAAGGAAAGAGTATTATATCTTTGTTTTCATTTACCACCAACGATCGTAGCAAGTTGGTCTCGGTATCGTCGGGACGCAATTTAACCTCGGTTGCATCTATGAGGTATGTGTTAATAAACCCAATATCACCTACTTGTCTTTTCTTCAATTCGACGATCTTCAATCTGCATAATATAGTAGTGAGGATAATTATAAATACATGCAATGAAGATCAGCTATATAGAGAGACTTAATGACAGAAGTAGTACTACTTACAGACAGTAGCAGGTGACCGTTGCTTTATCGAGGGCCAATTGATTGAAAAACTGATAGAACTCCTCAAATGGAACAGGCAACAGGTCAATTCCAACGAGGTCATGCTCCGGTTTAACTGTCAAATACAAGTTATTCCTCCCCCCAGACTCTCGGCAGATTTTCAAGTACCAATCATGCAATCTTCGCATATTCGTTGATAGAGATCTTTCATTTTTGACGAGAGGCTTCCTGTACTCGTATCTTTGCATCTGCACTTCCAAGAAATCATAGTGTACATCGTCGGACGCGTAATCTGCAAGATTGGTATAACCGGGCACCATCCTCGGATCATTAGCGACCATGTCGCTAGACACCTTGAGCGGGGGGCACGATTGGTTCGCTTGTTCGCCGAGCTGGGCAATTTGTTTCCCAGCTCGTCCTTCTGCTAACCTCTGATCACTTTTTGTACTTCCCGACCGCTTGGCATCTTGAAATGTCTTTTGAATCATGCGGTCATAGTTGCCCTTCGGCTTACTTTTCGCTGGTTGCTTCAGGGCAGCAAGAGTGCGCTTTGCTTTCACCGCATCTATCTTCTCCTCCGGAGGTGGATGTCTCTGTGCTTTCAACCCTTCAAAAAAGTCCTTCACTTCGCCTTCAGCGATCTTCGTGTTTTCCTCGTCGGACCTCTCGTACGGTAACTTCTCTAGAGGCGTGAGAGAAGGACCGAATCTGCATCGCCTCCCGCCTCTGGCTGTACTGGTAGACGTCGCCGGACCAGACGAAGCGGCTGTCTTTTTTACTTGCTTAGGCGCCGGAGCAGGAGCAGCCGGAGCGGCGGCAGGTCTCTTCCGCCCTTGCTGATTAGGCGGCGAAGGAGGCGGAGTGCCGCCACGCGCCGGCGGCGAAGGAGGCGGAGTGCCGCCACGCGCCGGAGAAGGAGCCGGAGTGCCCTGATGGTCACTCGCCGGAGGAGGAGGCGGTGGAGGAGGCGGAGTGCCCTGACTCGTCGTCGTCGGAGGAGGAGGCGGAGGCGTCTAGTTGAGAATGTTGATTAGGTCCTTCCGCCATAGGCATGGAGTCTTCAGTGAAGAACCCAGCCGAGTCTCCCCTTCACCGGTAGGGTGGTTAAGCTGGAGCTCCTCAAATCCCTTCGTTATTTCTTCGACCATCACCCTAGCATATCCTTCTGGAATCGGCCGGCAGTGAAAAGTGTTGTCGGCTCCAGAAGGATAAACAGAGCCAGCAGCCGCCTTGACCTTCAGATTCATCCACTGTGCCATAAGGTGGCAATTTTGTGCCTGCGTGATAGCATCCACAGGATTCCTGGCAGTAGCCGTCAAGGCAGGCTCTGGCAGGTCGGTGGAAGCCACGCTACTTCTCCGCTGAGATGGCGGGGTAGCTTCGGGGGAAGCTTCGGCAATTCTTTTCTCCCAATTTGCTTCCCGTTCCTCTATCGCTTGTATTCTGGCCCGCAGCGCCTGGATTTCGGTCAGCTCCATTTTCTTCCTCCTGTCGTGGCATTTGTAGCCTCCTGCGTCCGGAAACCCAGCACGCCATGGAAGGGAGCCTGGCGTGCCTCGTGTCCGTCCAGGGTGCTCAGGATTCCCGAGGGCCATTGTCAGCTCGTCGTTCTCTCTGTCGGGGAAGAACGTCCCTTCATGCGCTGCTTTGATATACTGCCGCATCTTCCTGAGTGGTGTTTCCAATTGCTTGTCCGTCCAAATGCACCACCCTGTTACAGGGTCCAAGGTTCCGCCAGCCCCGAAGAACCATGTCCGGCAACGTTCTGGCCAGTGCATTGTCTCTGGTTCGATCCCTTTCTGAAGCAGATCATTCTCAGCCTTGGCCCACTTAGGCCGGGCTACGAGGTAGCCGCCCGACCCCGTGCGATGGTGATGCTTCTTCTTCGCAGCATTTATCCGGTTTATCTCCGACATCTTCTGACTCTTTTCCGACTTCTTATGGGCCACAAATGCGGGCCAGTCATCTTTGATCTAAATTTGTAACTTTTACATATATATAACTTTCTATATATATTTAGCATATATAAACAAAAAACTATATAGCCACATACACATATATATACATCACATATACACACATCACATATATACATCAACTTCCTAAGAAAATATATATTTATATAGACATAAATATATATTTAACATATATATTTAGCAAATTCCTAAGAAAAAAAAGATATACACATACATATAAATACAGCAACTATATATACAGCAACTATATATACTGCAATTTATATAAACATAAAAAATACACATATATACATATATACACAGCAACTATATATATATACAACAAATATTAAACATAAAAAAAAGGGAGCCCCTCACATCGGCAGGGCTGGGCGGCGCGACGGCGGCGGGGCGGGGCGGCGACGAGGCGGCGTCGGGGCGCGGCGGCGCGACGGCGGCGGGGCGGGGCGCGCGGCGGCGCGGGGCGACGGGTCGGCCGGGGCGCGGCGACGGCGCGGGGCGGGGCGACGACGCGGGGCGCGGCGACGGCGCGAGGCGGGGCGACGAGGCGGCGTCGGGGGCGACGGCGACGGCGACGGGGCGACGGGGGCGAAGGCGACGGTGACGGGGCGACGGGGGCGGCGACGGGGAAGGAGCAGATCGAGGGAGGCGTCGGGGCGGGGAAGAAGAAAACTGCCCAAATTTTCGCAAGTGTTGGTTATATAGGAGGGGCATTAGTCCCGGTTGGTGGCGGAAACCGGGACTAATGCCACCCTTTAGTCCCGGTTGCTGCCACCAACCGGGACTAAAGGTCCCTTTTCAGCAGCCCAAAGGGCGGGAAGGAGGGGCCTTTAGTCCCGGTTGGTGGCAGCAACCGGGACTAAAGGGAGTCATTAGTCCCGGTTTCAGCCACCAACCGGGACTAATGCCTCCCTTTAGTCCCGGTTGGTGCCACCAACCGGGACCAAAGGCCCTGTGCTGGCGCGGGTGCGGTGGGATGTTTAGTCCCACCTCGCTAGCTGAGGGAGCTCGAGAGTGGTTTATAAGGGCTGCTGCTCCCACCCTCTCGAGCTCCTCTCGAATGCAGGCTTCTGGGCCTAACTCTGCGCGCTGCCCTGTGAGCTTGCTGGGCCTTATATTACAGGTGGATCCTGTGCTATAGGCCTTGCAGGCTCACTGGGCAGCGCCCAATTTTTTTTTTCCTTTTTTGCTTTATTTATTTCTAAGTTGTTTTTTGCTGTATTTAGAGTTGCTTTATTTATTTTATTTTCTTTGTTTATTTCTAAGTTGTTTTTTGCTGTATTTAGAGTAGCTTTATTTATTTTACTTCCTTTATTTATTTTCTTTGTTGCTTTATTTATTTTATTTTGTTTATACTTACAACAAAATACTTATTGTTGCTATTTATTTCTAAGTTGTTTTTTTGCTGTATTTAGAGTTGCTTTATTTATTTTATTTTCTTTGTTTATTTCTAAGTTGTATTTTGCTGTATTTAGAGTTGCTTTATTTATTTTACTTTCTTTATTTATTTTCTTTGTTGCTTTATTTATATTATTTTGTTTTTACTTACAACAAAATACTTATTGTTGCTATTTATTTTCAAGTTTGTTTTGTTTTGTTTGTTTTGTTAGTGCAAGTAGTATTGAAATTTGAATAGTACAAATGGACAATGGTATCATACTCGTTTGTTACAAAGTTGGCATGGTATCATCATAATAGTTGCGGAAATAACTCTTCACTTTTTCTTCGCTTGTGTCATTTGCTTATTGCGCCGTAACCATGGATAATCTTCATCGTTTATCAGGATGCTTGGGTCAGCCTTGACTTTGAAGGGAGGAATTTCATGAAACTTTTCATAATCTTCAGACATGTCTGTCTTGCCCTCCACTCCCAGGATGTCCCTTTTTCCTGAAAGAACTATGTGGCGCTTTGGCTCAGCGTATGATGTATTCGCTTCCTTATCTTTTCTTTTTCTCGGTCTGGTAGACATGTCCTTCACATAGATAACCTGTGCCACATCATTGGCTAGGACGAACGGTTCGTCAGTGTATCCAAGATTTTTCAGATCCACTGTTGTCATTCCGTACTGTGGGTCTACCTGTACCCCGCCTCCAGACAGATTGACCCATTTACACTTAAACAAAGGGACCTTAAAATCATGTCCGTAGTCAAGTTCCCATATGTCCACTATGTAACCGTAATATGTGTCCTTTCCCCTCTCGGTTGTTGCATCAAAGCGGACACCGCTGTTTTGGTTGGTGCTCTTTTGATCTTGGACAATCGTGTAAAATGTATTCCCATTTATCTCGTATCCTTTGTAAATCAATACAGTCGAAGATGGTCCCCTGGACAACAAGTACAACTCATCACAAACAGTGTTGTCACCTCTGAGACGTGTTTCCAACCAACTGCTGAAAGTCCTGATGTGTTCACGTGTAATCCAGTCGTCGCACTGCTCCGGGTGTTTGGAGCGCAGACTGTTCTTGTGTTCATCGACATACGGGGTCACCAATGTAGAGTTCTGTAGAACTGTGTAGTGTGCTTGAGACCAAGAATATCCGTCCCTGCATATTATTGAGTCCCTTCCAAGCGTGCCTTTTCCAGTCAATCTCCCCTCGTACCGCGATTTAGGGAGACCTATCTTATTAAGGCCAGGAATGAAGTCAACACAAAACCCGATGACATCCTCTGTTTGATGGCCCATGGAGATGCTTCCTTCTGGCCTTGCGCGGTTACGGACATATTTCTTTAGGACTCCCATGAACCTCTCAAAGGGGAATATATTGTGTAGAAATACGGGCCCCAGAATGACAATCTCGTCGACTAGATGAACTAGGACGTGTGTCATGATATTGAAGAAGGATGGTGGGAACACAAGCTCGAAACTGACAAGACATTGCGCCACATCACTCCTTAGCCTTGGTACGATTTCTGGATCGATCACCTTCTGAGAGATTGCATTGAGGAATGCACATAGCTTCACAATGGCTAATCGGACGTTTTCCGGTAGAAGCCCCCTCAATGCAACCGGAAGCAGTTGCGTCATAATCACATGGCAGTCATGAGACTTTAGGTTCTGGAACTTTTTCTCTGCCATATTTATTATTCCCTTTATATTCGACGAGAAGCCAGTCGGGACCTTCATACTGAGAAGGCATTCAAAGAAGATTTCTTTCTCTTCTTTCGTAAGAGCATAGCTGGCAGGACCTTCATACTGCTTCGGAGGGATGCCGTCTTTTTCGTGCAAACGTTGCAGGTCCTCCCGTGGCTCAGTTGTATCTTTTGTCTTTCCATACACGCCCAAGAAGCCTAGCAGGTTCACGCAAAGGTTCTTCGTCACGTGCGTCACGTCGATTGAAGAGCGGACCTCTAGGTCTTTCTAGTAGGGTAGGTCCCAAAATATAGATTTCTTCTTCCACATGGGTGCGTGTCCCTCATCGTCATTCGGAACAGCTAGTGCGCCGGGGCCCTTTCCAAAGATTACGTGTAAATCATTGACCATAGCAAGTACGTGATCACCGGTACGCATGGCGGGCTTCTTCCGGTGATCTGCCTCGCCTTTGAAATGCTTGCCTTTCTTTCGACATTGATGGTTGGTCGGAAGAAATCGACGATGGCCCAGGTACACATTCTTCCTGCACTTGTCCAGGTATATACTTTCAGTGTCATCTCAACAGTGCGTGCATGCGTGGTATCCTTTGTTTGTCTGTCCTGAAAGGTTACTGAGAGCGGGCCAATCGTTGATGGTCAAGAACAGCAACGCCTTTAGGTTAAATTCCTCCTGTCTGTGCTCATCCCACGCTCGTACACCGTTTCCATTCCACAACTGTAAAATTTCTTCAACTAATGGCCTTAGGTACACATCAATGTCGTTTTCGGGTTGCTTAGGGCCTTGGATGAGAACTGGCATCATAATGAACTTCCGCTTCATGCACATCCAAGGAGGAAGGTTATACATACATAGAGTCATGGGCCAGGTGATGTGATTGTTGCTCTGCTCCCCGAAAGGATTAATGCCATCCGCGCTTAAAGCAAACCATACGTTCCTTGGGTCCTTTGCAAACTCCTCCCAGTACTTTCTCTCGAATTTTCTCCACTGCGACCCGTCAGCGGGTGCTCTCAACTTCTCGTCTTTGTTACGGTCCTCACTGTGCCATCGCATCAACTTGGCATGCTCTCCGTTTCAGAACAGACGTTTCAACCGTGGTATTATAGGAGCATACCACATCACCTTCGCAGGAACCCTCTTCCTGGCAGGCTGGCCGTCAACCTCACTAGGGTCATCTCGTCTCATCTTATACCGCAATGCACTGCATACCGGGCATGCGTTCAGATCCTTGTATGCACCGCGGTAGAGGATGCAGTCATTAGGGCATGCATGTATCTTCTGCACCTCCAATCCTAGAGGGCATACGACCTTCTTTGCTGCGTATGTACTGTCTGGCAATTTGTTATCCTTTGGAAGCTTCTTCTTCAATATTTTCAGTAGCTTCTCAAATCCTTTGTCAGCCACAGCATTCTCTGCCTTCCACTGCAGCAATTCCAGTACGGTACCGAGCTTTGTGTTGCCATCTTCGCAATTGGGGTACAACCCTTTTTTGTGATCCTCTAACATGCGATCGAACTTCAGCTTCTCCTTTTGACTTTCGCATTGTGTCCTTGCATCGACAATGACCCGGCGAAGATCATCATTTGGTTCCTCTTGATCTTCAGCAGCTTCATCCGTTGCAGCATCATTGGGCACATCGTCTGGTTCCTCTTGATCTTCACCAGCTCCCCCCATTGCAGCATCACCGTATTCAGGGGGCACATAGTTGTCATCGTACTCTTCTTCTTCGCCGTCTTCCATCATAACCCCTATTTCTCCGTGCCTCGTCCAAACATTATAGTGTGGCATGAAACCCTTGTAAAGCAGGTGGGAGTGAAGGATTTTCCGGTTAGAGTAAGACATCGTATTCACACATTTAGTGCATGGACAACACATAAAACCATTCTGCTTGTTTGCCTCTGCCGCATTTAGAAACTCACGCACGCCCTTAATGTACTCGGAGGTGTGTCTGTCACTGTACATCCATTGGCGGTTCATCTGCGTGCATTTATATATAATTAAGTGTGTCAAAAACCATTACAGAACATCATAAATAGATAATTAAGTGACCAAATGGATAAAAGTTCATCATCACATTAAAACCAAAGTACATACATATATAGTTCTCATCTAACAACATATAGCTCTCCATACACATCGAAACTATGTAAAACATTTCAATGCGAAAACAAATGCTATCATAATCGCAACCAAGGTAACAATTGATCCAACGGCATAATGATACCAAGCCTCGGTATGAATGGCATATTTTCTAATCTTTTTAATCTTCAACCGCATTGCATCCATCTTGATCTTGTGATCATCGACGACATCCGCAACATGCAACTCCAATACCATCTTCTCGTCCACAATTTTTTTTTATTTTTTCCTTCAAGAATTTGTTTTCTTCTTCAACTAAATTTAACCTCTCGACAATAGGGTCCATCTTGATCTTGTGATCACCGATAACTTCCGCAACATGCAACTCCAATTCCATCTTCTCCTCCTCCATTTTTTCCAATTTTTTCTTTAACGAAATGTTTTCCTCTTCAACTAAATTTAACCTCTCCACAAGAGGGTCGGTTGGAATTTCCGGTTCAACTACCTCCTAGACATAATAAAACATCTATGCATGTCAGGTTGGTCGGCATAACTATCATAAGCACTAAAACAAATAGTTATAAATTAAAGATAATATACCACATCCGAATCGTAGACCGGACGAGGGCCCACGTGGGCGGATATCAAAACCATCGCACTATATAATAACAAGCAATAATAAACGTAAGAAAATTAGACAAACATGCATCTATCTAAAGCAATAATAAAAGTAAGAAAAGCATGGACATAACAAGAGGCTCACCACGGTGGTGCCGGTGACGAGATCGGCGGGGGCGATCGACGGCGGCGAAGACGGGGACGGGACATGACGGACCGCTAAACCGAGACAAATCTCGGAGAAAATAGAGCTTCGAGAGGAGAAAAGCTTAACTAGTGTGGCTCGGGCATTCCACCGAACACGTTGTGTGCATAGGAGGTGAGCTAGAGCACCACTAACCCCTCTCCTCCTAGGCCAGAAAAAAAAACAGAGCAATGAGCTCTGCTCTTGAGTGAGGGGTTATATATAGGCACCTCATTGGTCCCGGTTGGTGCTGTGAACCGGGGCTAAAGGGTTGCCTTTGGTCCCGGTTCATAACACTAACCGGGACCAATGGTGGTGGGCCAGGAGCAAGACCCATTGGTCCCGGTTTGTCGCTCCAACCGGGACCAAAAGGTCCAAACGAACCGGGACCAATGGCCCACGTGGCCCGGCCGGCCCCCTGGGCTAACGAACCGGGTCCAGTACCCCCATTGGTCCCGGTTCTAGATTGAACCGGGGCTAATGGGCTGGACCAATGCCCTGTTTTCTACTAGCTACACCACCGCAATATGGCTTCGTCGCCGGCGTGCCAGTTCTGTGGGGGCAGCGGACTCTTGGAGACATGCCTTGCTCGATTGTGTTATGTCGCGGAGCGTATGGGCCCTGGCCCCTGAACACTTGGTTGGCCAAATGAGCTCCTGTGCTAGCCCAGGCGCAAACGCATGGTTGTTCACCATGAAAGACTCTTTATCACATGTGGAGTTCACTAGGCTTGGCGTCACTTTATGGGCAATTTGGAGCTCCAGGAGGAAGCTGATTCATGAGGGGCTGCACCAAACACCTCATGCGACTAACGCTTTCGTGGTATCTTTCATCAACGATCTCCAGGTTCTAGCGAAACCACAAGGCGAGCCAAGGGTGGCTCAACCACGGCCGAACAGATGGGTACCACCACAAGCGGGGGCTTGCAAAATTAATGTTGATGCTGCACTCATGAGGACCAGATCTGTGGGGTCAGTTGCAGCGGTATGCAGGGATCGGTATGGAGGTTTTTTGGGAGCGTCCATGATTACTTTCCATGGCATCGATGACGCTGCGACGCTAGAAGCTTTGGCTGTCCGGGAATCTTTATCACTGGCGGAGGATCTCTATGAAAACAGGATATCAGTGGCCTCAGATTGCAAAGTGTGTTGAGAAATTAAGCAATTGTTCAATTAATTTAATCCAAGAATAAATCATGAACATGATATAGACAGTGCTAATGACATACTGAAAATTCATGATGTACGCACATACTAGACATATAGTAGAAACATCTACGCAAACCACTAGTACTGCACACATGGAAATAATCAGGATAAGGGTAAGCATGTTATACCCTCCAGTAGGCCAGTTGGCCGGATCAGCAGCAGAGGCGGCGGCCTCGTCGGCGATGCGCTTGTCGGAGGCGGCCTTGTCGGCAGCAGCCTTGTCAGCGTCAGTGCTGGTGCTCATGGTGAAGGCGAAGGCGACACGGACGAAGATGTAGTCGACGTAGAGGAAGTAGTCGAACCGAGGCGAGCAGTCGCGTAGAAGACGCTCCCCAAAACCTAATCGCCCCTCTCCCGTACAGGATCTGGAGAGGCGGGGTTTCAGAGGCCTGCTCTCCCGTCGGCCGTGTACGCGGAAGACGGGATGAAGTCACCGGCGACAGCAGCAGCGAGAGGAACGACAGAGGTGGTGGTGGCAGAGCAGATGTGATCTGTCTCGTTCTCTGGAGAGGAGCGACCTCTCTTATATAGGCGCAGAGGAGGAGACAAACGGTCCAGCATAAACGCACATAATGAATCACAATGAATTCTGGTAACGGCCGTACTTAAGACCGCACATAATGAATCACAATTAATTCTGGTAACCGCCGTACTTAAGACGAAACGTTTCAGCTCGTATTCATTTTCCATTAATCGTTTTCAGTTGACTGTTCAAATTCCAATCCTGCGTGACAAAAAGAACACATCGGCTCGGCGAGATTCCCGCAACCCGCGGCGCGTCGTGACGAGACGAGCGGGCGGCAGAGGAGGAGGAGCGCGCGTGTGGAACACCTCTCCTTCCTTCACACCAACTCATACTAGTGGGAGAATGTCTCACCTTATAAGTTGGTGTACATCTCTCTCAACTAGCAATGTGGGACTAAACTCCCACCACTTGCTTGGCAGCATGGGCCGTTAGGGATTTTTCTGTAATTGCTAAATGGGCCCAAAGCCCATCTCATATTCAGCAATCCCCCACCAGATCCCAAAGGCCCATGGTGTTGTCCTCTGTTCCAAACTCTGTTTTGATATACCAGTATTTCAGTGGAGACCTGTTAAGATTGAACATCCACCTAGAGCAAATAGCTACACCCCTCCACAACTGAACAATGGACTAAGCCTTGAATTGTCAGTTTGGCGTAAAGAAGTTTCACCACATGTCTTACTGATACTAGGCTGCCGAAGGCTGACCCCTCGGGTGGAGCATATAAGTCACACTCCTGGCCTGTTCATGAGCTTACTAGAGATCACCCCAATCTCATAGACTGTGACCAGCAGTCGGGCTCATATAGGTGTGTTCCTCCAAAGATCGCTCTGTAGGATAGCATCTTGCTTATACATATAAGCCTTGGAACACATTAAGACAGTAGTCATCCTCCCATACAGTATTGAGAGTATTGCATCTCCAGCGGAGTGGGTTAGTATAGTTACTCTCCTCAGTTCACCACTGGCTTGTTTTCCCAGATCCTACTTCACGGGATCTCCGATCACATAGGTTGGGTTACCACCATGGCAACTCATGTGGGTCTCATGCCCATCTCCCTCGATGCATTATCTATCACAACACGTGATAGCCCTTTTGTAAAGGGATCTGCCAGATTCTTAGCCGTATGGACATATTCCAACGCTATCACTCCGGAGTTTCTCAATTTTCTGACAGCTTTTAATCTCATTCTTATGTGTTTGTTGGACTTCATGTTGTCCTTTGAACTCTTCACCTTGGTGATGATGGTCTGATTGTCACAGTTCATAAGGATAGCCGGAACCGGTTTATCAACCAATGGCAAGTCCATCAAGAGATCTCGAAGCCATCCCGCTTCGACACCAGATGTGTCTAATGCTGTTAATTCTGCTTCCATTGTCGATCTCGTTAAGATCGTTTGCTTGCAAGACTTCCAGGAAACAGCGCCACCTCCAAGAGTAAACATATACCCAGTTGTGGCCTTCATCTCATCAGCATCAGAGATCCAATTCGCATCACTATACCCTTCAAGTACCGACGGGTATCCGGTATAGTGAAGTCCATAGTTCATAGTACCCTTCAGATAACGCATAACTCTTTCAACAGCATGCCAATGTACATCACCCGGTTTTGATACAAACCGACTCAGTTTGCTCACAGCAAAAGCGATGTCAGGCCTCGTAGCGCTAGTTAGGTACATCAGTGAACCAATGATTTGAGAGTATCTCAATTGATCTATAGCCGTGCCTTTGGATTTTCGAATCAACACGCTAGGATCATATGGTGTTTGAGATGGTGTGCAGTCCGAGTATCCAAAACGACTCAACACCTTCTCAACATAATGGGATTGCAAAAGTGTAATCCCACCCTCATTATCTCTCAGTAGCTTGATGTTCAAGATAACATCAGCCACACCAAGGTCTTTCATCTCAAAGTTCTGAGATAGAAACGACTTGACCTCCTCAATTACTTTGAGGTTGGTTCCGAATATCAGTATGTCATCAACATACAAGCACAGTATAACTCCTTCGCCCCCACCATGGCGATAGTATACACATTTGTCAGCTTCATTAACAACGAAGCCAACAGATGTCAGTGTTGTATTAAACTTATCATGCCATTGCTTAGGTGCTTGTTTCAGGCCATATAAAGATTTTATCAACCTACACACTTTTCCTTCCTGACCGTCTATCACAAAGCCATCTGGCTGTTGCATGTAGATTTCCTCGTTTAGCTCTCCATTTAGGAAAGCTGTCTTAACATCCATTTGGTGGACGAGAAGACCATGCGAGGCCGCCAACGAGAGTAATACTCGAATGGTGGTCAGTCTGGCCACAGGTGAATAAGTATCAAAGAAATCTTCCTCTTCCTTTTGGTCATAGCCCTTGGCCACAAGCCTAGCCTTGTACTTTTCAATCGTACCATCGGGCCTAAGCTTCTTCTTGAACACCCACTTACATCCCAATGGTTTGCAACCATAGGGACGCTCAGTAATCTCCCATGTCCCGTTAGCCATGATGGAATCCATCTCGCTACGGACCGCTTCCTTCCAGTAGTCAGATTCTGGAGAGGCATACGCTTCTGAAATAGAAGTGGGAGCATCCTCTGCCGCCTTCTTGTCGGATTCGGCCTTCTCGCGGGCGAGACGGTCAGCTTCGCTTGGTGAAGCCATGGCGATGAAGAGGACGACGCGGACGTAGACGAAGCAGACGGACGGAGGCGAGCAGTCGCGTGATCGCTCCCCAAAAACCTAATCGCCCCTCTTCCCCGTACAGGAACCGGAGAGGCGGGGTTTCGGAGGCCTGCTCTCCCGTCGACCGTGATGGAGTCGCCGGCGGCAGCAGCAGCAAAGGAACAAAGGCGCGTGAGGCAGATGTGATCTGATTCTCGTGGCGGCTAGGGTTGCGTTAACGCTGCTTATATAGGCGGCTGGGCGGAGAGACGTGGGCCGAACCCACGTCCGAGTCGGTAACAGTCCCACGATCCGACGTCTCGGATCGTGTCGTGTCCGTTACGTATTCTCCGTTCCTGACCGACAAAAATAAGCGCGTAGGTATGAGCTCGGCTCGGCTCATTCCCGCAACCCGCGGCGCGTCGTGGCGAGGCGTGGCGTGGCGAGGCGGGCGGCGGAGGAGGAGTGCGCGAGGGCTCCTTCTCTTCTCACTCTCCAATAGCATGTAGAAGAGAGACCCTTATAAAGGAGTCCAACTCCTTCTCCACTAGCATGGTGGGACTAAACTTCCCACCTTGTCATCCCACCACCTACATGGGCCCTTGGAGATTTTTCTGAAATTCTCTTATGGGCCTAAAGCCCATTACTAAATTCAGCAATCCCCCACCAGATCTCAAGGGCACATCGTGTTCCCTCGTTCCATTCACTGTTTTAATATACCAGCATTTCAGTGAAGACCTGTTAAGGTTGAGCTTCACCTAGAACAAGTAGCTACACTCCTTTACAACTGAACAATGGACTATGCCTTGAATTGTCAGTTTGGCATAAAGAAGCTTCACCACAAGTCTTACTAGTACTAGGCTACCGAAGGCCGACCCCTCGGGTGGAGCATATAAGTCACACTCCTGGCCTATTCATGAGTTTACTAGAGATCACCCCAATCTCATAGACTGTGACCAGCAGTCGGGCTCATATAGGTGTGTTCCTCCAAAGATCGCTCTGTAGGATAGCATCTTGCTTATACATATAAGCCTTGGAACACATTAAGACAGTAGTCATCCTCCCATACAGTTTTGAGAGTATTGCATCTCCAGCGGAGTGGGTTAGTATAGTTACTCTCCTCAGTTCACCACTGGCTTGTTTTCCCAGGTCCTACTTCACGGGATCTCCGATCACATAGGTTGGGTTACCACCATGGCAACTCATGTGGGTCTCATGCCCATCTCCCTCGATGCATTATCTATCACAACACGTGATAGCCCTTTTGTAAAGGGATCTGCCAGATTCTTAGCCGTATGGACATATTCCAACGCTATCACCCCGGAGTTTCTCAATTTTCTGACAGCTTTTAATCTCATTCTTATGTGTTTGTTGGACTTCATGTTGTCCTTTGAACTCTTCACCTTGGTGATGATGGTCTGATTGTCACAGTTCATAAGGATAGCCGGAACCGGTTTATCAACCAATGGCAAGTCCATCAAGAGATCTCGAAGCCATCCCGCTTCGACACCAGATGTGTCTAATGCTGTTAATTCTGCTTCCATTGTCGATCTCGTTAAGATCGTTTGCTTGCAAGACTTCCAGGAAACAGCGCCACCTCCAAGGGTAAAAACATACCCCGTTGTGGCTTTCATCTCATCAGCATCAGAGATCCAATTCGCATCACTATATCCTTCAAGAACCGATGGGTATCCAGAATAGTGAAGTCTATAGGTCACAGTACCTTTCAAGTAGCGCATAATTCGTTCAATAGCATGCCAGTGTACATCACCCGGTTTTGATACAAACCGACTCAGTTTGCTCACAGCAAAAGCGATGTCAGGCCTCGTAGCGCTAGTTAGGTACATCAGTGAACCAATGATTTGAGAGTATCTCAATTGATCTATAGCCGTGCCTTTGGATTTTCGAATCAACACGCTAGGATCATATGGTGTTTGAGATGGTGTGCAGTCCGAGTATCCAAAACGACTCAACACCTTCTCAACATAATGGGATTGCAAAAGTGTAATCCCACCCTCATTATCTCTCAGTAGCTTGATGTTCAAGATAACATCAGCCACACCAAGGTCTTTCATCTCAAAGTTCTGAGATAGAAACGACTTGACCTCCTCAATTACTTTGAGGTTGGTTCCGAATATCAGTATGTCATCAACATACAAACACAGTATAACTCCTTCGCCCCCACCATGGCGATAGTATACACATTTGTCAGCTTCATTAACAACGAAGCCAACAGATGTCAGTGTTGTATTAAACTTATCATGCCATTGCTTAGGTGCTTGTTTCAGGCCATATAAAGATTTTATCAACCTACACACTTTTCCTTCCTGACCATCTATCACAAAGCCATCTGGCTGTTGCATGTAGATTTCCTCGTTTAGCTCTCCATTCAGGAAAGCTGTCTTAACATCCATCTGGTGGACGAGAAGACCATGCGAGGCCGCCAACGAGAGTAATACTCGAATGGTGGTCAGTCTGGCCACATGTGAATAAGTATCGAAGAAATCCTCATCTTCTTTCTGGGAATAACCCTTGGCCACAAGCCTAGCCTTGTATTTTTCAATCGTACCATCAGGCCTAAGCTTCTTTTTGAACACCCACTTACATCCCAATGGTTTACAGCCATAGGGACGTTCTGTGATTTCCCATGTCCCATTAGCCAAGATGGAGTCCATCTCGCTACGGACCGCTTCTTTCCAGTAGTCAGCATCCGGAGACGCATAAGCTTCTGAAATAGAAGTAGGAGTATCATCCACAAGGTACACAAGGAAATCATCACCAAAGGACTTTGCAGTCCTCTGTCTCTTGCCCCTACCAAGGGTTTCCTTGTCCTCCTCCTCAGGATTTTCATCATGTGTTTGTTCATAATATTCCATCGGAATGGCAGGTTCAGGAGTCTCATCAGATTCCAGTCTAGAAGTGCTTTGCATATCTCTCATAGGAAAAATATCCTCAAAGAATGTAGCATCTTTAGACTCCATAATCGTACCGACTTTCATGTCAGGTACCTCAGATTTCACTACCAGAAATCTATAGCCGACGCTATTCTTAGCGTAGCCCAAATTAACGCAATCCACAGTCTTTGGTCCAAGCTTACGCTTTTTTGGGGATCGGCACATTGACTTTCGCCAAACAGCCCCAAGTACGTAAGTATGAGAGTGTTGTTCTTCTCTTTTCCCATTGTTCATAGGGAGTGATCTCATTGTCTTTTGTCGGAACTTTATTCAGGACATGACATGATGTCAATATAGCCTCCCCCCACCATGCCTTGGATAAACCCGATGTATCTAACATGGCGTTAACCAAATCAGTTAGAGTACGGTTTTTCCGTTCGGCAACCCCATTTGACTGAGGTGAGTAGGGAGGCGTCCTCTCATGAATAATACCATGTTCCGCACAAAAGGAATCAAACTCATTAGAGAAATACTCTCCACCACGATCTGACCGGACTCGTTTTATTTTCTTTTCAAGTTGATTCTCAACTTCTGCCTTATAGATTTTAAAGTAGTGTAGAGCCTCATCTTTAGTGTTTAAAAGATATACATAGCAGTATCTAGTAGAATCATCTATCAGTGTCATGAAGTATCTCTTTCCACCTTTAGTCAACACACCATTCATCTCACAAAGATCAGAATGTATGAGTTCTAATGGCGCCAAGTGTCTCTCCTCCGCAGCCTTATGGGGCTTGCGAGGTTGCTTTGCTTGCACACACGAATGGCACTTAGAACCTTTGGCTAAAGTGAAACTTGGGATTAAATTTAACTTTGCTAACCGCGTCAAACAACCAAAACCAATGTGACAAAGACGTGAATGCCAAACTTCTGTTTCATTAACATTTGAATGAATATTGTTCACGACTTTATTACAAAAATCAACGAGGGAAAAGCGGAATAGACCTCCACATTCATAACCTTTTCCAACAAACAGTCCATATTTCGTAACAACTACTTTATTAGACTCGAATACCAGCTTAAACCCTTCTCTACATAGAAGGGAACCACTAACGAGATTCTTCTTGATGGCGGGGACATGCTGCACGTTCTTCAGTTGCACGATCCTTCCCGAAGTAAACTTCAGATCGACCGTGCCAACACCATGAACAGAAGCACTCGCGCCATTCCCCATCAGTACGGACCCGTTTCCTGTGGCCTGATAAGAAGAAAACAATGAAATGTCAGCACACACATGAATATTTGCACCTGTGTCAATCCACCAATCGGTAGACTGGCAAACTGAAAATACAGTAAACAAATTACCGTACCCAGATGGCCCACTCTCATTGTTGCTCACAATCATGTTGACAGTCTTGGAGTCCTGTCCTGGCTTCTTGAACTTGTGTGGGCACTTGACAGCCCAATGTTCATCAAAACCACAAGTGAAACAGCCACCCTTCTTCTTATCCTTCTTGAAAGGCTTCTTGCCCTTCTTCTTAAACTCGGTATTCTGTTGGACACCAGTCTTTCCCTTGGGCTTGTGGGGGTTGAAGTTCTTCTGCACCATGTTGGCGACAGAGGTCCCTTCGTTCCCTTTTCCATTTGAGTCCTTTGCTCTCGAGTTCTGCTCAACACTCAGATGGCCAATGACATCCTCAACTGAGAATTCACGCCTCTGATGTTTCAGAGTGGTAGCAAAATTCCTCCAGGAATTGGGTAGCTTAGCGATGATGCATCCCGCGACAAATTTGCCCGGCAGCACACACTTCAGAACCTCAAGTTCCTTAGCGATGCACTGTATCTCATGAGCCTGTTCCAATACAGGACGGTTTTCAACCATCTTGTAATCGTGGAACTGCTCCATAATATACATCTCGCTTCCAGCATCGGTTGCGCCGAATTTAGATTCGAGCGCCTCCCACAAGTCCTTGGCAACCCACATATGTAAATATGCATCAACCAACTTATCTCCGATCACGCTCAGAACGCATCCAACAAAGACGACGGTGGCCTCCCTGAACGCCTTCTCCTGTTCAGGAGCAATCGTTCCCGTGGGAGTCACACCGGCGACCCAGAACACGTTCATCGCCGTGAGCCATAAGACGGTTTTGGTCTGCCAACGCTTAAAGTACGTCCCCGTAAACGGGGCAGGTTTCAGTGCAGCAGCAAAACCATGGATCAAAAATTGCCTACACAGATTAGGTTTTTGGATTGTTGAGAAATTAAGCAATTGTTCGATTAATTTAATCCAAGAATAAATCATGAACATGATATAGACAGTGCTAATGACATACTGAAAATTCATGATGTACGCACATACTAGACATATAGTAGAAACATCTACGCAAACCACTAGTACTGCACACATGGAAATAATCAGGATAAGGGTAAGCATGTTATACCCTCCAGTAGGCCAGTTGGCCGGATCAGCAGTAGAGGCGGCGGCCTCGTCGGCGATGCGCTTGTCGGAGGCGGCCTTGTCGGCAGCAGCCTTGTCAGCGTCGGTGCTGGTGCTCATGGTGAAGGCGAAGGCGACGCGGACGAAGATGTAGTCGACGTAGAGGAAGCAGTCGAACCGAGGCGAGCAGTCGCGTAGAAGACGCTCCCCAAAAACCTAATCGCCCCTCTCCCGTACAGGATCTGGAGAGGCAGGGTTTCGGAGGCCTGCTCTCCCGTCGGCCGTGTACGCGGAAGACGGGATGGAGTCACCGGCGACAGCAGCAGCGAGAGGAACGACAGAGGTGGTGGTGGCAGAGCAGATGTGATCTGTCTCGTTCTCTGGAGAGGAGCGACCTCTCTTATATAGGCGCAGAGGAGGAGACAAACGGTCCAGCATAAACGCACATAATGAATCACAATGAATTCTGGTAACGGCCGTACTTAAGACCGCACATAATGAATCACAATTAATTCTGGTAACGGCCGAGCGGGCGGCGGAGGAGGAGGAGCGCGCGTGTGGAACACCTCTCCTTCCTTCACACCAACTCATACTAGTGGGAGAATGTCTCACCTTATAAGTTGGTGTACATCTCTCTCAACTAGCAATGTGGGACTAAACTCCCACCACTTGCTAGGCAGCATGGGCCCTTAGGGATTTTTCTGTAATTGCTAAATGGGCCCAAAGCCCATCTCATATTCAGCAAAGCGGTCATTAATGACATTCAGCATAACAATGCAACAGTTTATGGAGCTATCATTAGGGAGATTGTCGATCGTTCGAAACATTTTGTTAATTGTTTCTTTAGTCATGAGTTTAGGAGCTCGAATGTCGAGGCTCACAAGCTAGCGAAACATGCTCTCTCACTGGGTGTTGGTCGCCATGTGTGGTTAGGCAACCCAGGTGATCTATCTTTCGTCCCTGTAAACATTGTGACGAGTTAAATAAAAGTTTCGCGAGTTTGTCTCAAAAAAAAAGTGCGTTGCGTACAGCCGCCGCCGGCCTCCAAGGCCGATCTAGGATTTGTTTCTCCGCCGCGCCTCCTCTCTCGTCACCACCTGACGGTCGTTCTCCTCGACGTGCACGACGCTGGACGACTCTCTCTCGACACCGCCGGCATATGCGCCACGTCGGACGCCGCCGTTTGTTGCTCCCGCAGTTCCTCACCAAGCATGCCGCCGTCCCAGGTGTCTGCCGCCCCTGAGCACTAGCACACTGCATCGGCGCCGGCGGCGCGCACGCATTCACAGTACACGCACACACCGACGGCTATCACACGGACTGCATGCATGCATTGGCACTAATTGACGCTGGCAAGCACGCACGGCGTCCACAGAAGCACAGATACGCTATACAGCAAGGCACGAACGAGCCGCTCGGGCTGGACCGAGCGATACGCAAGACGAGCCGAGCCTCCAAAAACAGGCTCGTTCAACGAACAAGTCGAGCCGAGCTATGCTCGTTCATGGCGAGCCAAAGGCAGGCTCGGACCAAACTCGGCTCGGCACGGCTCGTGTCCAGCCCTACCCATAGGTGCCAGCAGCAGATATGGATGCGAAAATGGGTGGCGGAGATCACTCGGAGTAGCAACTGGGGTATCCCTCCCATTGCTGGTAACATAAGTTCAGAGCTGCAGCTCATTTTCAGCTTTCTCTGCCTAGATCAACATAGAGAAATAGATCAACAACAGTGAAACGAAAAGTGCAATATGTGCAACTCTAGACCTCCAGTTGCACTTTTCCAAACATCCATGTCTTAGCTCAGGAAACAAAATATACAGATCCATCATAACAGAACAGTCATAGGCCCAATCCAACAAAGAAACGCTTAGGTGCAACAGAATACCATAAAACCAAGTCTCGAGTTCATAAGTTATATACTGGGGATTCTACACCGTTCCTCTGAGGCATAAGATGCTTATATATTCTTAAGCCTTGAATTATTAATGGCCGAGACATGGAAGACCGACAACAACCCAGATCATCTCACCCTTACTCGAAACTGAATCCTGTACAGAAATGAAAAAAATAATGTAAGAGTCTGGTGTACTGCATTAGTGTTAAAAATGCTCAGTTATTCGACAACAGAAATATGAATGTATGATGGAGATTCACTTAGCAGGTGCAGCTTATTTTAACATTAATTTGGGAACAAACTTTTTAGCAGATAATCTAACACGAGAACATCTAGTTAAACTGTTCCCAAATGAGAATGCAGAAAATGTTAGAATCAATTTCATCGAAAAGGAAATGTCAAATAAGCAATCATGGCGATACACTGCTAGACATGCCATGTACAGACTTATTTTTGAAGAAAATATTTTCAAACTGTAAAGACTCCCCAGCAAACTCTAATAAAACAGGGAATAATATAAGTGCCTGAATCACAAGCAAACCAAGTGCCAAATTTAGACCACAAATTGTGCTAGTGATTAGAACCAATCGTCCAACAATAGAGTGAATCAAAATATTGTATTACTCCCTCCGTCCCAAAATAAGTGACTCAACTTTGTAGTTTGTACTAACTCTAGTACAAAGTTAGTATATAGTTGAGTAACTTATTTTGGGACGGAGGGAGTACTATGCATTATTTGAGTTACTGTTCACTGCAAATCAACAAGTGAAGATATTGTACAACCACCCTGAACTAATAGATTCAGACATTTGTGCTAGTGCCCACAAAACCACAACTAATCAACAAGTCCACAACCAACAGTTTCTACAACACAGATATATTAAACATTATTTACAACAAAATGGATTATATTGGTTTTCATTCCTGCCCATCACCAGATCTTGTCCAGATTTTTCATGCCTCAAACAATATGGAATCCCTACAAACTGTTCTTCATTCATAATTCAGAAGTTTCGTATTGACTGCATGCTTTCTACATTTTTCGCTTATATTAAAGCTAATTTCAGGATATAGAGAGCATGCGAAGTGTCATTAGTTAACTTACGTATGTTAAATGCACACAAGAACTTCAAAACTTTAAGAATTATCTCGTCGATCACATCACACTTGACTTCAACTATGTCGAGGTGCTTTGATATTGCAGACGGTCTCTCCATGCAACAGTAGCTTCCTTTTATCTCCAGTTTAGGATTTTGCGCCTATGGTACACACAACATTTAACAAAGATGGATAATCGATAATAACTTTATTAGTGCAACAATTGCCCATTTTAGAAGATTTATACCTCGGGAGAAAGTTCAAGAGTAAGCTTCTCGAGAACTGGTGAGTTATTCAGAATGCAAGACAATGGATCCAAATCAGGAGCCTCGCACCAGTACTTGTTGAGTAATAAAGTCTTTAACTTGCTAAATGTAGGGCAATGTTTCAAATCTCTTGTGAAAATGAACTGGAAAGAAAATACAAAAGTAAACAATCAAGATGCATATGTGATCAGTGTATTGCCTATCACCAGCAAAGATATAGATAGTGCAACACAGAAAGGGATGGCATAAAGAGGTTAAAGACAAGTGGCGTACCTTTCCAGTATCAGATATCAACTTGAGGTGTTTAGCACTTGAGATACCACCCAGAAGCACACAATCGCTGCTGCAATCGTCACTAAGAGGAACACAATTCTTACATGTATTATCATTAGCTCCACAGAAAACACCAGAGTCATAATTCAGACAGACATCTTTGCATTCATCGCTAAGATTCACACATGCGGCTTCTAGTAATACCATGTCTTCAAGCAAAGGGGTTATACCAATAAAGTCTTCAAGTTCCAGTGAGACAAGGCCTGGAGCAGAAACACGGACCCGGCAATCCAAATCAGATTGACAACTAGTGATGCTCAAATGCTTCAGGGAACAGGACGATATCTTATGGAAATGGATGACACAATCATCTATCTTCAGATCCACCAATGCTGTACAGCTAGCAAAATCAAGAAAGACCTTCCGTAGGGCTACACCATGAAGGTTCAATGTTCTCAGATGCTGAGAGACAAGAGGCAGGTCGTCTAGGTAGAGGTACTCAACCTCGTCATGGATATGAAGGGTGAGCGCCCGAGCTTTGCACATCACGGCAAAACGGGTCCATAGGTTCACATAGGGCTCATCATCATGATTAAACAGATCGAATTTGATCTCAACGGTATCGAGGTCGGTGCGATTACGCAGGACCAGCAGATGATCCATGAACTTCCGGAGATCTTGAACTTGGACGGTGTCCTCATCGTCAAGGCCGACGATGCGTAGGCCTGTAGTGGACTTCCAAAGGTGGCGCCAGCGCCGGGCAAGCACGCACGTCCGCACGGCTGCCTGCGCTGGGAGGAAAGACAGCAGGTGGTGGAGCATATGGTCGGGGAGTGTGCCGATGCGGTCGGTGGCGCTCATCAGCGGCGCATTCTCGTCCTCGCTACCAGGAGGCATTCCGTCGAACAGGTGGGCGTCGTCGGCGCTGCGTAGAAGAGAAAAGATCAAACGACGCGAAGGTGAAGAGAGTGGGGATGCAGTGAGACGGAACAAAGTTTTGCGGCACCGCCGCTCACGTACCTTGTCTGGCAGCCAGCAAATCCAGATTTCCAATCGCCGCCACAAGAATCGGAGGTCGGACTCCCGCTTTCCCTTTTCAAATTCGTCGGCGGTGAGTGGCTGTCAAAGCCGCAGCACCAGTAGGATCATCTAGCCTCAAACGGACCGGGCCAACCAGGCAAAAGGAGGTTTAGGAGTTAAAGATCTTCATAGACAAAATATTAGTCTCCTCACCAAGTGGTGGTGGAAACTGGAAACTCAACAAGGCCTTTGGCAGGATGTAATTCCTGCTAAATATTTCAGGAATGATACGGTACCCTCGATGAAAAGTAAATTTGGGGATTCCCCCATTTGGAAAGCTATTATGAAAGTGAAGGAGGTATATTTGGCAGGAAGAAAAGTGATTTTGAATTTTGGAAATTTGGTCAGAATTTGGAAGGACCCAGTCAGGGATGATGTCCCCTGCGAGACCAATTCCCTACCTTATTCAGCATATGCAATTATCAGGAGATCACGGTTGCTGAATTTAAAAGATTCGAGGGCAATGATCTTTTTAGAAGAAACCTACACCCTCCCCATACGGATCAGTGTATTGATCTTGTTAAGGTGGTGAACTCCTGGCATTTATGTGATGAGTCTGATCAGATTAGCTGGACTTTGGATAAAAAGAGTAAATCCTCGACCAAATCAGTTTACACCTATTTGGAAAGACACCTGGCGGGATGTGATTACAGGTGGATCTGGAAAGCTAAGATTCCTCTTAAAATTCAAATCTTTATATGGCAACCGTTCCAAGATGCGATCCTGACTAGAGAAGTCATGAAGAGGCAGTCTCCCATGCTCCTCCGCCGCACCCCCTTCCGGCCGTTCATCGCCGCCTTCAGCTCCTCTCGGCTTCGCTTCGTGTCCGGCTTCAAGGCCCTGAGCCCCAGTCCACCTCTCCGGCGCCCTGCCCTCGCCCCTCCGGCGCCGGCGGCGGTCGGGGAAACCCTAGCGACCGGCTCGCCCCATCCGACCTTGTCGGGCTGCCCCGTGGTGGGCCATGGTCAGGGGTTGGGCCTCGCCCCCCAGCTAGGCCCTCTGGGCCTGTCCCCGCGACGGGACTGGGTCGTGGGCTACGCGGCCCACCCCGGCTGCTAGCCCAGCCCTAGGCCTGCTCCCCCGGCCTCCCTCTCGTGGTGCTATCTGGCCCCCTTGAGGGTTTCCCACCCCGCTGCCCCAGTCCCCCCGAGCGTTGCTCTCCCCTCGCCCGATCTCCCCTCCTCTCGCGCCACCCAGCTCCGGCCCTGTTGCTCCCCCCGCTCCCGCTCCCCCTCCGGCAATGACGTGCGACTGGGGCGACAACGTCGGCCGTCCCAAGAGGAGCTTGGAGGACCGCCGTGCCCCGTCCCGCTCCTCCCCCGGGGGCCTCCGCCGGGAGGTGGGCGCTCTCCTGGCCGCGACGGGCGCCGCTCGCCGGCCCGAGACGGTCGCCGCTCCCCACCCCGTGACGACCGTCGTGACCGTCCCCGGTCACCTGCGCCCGAACAATGGCGCGCTGACAGGCGTCGGTCCCCCACGCCTGAGCACCGCCGTGCCCGCTCCCCCTCCCCGGGACGCAACCACGCCCCTCCTGCCGCCGATGTGCCTCCGTGCCGCTACCAACCCCCGCAAAACCAGCCTAGCTTCCCTCCCGCCAATGGAGGGAATGGGGGGCGAGGGCGCGAAGAAGAAGAAGAAGAGGGGCACCGCGCGCCCCCCTGCCGCACTGGCTCCCTCACCCGCGACTTCGGCGCTGCCCGCTCCCGCTGCCCCCCGTGACCCGCCCCCTTGCTTCAACTGCGGGCTCACGGGCCACTACCAAGTCGCGTGCACCAACCTTCCGATGTGCTACCTCTGCAAGGATACCAGTCACCCCACGATGCTTTGTCCGGATCGACCTCTGACTGATGAGCTGATGATGTATGGCCATGGCATCGAGGGCCTTGGCTTCTTCCACATCGAGGTGGAGGACATCCCACCCCTTCCCCGTCTCTTCAAGCGATCGTCACCGTCATGGGGGTGGGTGTCCCTTCTCCGGAGATGATCGAGGCTGAGCTCAACCACCTGTGCCGGCGTGTGTGGGATAGGCAGGTGACTCCGACCTCTGCCAGCTCCTTCACCGTTGTCTTTCCGGACGCCATCACCTTGGGCCTCTGCACCCGCAGCGATGACATCACCTTGGCCCTGAACAAGCTCGTGGTCAACATCTCTGAGCCTAAGGTCGACCCCAAGGCGGTCGTTGTCCTGGATATTGCATGGATCCTCGTGGCGGGGCTCCCTAACATGGCTCGGTCAGAGCGGGTCATTTGCAGTATGTCCGAGATCCTCGGCAAGGTGGTGGTGGTGGATGATCTCTCCCTCCTCAAGGAGGAGGAGGTCCGGGTCAAGGTCAAATGCCTCGACTCCGTCAAGCTCTGTGCCACAGTCCGTGTCTTCTTCAACGACCTGGGATTCGACCTCAAGATCTACCCCGAGCCTCCCAACCACGCCGGGCGCCCCCGTTTCTCTGATGATGGGCACTTTGAGGGTGGGGGCACGGACCGGCATGACGACTCCCACTACCGCCGCCCGCGTCCTTCCCGCCACGAGGATGGCGACGACGACCACCACCACTCGGGACGCAGCCGCTCCCCCTCACGCGACCCTTCTGATCCTCCACGAGCCATGGGGGTGCGGGCGCTGGCCGATTGCGTGCGCTGTCTCCCGCGGACGAGACAGCCCCCGCGGTGCTGCCGGCTGCCTCCCCCTCCTCCTCGGGCGGGACAAGCGACATCTCCAGCGTTGGCCTCCTCGTCGTCCCGGCTTCCTCGCCGCGCTCTGCCAGCTCCATCCTGCTAGGCTTCTCGCCCCTCGTTGGTTACCCCAAGTGGAAGGTGTGAGATGTAGTGTTGCAGAAGTTTTTCCCTTAGCAAAGATACCAAGGATCGAATCCCCAGAGACTCCTAGGTTGAACAAGAAGGTGTCAACTGCTACGGCGCTAGATATTAGCAATCAACGTGGACCTGGACACAGATACAAATAACTTTGCTCCCAACGAGTACAGAGAAGTTGTCAATCCCTCCGGCCTTGTAGTTCACAAAGGATTAAACGCAAGTGATAGTAGTGATAGATATAGTTGCAATAGTAAATAATAGCGAAAAGTAAATAGCGGATGTGATCAATTATGGTAATATGGACCGGAGTCTCATGATGTTCACTAGTGATGTCTCTCTCCCAAAAGACGATAAAACAGCTATGTGAGGTAAACGAATTACAGCTGGGCAATTGACAGTACCATGTCCGCAAACCAATGCTGACTACATTGCAAGAAAGGTTGAGGTTCAAAGCATGGGCGGTACGCCAAAGTAAGTAGACCGAAATCCATCAATATCTACTACTAATCATCCACCTTGAGATATCTATCCAGAACATCTCGCTGGTATTAAGTTGCGAGTCCCACCCATAGTGTAAACTCAATGCAACAGACAACTGCATTAAAAGAACTTTGCGTAAAGTAAACAGTCCTTGCACCCGCGGTCACAAGCACCGTTGTTTTCCCCCTTGTGGCAACAACACATCCCCTAGACTCATGTTTCTGTCACTCAAACTAGTCATCGAGGGGCATGAACCCACAATCAAGCATAACGTTCCCTCTTGGAGTCACTACCTATTACTTGGCCAAAGCAATAAATAACAACGGAGAACATGCAAGAATTACTTACGAACATAAATATAAAAGAGGTAGATCAAATATATTACTCAAGCACAATCTGAACATAATCTCATAATCCATCGGATCCCAGCAAACTCATCATAGCAACATCATAAGGATTACATATGTGCCTCGATCATGTAGGGCAGCTCACGAGGACTAATTAGTGAAGCACAAGAACGGGAGGAGAACATCACATAGCTACTGGTCATGGACTCATGGTCCAAGGGAGACTACTCACAACTCATCCGGGAGGCGTCCATGGTGGTGGAGAGGCTCCCGGTGGTGATCCTCCCCTCCGGCAGGGTGCCGGGAAGAGTTCTCCTGGTGCTCCCGATCTTGGAAGCGGCGGCGGCGGCGGAACAGAGATGGGATCGCGAAAAGAGTTCCTCCCTCAAGGGTTTCGGGAGACGCTTTAAATATATGCCAAAGGGGGGCATCGGAGGAGCCTCGGGGGGGCCCAGGCGCCCCCCCGGCGCGGCCCAGGGGGGGCGCGTCGCCAGGGCGCCTGGAGCCCTGGTGGCCCCCCCCCCCCCGGCTGTCCTTCGGGCGCACGGTAGTTTCTGGAACGCTGATTTTTTATATAATTTTTCTGGATTTTTCCTGGCAGTTCTCGTAACGTGAAAACCTGAAATACAAAAACTGGCACTGGGGTGCACTGAGTTAATAGGTTAGTTCAAATATGATCAAAAGTGTATGGAAGTGTATAAATATCATAGCAATATCACCCAAAAGAGGCATGGAGCAAGCAGAAATTATAGATACGTTTTGGACGTATCAACATCCCCAAGCTTAATTCCTGCTCGTCCTCGAGTAGGTAAATGATAATAAGAATAATTTCGGTGGTGACATGCTATTAACCATATAGGACTTTTTCATAGTCATATGACAAAAGCTTACTGAGACAATGAATCTATAGTAATTAAGTTGCCTCATGAGAAAATCACAAAGGACTGAAAGTTTTACAATATGATACTGAAACATCAAATAGATTTGCAATGAACATGATGTGCAAATATGATAAAGTGATATCTAGCTTGCCCCCTTTAGTGAAGCAAAACATAAATGCAGGGGCACCTTCAAGGTTTAAGTGATGACTAGATACAATGATTTCAGAATAAACGATATCACAATCATGCAAAAGACAATGCTACTTTGGGACAATGCACATTACACTCAGAATGACAATCATGCTCTCAATAGTTGGTGCTTGAAGAAAGAAGGTGGAGACTCAACATAGAAGTAAAAGAATGGCCATTCGCAGAGGGAAGCAGGGATTACTCATGTGCTAGAGCTTTTTATTTTGAAAACATAGAAACAATTTTGTCAACGGTAGTAGTACATCATATGTGTTATGCATAAGACATCCTATAAGTTGCAAGCCTCATGCATCGAATACCAATAGTGCTCGCACCTTGTCCTAATTAGCTTGGATTTCCATGGATTGTCATTGCATTACATATGTTTCAACCAAGTGTCACATAGGGGTACCTCTATGTCACCTGTACAAAGGTCCAAGGAGATAGATCGCATTTGATTTCTCGTTTTTGATAGATCTCAACTTGAGGACATCCATACCGGGACAACATTGAAAATAGATAATGGACTCCTCTTTAATGCTTAAGCATATTCTCATAAGAGATTGAGGATTAATGTCCAAGCTAAAACTTCCACCATGATACATGGCTTTGGTTGGCGGCCCAATGTTCTTCTCTAACAATATGCATACTCAAACCATTCAACCCATGGCAAATCACCCTTACTTTAGACAAGACGAACATGCATAGCAACTCACATGATATTCAACAAAAGTGTAACAGTTGATGGCGTCCCCAGAAACATGGTTACCGCTCAGCAAGCAACTTATAAGAAATAAGATACATAAGCAACATATTCTTTACCACAATAGTTTTTAAGCTACTTTCCCATGAGCTATGTATTGCAAAAACTGAAGGTTTTAAAGGTAGCACATGTAAATTTACTTGGAGTGGCGGTGAAATACCACATATAGGTAGGTATGGTGGACTCATATGGCATAACTGGTTTAAAAGGATGTGGATGCACAAACAGTCAGTCCGCTTAGTACAGGTGGAGGTTAGCAAAAGACTGGGAGCGACCAACCAAGAGAGCAATGACGGTCATAATCATGCAGAGTGATAAAGCAACATTGAATCAGGCATGGTAGTTATATCGCTACTCAGAAACAAAAGATCATCAAGGCTTGACAGACTTTCTTTACAGTCTTAAATATGCGTGAGCACCAAGTCAATCAAAATAAATTCTCGAAGGAAGATATTACTAAACCATACCACATCATAGGCAAACAAATCATGTTGGTACTCCAATAACACATTGGGAACCCCCCAGTTATTTGAGACTAACCATAAGAAAACATGAACTACTAAGCGCCATCATGCACGTAGCATCTTTATCATAGACATATCAACCAATGCAATCGAAGCAAACTCTCTTAATAAGGTGAGCATGGTAATTAAAGAGAGTTCAAGCAACCAACTAAACAAAAGCTCTTGAAAAGATAAGTATGAAAGCTAAGAGCTGAACATGATAGTAGCTATTAAAAGACAGAGAACACACACATCAAAGATAGGCATGAAAATTCTATGTTATGTTCTAGGTAGAAGTGGAGCGTGTTTCTCTCCCACATAAAGAAAGCTGAGTTCCGACTCGTTATGAAAAACTAAAGAAAACTAAAAGCAAGACGCTCCAAGCATAGCACATAACACATGAAGTGATTAAAATATAGTGGAACGAAAGACGAACTGATAATGTTGATGGAGAAGGGGATGCACGGGGGCATCCCCAAGCTTAGACGCTTGAGTCTCCTTGAATATTTCTTGGGGGTGCATGGGGGCATCCCCAAGCTTGAGCGCTTGACACTCCTGAATCTTTTTATCATCTTCCCTCGCACACTTGAAAACTCCCTTCATACATAACTCATCATAATCTGATTAGCGAGGTTAGTACCCATAATAAAATAATTGTACCTTGCTGGAAATAAAGATAATCTTGAAGGTCTACTGTTTCTCAAGATTGCCAAAATGTTTTTGCAAAGAAAAAGCAAGCTCTTGGTTTGCAAAATGAAGGAAAAGCAAAACAGGACAGAATCTGTGAAAAACAGAACAGCAGGTAGTAATTGATTTGTTCGGGGCACTTCTGCAACTCTAATCAAAAAACTCAGAACAGAAGCACGAAAGACAATTATATAGAGCACGCTGTCAAAAAAATTCAGACCAAAAAGATGATCTGGTGATTTTATACGAATTTTTCTATCCAAGGACAGAATCTGTTTCCTGGACAGCACCTCACAACTTTTGAACTTTCTAGCAATCAGAGGCTACACTTGGCACAAAATTGAAAAGCAAAGATACAATGATGATGCTACTGTAGTAAACAACATCAAGACACAACAAAAGCAAAATAAAAATTTTATTCATGTGGGCTGCCTCCCAAAAGCGCTTTCTTTTATTCCTTTAAGCTAGGCATAAGACTTTAATGATGCTCTCGTAGGAATAAGAGTTGAAGAACAAAAGAGAGCATCAAGAAGCAAATACCAAACACATTTAAGCCTAACATGCTTCCTATGCATAGGAATATAGCAATAGAATAATTCATTGAAGCACAAAGCAATAAGCATAGGAAGACAAAACAAGTGCAGCTTCAAAACCTTCAACATAAAGAGAGGGGACTTAATATTATTGAAATATCTATAAGCATATGTTCCCTTCTCATAATAATTTTCAGTGGGATCACGAATAAACTCAACAATATAAGCATCACATAAAGCATTGTTACCATGATCCACATGCAAAAAGGTACTCTTACTCTCCACATAAGCATCATGAAGAGGATAAAACTTAGTATAAAAGAGAGACATAAGCTCTTGCCAATCAAGCAAGTGCGAGTTATCGAGAAGCTTATACCAATCTAAAGCTTTATCTATAAGTGATACGGCGAACAATTTCCTCATGACAAACTCCCTTGATACACCTGCAAGCTTAAATAATGAACATAGTTGTGACAGATATAGCAAGTGTTCATCGGGATGTCTGTCTCCTGCATAACGATTAGCCAAAATATAATCGATAATACCAGCCGGTATTTTATAGGGCACAATTTCAGTAGGGGGAGGAGCAACCACCACAGGTGTGGGGCGTCTTCCCGCAAGCAACGATCCAATAGCAAGGTTGTCCATAAGCATAACTAGTGAAAAGACATAAAGAAAATTGAAAGGTAAACTAACAAGACTAAAAAGCAAAGGTAAAAGATAGCGTGCAACTCCCCTATCCTGAAGAGTGGAGACCCCGGCAACGGCGCCAGAAAAACTCTTGCTAGGCTTCTCGCCCCTCGTTGGTTACCCCAAGTGGAAGGTGTGAGATGTAGTGTTGCGGAAGTTTTTCCCTTGGCAAAGATACCAAGGATCGAATCCCCAGAGACTCCTAGGTTCAACAAGAAGGTGTCAACTGCTACGACGCCAGATATTAGCAATCAACGTGGACCTGCACACAGATACAAATAACTTTGCTCCCAACGAGTACAGAGAGGTTGTCAATCCCTCCGGCCTTGTAGTTCACAAAGGATTAAATGCGAGTGATAGTAGTGATATATATAGTTGCAATAGTAAATAATAGCGAAAAGTAAATAGTGGATGTGATCAATGATGGTAATATGGACCGGAGTCTCATGATGTTCACTAGTGATGTCTCTCTCCCAAAAGACGATAAAACAGCTATGTGAGGTAAACAAATTACAGCTGGGCAATTGACAGGACCATGTGCGCAAACCAATGCTGACTACATTGCAAGAAAGGTTGAGGTTCAAAGCATGGGCGGTACGCCAAAGTAAGTAGACCGAAATCCATCAATATCTACTACTAATCATCCACCTTGAGATATCTATCCAAAACATCTCGCTAGTATTAAGTTGCGAGTCCCACCCATAGTGTAAACTCAATGCAACAGACAACTGCATTAAAAGAACTTTGCGTAAAGTAAACAGTCCTTGCACCCCCGGGCACAAGCACCGTTGTTTTCCCCCTTGTGGCTACAGCACATCCCCTAGACTCATGTTTCTGTCACTCAAACTAGTCATCGAGGGGCATGAACCCACAATCAAGCATAACGTTCCCTCTTGGAGTCACTACCTATTACTTGTCCAAAGCAATAAATAACAACGGAGAACATGCAAGAATTACTTACAAACATAAATATAAAAGAGGTAGATCAAATATATTACTCAAGCACAATCTGAACATAATCTCATAATCCATTGGATCACAGCAAACTCATCATAGCAATAGCATAAGGATTACATATGTGCCTCGATCATGTAGGGCAGCTCACGAGGACTAATTAGTGAAGCACAAGAACGGGAGGAGAACATCACAAAGCTACTGGTCATGGACTCATGGTCCAAGGGAGACTACTCACAACTCAACCGGGAGGCGTCCATGGTGGTGGAGAGGCTCCCGGTGGTGATCCTCCCCTCCGGCAGGGTGCCGGGAAGAGTTCTCCTGGTGCTCCCGATCTTGGAAGCGGCGGCGGCGGCGGAACAGAGATAGGATCGCGAAAAGAGTTCCTCCCTCAAGGGTTTCGGGAGACGCTTTAAATATATGCCAAAGGGGGGCATCGGAGGAGCCTCGGGGGGCCCAGGCGCCCCCCGGCGCGGCCCAGTGGGGGGGGGGGGGGCGCCGCCAGGGCGCCTGGAGCCCTGGTGCCCCCCCCCGGCTGTCCTTCGGACGCACGGTAGTTTCTGGAACGCTGATTTTTATATCATTTTTCTGGATTTTTCTTGGCAGTTCTCGTAATGTGAAAACCTGAAATACAAAAACAGCCGAAAACAGAAACTGGCACTGGGGTGCACTGAG
>LR738714.1:13814844-13827432 GCA_902687465.1 Secale cereale | reverse complement strand
ATACCCCCTCCCGATAACTTCAACACGAGGGGGGTCGATATACCCCCTCCAGATAACTTCAACACGAGGGGGGTCGATATACCCCCTCCCGATAACTTCAACATGTGGGGGGGTCTGTCGTCGTCGATATACCCCCTCCCCGATAACATTATTTTCCCGTGTATGTATCTCGTCGTTGTCGATATTAGCCCCTCCTTGAAGCGTTCTCGAGGCCACCCCTAACCCTTGAAGCGTTGTCGAGGCCACCCGAAACCCTAGAGAAGCAGCGTCGAGGCCAAAAATTAATATATATGATTCCTTACTGTGATTAGCTAGCTAGTTCTACATTTGCCACTAATATATCCATCTATCATGTTTGAATAATAATTGCCATGTTGTAAATATTTGTAGAAACTATGGACGACACCCCCCGAGACGAAGCACAAGAAGAGTTGTTGCTGGACATAATCGCAAACGGACGTGATGCCGTCTTGTCGTTTCTCAACGAGACCGATGATCTGCTAGAAAGAGAAGATGAAGAAGCAGGCTATGATTATGATGGCTCCGGTGACCCAATGCAGGTGCAAGAAGTAGACCGTGAGGACGGCTCCGGTTACCCAATGCCGGTGCAAGAAGGAGACCGTGATGACGGCTCCGGTGACCGAACCGAGTCCGGCCAGGTATATATATTAGTTAAGCCTGTGCTGACTAGTTAATTGATGCATTCATTGTTTTGGTATGTACACATATTAATTAACTCTCGTCTTTGTTCTTTTTTCTAGCCCTCCGGATCGAGCACAACTTCGGTAAGGAGACGAGGCCCGAAGAAAAAGTTGAGCTCGGATGAAAAGTTTGAGATCATAGAAATCGCGCCCAACGGCCAACCGATTGAACCCATCCGGATAAAGAACGCATTTGTTGCTCAGTGCGGGGTTCTGGTTAGGGACAAGATCCCGATCAGCATCCATCAATGGTTAAAGCCGGCTATAGAAGACCCTGAGCTGTCTTATGTCACTGATATGCAGAAAGATGATCTTTGGACTGAGCTGAAGTCAAATTTCACCCTACCGCCAGAGGATGATCCGGCGAAGCCAGTTAAAGAGTAATTAGTCAAGTCTTTTGCTCTTACGAAGATGGCATACCTATTCAGGAGGTGGAAGAAATGGCTGAATAGGTTTGTCGCCAAAAAAGAGACACCAGAGTTCAAGGGCATGTATGAGAAGATCAGAGATGACTGGACCGCATTTGTGGCCTACAAGACATCGGAAAAGAGTAAGAAGATGTCGGCGACATACAAGCAAAATGCTGCGAAGAAGAAGCATCACCATCGCATGGGGTCAGGTGGCTACCTTAGAGCCCGGCCTAAGTGGGCCAAGGCTGAGAATGATCTGCTTGATAAAGGGATCGAACCAGAGACAATGAACTGGCCAGACCATTGCCGGACTTGGTTCTTCGGGGCTGGCGGAACCTTGGACCCTGTATCAGGGAGGTGCATTTGGACGGACGAGCTATTGGAAATACCAGTCAAGAAGATTCGACACTATATCAAAGTAGCGCTGCTAGGGACGTTCGTTCCCGACAGAGAGAACGACGAGCTCACAATGGCCCTCGGGAATCCTGAGCACCCTGGACGGACACGAGGCACGCCAGGCTCCCTTCCGTGGAGGGCTGGGTTTCCGGACGCAGACGGTTACAAATGCCACGAGAGGAGGAAGAAAGTGCAGCAGACCGAACTGCAGGCGCTGCACGCTAGGGTACAAGCGATAGAGGAACGAGAAGCAAATCGCAGCAAAAGAATTGCCGAAGCTTCCCCCGAAGCTACCCCGCCATCTCAGCGGAGAAGAAGCGTGGCTTCCACCGAGCTGCTTCAGCCGGAGCATGTCTTGACGGCTCCAGCCAGCTATCCAGTGGATGCTATCACGGAGTCTCAAAATTGCCACCTTATGACGCAATGGATTAATATGAAGGTCAAGGCGGCTGTTGGCTCTGTTTATCCTACTGGACCCGGCGCAACTTTTCACTGTCGGCCGATTCCAGAAGGATATCCTAGGGTGATGGTGGATGAAATAACGGAGGGGTTTGAGGACCACCAGCTTGACCACCCTACCGGTGAAGGGGTGATGGCTTCTCGCCCCTCGTTGGTTACCCCAAGTGGAAGGTTTGAGATGCAGTGTAGCGGTAGTTTTCCCTTGGCAAAGATACCAAGGATCGGTTTCCCCTGAGACTCCTAGTTTCAACAAGAAGGTGTCAACTGCTAACGGCGCCAGATATTAGCAATCAACTTGGACCTGCACACAGATACAAATAACTTTGCTCCCAACGAGTACAGAGAGCTTGTCAATCCCTCCAGCCTTGTCGTTTACAAAGGGTCAAACGCAAGTGATAATAGTGATAGGTATAATTGCAAATAGTATGTAAAAGCAGAAAGTAAATAGCGGATGTGATCAGTGATGGTAATATGGACCGGGGTCCCATGATGTTCACTAGTGATGTCTCTCTCCCAAAAGACGATAAAACAACTATGTGAGGTGAACGAATTACAGCTGGGCAATTGACAGAATTATGTGCGCAAACCAATGCTAACTATGTTGCAAGAAAGGTAGAGGTTCAAAGCATGGGCGGTACGCCAAGGCAAGTAGACCGAAATCCATCTGCATCTACTACTAATCATCCACCTTGAGATATCTATCCAGAACATCTCGCTGGTATTAAGTAGCGAGTCCCACCCATAGTGTAAACTCAAAGCAACAGACAACTGCATTAAAAGAACTTTGCGTAAAGTAAACAATCCTTGCACCCGCGGGCACAAGCACCGTTGTTTTCCCCCTTGTGGCAACAACACATCCCCTAGACTCATGTTTCTGTCACTCAAACTAGTCATCGAGGGGCATGAACCCACAATCAAGCATAACGTTCCCTCTTGGAGTCACTACCTACTACTCGGCCAAAGCAATAAATAGCAACGGAGAACATGCAAGAATTACTTACGAACATAAATATAAAAGAGGTAGATCAAATATATTACACAAACACAATCTGAACATAATCTCACAATCCATCGGATCCCAGCAAACTCAACATAGCAACATCATAAGGATTACATATGTGCCTCGATCATGTAGGGCAGCTCACGAGGTCTAATTAGTGAAGCACAAGAAGGGGAGGAGAACATCACATAGCTACTGGTCATGGACCCATGGTCCAAGGGAGACTACTCACAACTCATCCGGGAGGCGTCCATGGTGGTGGAGAGGCTCCCGGTGGTGATCCTCCCCTCCGGCAGGGTGCCGGGAAGAGTTCTCCTGGTGCTCCCGATCTTGGAAGCGCGGCGGCGGCGGAACAGAGATGAGATTCCAAAAAAGGGTTCCCGTCTCGAGGGTTTCGGGACGCGTGTTAAATATATGCCAAAGGGGGGCATCAGCGGAGGCCTGGGGGGCCCAGGAGCCCCCCCCCCGGCGCGGCCAGGAGGGGGGCCGCGCCACCAGGGCGCCTGGAGCCCTGGTGGCCCCCCCCCAGCCCTACTTCGGTAGCCGGGAAGCTTCTGGAACGCTGATTTTTTATATAATTTTTCCGGGATTTTTCTGGCAGTTTTCGTAATGGAAAAACCTGAAATACAAAAACAGCAGAAAACAGAAACTGGCACTGGTGTGCACTGAGTTAATAGGTTAGTCCAAATATGATCAAAAGTGTATGGAAGTGTATGAATATCATAGCAATATCACCCAAAAGAGGCATGGAGCAAGCAGAAATTATAGATACGTTTTGGAAGTATCAACATCCCCAAGCTTAATTCCTGCTCGTCCTCGAGTAGGTAAATGATAACAAGAATAATTTCTGTGGTGACATGCTATTAACCATATAAGGATTTTTCATAGTCATATGACAAAAGCTTACCGAGACAATGAATCTGTAGTAATTAAGTTGCCTTATGAGAAAATCACAAAGAACTGAAAGTTTTACAATATGATACTGAAACATCAAATAGATTTGTAATGAGCATGGTGTGCAAATATGATAAAGTGATATCTCGCTTGCCCCCTTTAGTGAAGCAAAACATAAATGCAGGGGCACCTCCAAGGTTTAAGTGATGACTAGATACAATGATTTCAGAATAAACGATATCATAATCATGCAAAAGACAATGCTACTTTGGGACAATGCACATTACACTCAGAATGACAATCATGCTCTCAGTAGTTGGTGCTTTAAAAGAAGGTGGAGACTCTCGAACCGTGGCTTTTGTTGGCAAGGTTGAAAACCCGTGGTCGGAAACAAAGACAAAGCATGTACCAGAGCTCTTGGTTTTAAAAACAGAAATAAAAATTATTTTTTTGGATATGCATGTTTTGTCAACGAATGCTAGCAGATAACTCAATTACTTCTCGAGATGGACAAGTTTCGAGGAACGGCTCCCGAATGAGGATGATCGCATCCTCTTAATCTCCTTTGTAACACTGCCAAAGTTTTCTGATTTCTCATGAACAAAGCGTGAAGGAGGGTTTGTTTGTTATATTATTTTTGAGCCGGCCGCACTCTTTGCCAGTTCCTTCTCGTATTATGGGTTTACACATTAGACATGCAATCCCGGGGTGAAGCTTGTCCAACTTAAAAAGATCATGAATTAACTACCACTTCCTCATGAACTTAAAACAGAGGCACAAAATAGAAATGCTTTTTTGAATAATTTCGAGATGGTACATGAAAGTCTTCGTTAGGAATGGCAGGTAAATACCATGTATAGGAATGTATGGTGGACTCATATGGCATAACTGGTTTAAAGGATTTTGGATGCACAAGCAGTCAGTCCGCTTAGTACAGGTGGAGGTTAGCAAAAGACTGGGAGCGACCAACTAAAAGAGCAATGACGGTCATAATCATGCAGAGCGACAAAGCAACATTGAATCAGGCATGGAGGTTATATCGCTACTCAGAAATAAAAGATCATCAAGGCTTGACAGACTTTCTTTACAGTCTTAAATATGCGTGAGCATACGCCAAGTCAATCAAAATAAATTCCTGAAGGAAGATATTACTAAACCATACCACATCATAAGCAAACAAATCATGTTGGTACTCCAATAACACATTGGGAACCCCCCAGCTATTTGAGACTAACCATAAGAAAACATGAACTACTAAGCACCATTATGCCCGTAGCATTTTTATCATAGACATATCAACCAATGCAACAGAAGCAAACTCTCTTAATAAGATAAGCATGATAACTAAAGAGAGTTCAAGCAACCAACTAAACAAAAGCTCTTTAAAAAGAGAAGCATGAAAACTAAGAGCTGAACATGATAGTAGCTATTGAAAGACCAAGAACATACACAACAAAGATAAAAATGAAAATTCTATGTTGTGTTCTAGGTTGAAGTGGAGCGTGTCTCTCTCCCACACAAAGAAAGCTGAGTTCCAACTCGTTATGAAAATCTAAAGAAAACTAAAAAGGAAAACTAAAGCAAGACGCTCCAAGCATAGCACATAACACATGAAGTGATAAAAATATAGTGGAACGAAAGACGAACTGATAATGTTGATGGAGAAGGGGATGCACGGGGGTATCCCCAAGCTTAGACGCTTGAGTCTCCTTGAATATTTCTTGGGGGTGCATGGGGGCATCCCCAAGCTTGAGCGCTTGACACTCCTGAATCTTTTTATCATCTTCCCTCGCACACTTGAAAACTCCCTTCATACATAACTCATCATAATCTGATTAGCGAGGTTAGTACCCTTAATAAAATAATTGTTCCTTGATGGAAATAAGGATATTCTTGAAGGTCTACTGTTTATCAAGATTGCCAAAAGGTTTTTGCAAAGAAAAAGCAAGCTCAAGGTTTGCAAAATGAGGGAAAGGCAAAACAGGACAGAATCTGTGAAAAACAGAACAGCAGGTAGTAAATGATTTTTTTGGGGCACTTCTGCAACTCTAATAAAAAAACTCAGAACAGACGCACGAAAGACAATTATATAGAGCACGCTGTCGAAAAAATTCAGACCAAAAAGATGATCTGGTGATTTTATACGAATTTTTCTATCCAAGGACAGAATCTGTTTCCTGGACAGCACGTCACAACTTTTGAACTTTCTTGCAATCAGAGGCTACACTTGGCACAAAATTGAAAAACAAAGATACAATGATGATGCTACTGTAGTAACAACATCAAGACACAACAAAAGCAAAATAAAAATTTATTCATTGTGGGCTGCCTCCCAAAAGCGCTTTCTTTTATGCCTTTAAGCTAGGCATAATGCAAAGAGATCAAGTCTTATCAAGAGTAAAAGAATAGCTAGCCCGTATAACGGACACAATAGGTAACTTAATCTTCTTTCGAGGGAAATGTTCCATCCCTTTCTTGAGAGGAAACTGGAATTTTATATTCCCCTCTTTCATGTCAATGATAGCACCAACGGTGCGTAGAAAAGGACGTCCCAAAATAATTGGACACGAAGGTTCACATTCAATATCCATAATAGTAAAATCAACGGGAACGTAATTGTCATTGACAACGATAAGCACATCGTCGATCCTCCCCAAAGGTTTCTTTATGGAAGAATCAACAAGACGAACATCAAAAGAACAAGAATCAAAAGGTTTCAATTTAAGCATATCATATATTCTTTTGGGCATAACAGAGGTACTAGCTCCAACATCACATAAAGCATAGCAAGAGAAGTTATTCAACTTAATTTTAATCATAGGATCCCAACCATCTTCTAGCTTTCTAGGTATGGAGGCTTCTACTCTAAGTTTCTCCTCCCTAGCTTTGATGAGAGCATTAGTGATATGCTCTGTGAAGACAAGGTTAAGCGTGCTAGTGCGGGGATCTCTACACATCTTGTGAAGGAAATCAATAACTTCGGTAAGAGTGCAATTATCAAAATCAAGGTCACTACTATCAAGTAAAGTGGTAGTGGTGTCCTTAAGGCTCACTTGTTTGGTAGTTTCTATAGTCATAGCATCACCATTAATAGGTCCAATGGGACCAGGAGTGCATTGGGTGCTAAGAGTTTGGATATCCTCAACAACTTGGATAGTAGCAACAGTGTGGTGGGTAGGAAGGTTCTTAATTCTATCTTCTTCCTCCCTTTCTCTAGCCCATCTCTCTTTAGGTTTAGCCAACATCCTAATGTTTTCATTAATTTGCACCTGAATAGCATTCATAGGAGTGACCTGCCTCTCCTCAAGAGGAGAAGTTCTAATTTTAAGCAATTCTACCACATGGGCTAAATTGTCTACCTTCGAAGAGAGATTATCTAGTTTGTTTAGTTTTTCTTCTACACTCTTATTAAAGGCTTTTTGGGTAGTGGTGAAATCTTTAAGCATAATCTCTAGTTCAGTAGTGGAGTTCTTGGTGCTAGGATAAGCATTGTTGTTCCCATAAGAATTAGAGGGGAACGGTCTAGGATTGCTACCAAAATTACTCCTATAAGCATTGTTGTTGAAATTGTTTCTAGAGATAAAGTTCACATCTACTTGTTCTTGAGCAATCAAAGAATTTAAAGGAACATCTCGAGGATCAACAGAAGATTGCTTCGAAAGTAGAGACATGATCAAGTCAACTTTTTCATTTAGGGAGGAATTCTCCTCGACAGAGTTTACCTTCCTACCTGTTGGAGCGCGTTCGGTGTGCCATTTGGAATAGTTGGTCATCATCTCATCGAGAAGCTTCGTGGTAGCACCAAGTGTAGTTGACATAAAAGTTCCTCCCGCGGCCGAATCTAACAAGTTCCGCGAGGTAAAGTTCAAGCCTGCATAAAAAGTTTGGATAACCATCCAAGTAGTCAAACCATGAGTAGGGCAGTTCTTGACAAGAGATTTCATACGTTCCCAAGCTTGGGCAACGTGGTCATTATCCAATTGTTTAAAATTCATTATGTTACTTCTTAGTTGGATAATTTTAGCAGGTGGGTAGTATTTTCCAATAAAAGCATCTTTGCACTTGTCCCATGAATCTATGCTATTTCTATTCAAAGATTGAAACCAAATTTTAGCTCCTCCTCTCAAGGAGAAAGGAAAAAGCTTAAGCTTAACAATATTACCATCTATTTCTTGGTACTTTTGCATATCACAAAGTTCAACAAAATTGTTTAAGTGTAAAGCAGCATCATCTCCAGCACCGAAGAATTGATCTTTCATGACTAGGTTCAGTAAAGCAGGTTTAATTTCATACGAGGGTGCTGAAGTGGCAGGTGTAGTGATAGGTGTGCAGATAAAGTCATCGTTGTTGTGACTAGTGAAGTCACACAACTTGGTGTTCTCGGTGGAACCCATAGTAGCAAGCAAGCAAGATAACTATTTTTTGTGATTTTCGATAAAAGATACTAAAGCAAAACTGAAAGGTAAACTAACAAGACTAAAAAGCAAAGGTAAAAGATAGCGTGCAACTCCCCTATCTTGAAGAGTGGAGTCCCCAGCAACGGCGCCAGAAAAATTTGCTTGATGGCTTCTCGCCCCTCGTTGGTTACCCCAAGTGGAAGGTTTGAGATGCAGTGTAGCGGTAGTTTTCCCTTGGCAAAAATACCAAGGATCGATTTCCCCTGAGACTCCCAGTTTCAACAAGAAGGTGTCAACTGCTAACGGCGCCAGATATTAGCAATCAACTTGGACCTGCACACAGATACAAATAACTTTGCTCCCAATGAGTACAGAGAGGTTGTCAATCCCTCCGGCCTTGTCATTTACAAAGGGTCAAACGCAAGTGATAATAGTGATAGTTATAATTGCAAATAGTATGTAGAAGCAGAAAGTAAATAGCGGATGTGATCAGTGATGGTAATACGGACCGGGGTCCCATGATGTTCACTAGTGATGTCTCTCTCCCAAAAGACGATAAAACAGCTATGTGGGGTGAACGAATTACAGCTGGGCAATTGACAGAATTATGTGCGCAAACCAATGCTAACTATGTTGCAAGAAAGGTAGAGGTTCAAAGCATGGGCGGTACGCCAAGGCAAGTAGACCGAAATCCATCTGCATCTACTACTAATCATCCACCTTGAGATATCTATCCAGAACATCTCGCTGGTATTAAGTTGCGAGTCCCACCCATAGTGTAAACTCAAAGCAACAGACAACTGCATTAAAAGAACTTTGCGTAAAGTAAACAATCCTTGCACCCGCGGGCACAAGCACCGTTGTTTTCCCCCTTGTGGCAACAGCACATCCCCTAGACTCATGTTTCTGTCACTCAAACTAGTCATCGAGGGGCATGAACCCACAATCAAGCATAACGTTCCCTCTTGGAGTCACTACCTACTACTCGGCCAAAGCAATAAATAGCAACGGAGAACATGCAAGAATTACTTACAAACATAAATATAAAAGAGGTAGATCAAATATATTAATCAAACACAATCTGAACATAATCTCACAATCCATCGGATCCCAGCAAACTCAACATAGCAACAACATAAGGATTACATATGTGCCTCGATCATGTAGGGCAGCTCACGAGGTCTAATTAGTGAAGCACAAGAAGGGGAGGAGAACATCACATAGCTACTGGTCATGGACCCATGGTCCAAGGGAGACTACTCACAACTCATTCGGGAGGCGTCCATGGTGGTGGAGAGGCTCCCGGTGGTGATCCTCCCCTCCGGCAGGGTGCCGGGAAGAGTTCTCCTGGTGCTCCCGATCTTGGAAGCACGGCGGCGGAGGAACCGAGATGAGATCGCGAAAAAGGATTTCCGTCTCGAGGGTTTCGGGACGAGTGTTAAATATATGCCAAAGGGGGGCATCAGCGGAGGCCTGGGGGGCCCAGGCGCCCCCCCGGCGCGGCCAGGAGGGGGGTCGCGCCACCAGGGCGCCTGGAGCCCTGGTGGCCCCCCTCCGGCCCTACTTCGTCTGCCGGGAAGCTTCTGGAACGCTGATTTTTTATATAATTTTTCTGGGATTTTTCTGGCAGTTTTCGTAATGGGAAAACCTGAAATACAAAAACAACAGAAAATAGAAACTAGCACTGGGGTGCACTGAGTTAATAGGTTAGTCCAAATATGATGAAAAGTGTATGGAAGTGTATGAATATCATAGCAATATCACCCAAAAGAGGCATGGAGCAAGCAGAAATTATAGATACGTTTTGGACGTATCAAGGGGAGACTCGGCTGGGTTTTTCTCTAAAGAATCCATGCCTATGGCGGAAGGACCTCATCAACCTTATGAACTGGACGCCCCCGCCTCCTCCTCCTCCTCCGGCGAGCCAGGGCACTCCGCCTCCTCCACCGCCTCCTCCTCCGGCGAGGGACGATCAGGGCACTCGGCCGGCTCCTTCTCCGGTGCATGGTGGCACTCCGCCTCCTTCTCCGCCTGCGTCGGCGCGCCCGAGCAGCCAGCCTCCTCCTTCTCCGCCTCGTCAACAAGGGCGGAAGAGACCCACCGCCGCTCCGGCTACTCCGGCGCGTTGTAGTCCTTCTCCTCCGCCGTGTAAGCATGGAAAGAAGACAGCCGCTCCGTCTGGTCTGCCGGTGTCTAGCAGTACAACCAGAGGCGGGAGGCAATACAGATTCGGTCCTTCTCTCACGCCTCTAGAGAAGTTACCATACGAGAGGTCCGACGAGGAAAACGCGAAGATCGCTGAAACCGAAGTGAAGGACTGGCTTGAAGGGTTGAAAGCACAGAGACATCCACCTCCGGAGGAGAAGATAGATCCGGTGAAAGCAAAGCGCACTCTGGTTGCCCTGAAGAAACCAGCGAAGTGTCCACCGAAAGACAACTATGACCGCATTATTGAAAAGTCATTTCACGAATCGAAGCGGTCGGGAAGTACTAGAAGTGATCAAAGGTGAGCAGAAGGACGAGCTGGGAAACAAATTGCCCAGCTCGGTGAACAAGCGGACCAATCGTGCCCCCCGCTCAAGGTGTCTAGCGACATCGTCGCTAATGATCCGAGGATGGTGCCCGGTTATAGCAATCTTGGAGATTACCTGCCCGACGATGTACATTATGATTTCTTGGAGGTGCAGATACAAAGATATGAGTACCAGAAGCCTCTCGTCAAGATGAAAGATCTCTATCAACAATGATGCGAAGATTGCATGATTGGTACTTGAAAATCTGCAGAGAGTCTCGGGGGAGGGATAGTTTGTATGTGAGAGTTAAAAAGGAGCATGACCTCGTTGGAATTGAACCGTTGCCTATTCCATTTGAGGAGTTCTTTCAGTTTTTCAATCAATTGGCCCTCAATAAAGCAACGGTCACCTGCTACTGTTTGTAAGTAGTACTACTTCTGTCATTAAGTCTCTCTATATAGCTCAGCTCTTTCATTGCATGTATTTATAACTATCCTCACTATATTATGCAGATTGAAGATCGTCAAATTGAAGAAAAGACAAGTTGGTGATATTGGGTTCATTAACACATATCTCATAGATGCAACTGAGGTTAAATTGCGTGTCGCAGATACCGAGGCCAACTTGCTACGATCGTTGGTAGTAAATGAAAACAAAGATATAATACTCTTTCCTTACAACTTCAAGTGATTGTTACTGTCTTGTGCATATTCGGTTTCCCTTATATATTAGTCAAGGTTATAGTAATGTAATTGATGAGTTAATGCATGCGTGCGCAGCTTTCACTATATTCTCCTAGAGATTAAGCTTGAGCAGGGAGTAGTAACTGTCTTCGACTCTAAACGAAAAGATCCCCAGGAGTATGCGGACATGACTCAAATGCTCGAGAAGTAAGTTAAATCGATCATTATCCACCATGCATATTAGCAACTTTGTTCATTTCTGATATCAAGTAATTGTTTTCTTTGTCTGGCAGGGTTTGGAGAAAATTCACCAAAAAAGCTCCGGGACTGCCGAAGCAGCTGGAATTTAGACACCCGAAAGTAAGTATTATAGTAGCATGTTCCGCGCATCTCCTATTGATTCAAGCGCTAGTTTCATCAATACCATTTGGCATTCTTGCTTATCAGTTTGAAATACCTCTATTTCTTGTAAAGTGGTTGTGGCAGGAACAAGGGAATGATTTCTGTGGATACTACGTTTGCGAGTCCATCCGCCACACGACCTGTGAGCGGGGCTACTCTAACGAACAATTTGAAGTGCGTAAGCAATAATATTCACAATTTTATTTCATTACCATCATTTGTGTTGAGTTCCATTTATTCATATATATATGTATTGACCCCCTTCTTCAAATTAGATCTTTCGGATGCGGGATGAACTCCTACCACCAGATCGTCTGCGAGCAATTCAAGAGGAATTGGCGGCATTCTTCCTTGACCACGTGATCATTGAAGACGGAGAATACTATGTGGACCATGCGTCCGTATGATAGGAGATTATATTTGTAAGAGATAATTATTGTATATATATATGTACCCGGCAGTGTCGGATAGATATACGAGAACTTGTTGTTCGACCAATCTCTCGGAGAAGGAGAGGTGGTCGATATCACTTCTCTCTGTATGCATATATATGTTGATGACGATCTTCTGTTTCCTTCGTTTGCTTACTAGCTAGCTAGCGTGTCTAGTCTTCTCTATACGTATGTATAGTACGTAGCGTCGACCAAGCACGGACATAAGAGATGACACTTCTCTCTATTAATTAGCTAGCTAACACAATATATGAAACACCTAAATTAACCCCCAACCCCCC
>LR738714.1:13789683-13814765 GCA_902687465.1 Secale cereale | reverse complement strand
AAAAAAACAAAAACCCAGCCAAAGAAATGCTGACGCGTGGACGCCTATTGGTCCCGGTTGGTGCCACCAACCGGGACCAAAGGCCCTCCTGCCTGGGCTCCGCGCATAGGCCACGTGGAGGCCCATCTGTCCCGGTTCTTGTTTGAACCAGGACTAAAGGGCTAGGGCATTAGTACCGACCCTTTAGTCCCGGTTCAAGAACCGGGACAAAAGGCCCTTACGAACCGGGACAATAGGCCCGTTCTCTACTAGTGGCCGTGACGGGCGCCGCTCGCCGGCCCGGGACGGTCGCCGCTCCCCGCCCCGTGACGACCGCCGTGACCGCCCCCGGTCACCTGCGCCCGAACAATGGCGCGCTGACAGGCGTCGGTCCCCCTCGCCTGAGCGCCGCCGTGCCCGCTCCCCCTCCACGGGACGCAACCACACCCCTCCTGCCGCCGATGTGCCTCTGTGCCGCTACCAACCCCCGCAAAACCAGCCTAGCTTCCCTCCCGCCAATGAAGGGAATGGGGGGCGGGGGCACGAAGAAGAAGAAGAAGAAGAAGAGGGGCACCGCGCGCCCCCTGCCGCACCGGCTCCCTCACCCGCGACTTCGGCGCTGCCCGCTCCCGCTGCCCCCCGTGACCCGCCCCCTTGCTTCAACTACGGGCTCACGGGCCACTACCAAGTCGCGTGCACCAACCCTCCGATGTGCTACCTCTGCAAGGATACTGGTCACCCCGCGATGCATTGTCCAGATCGACCTCTGACTGATGAGCTGATGATGTATGGCCATGACATCGAGGGCCTTGGCTTCTTCCACGTCGAGGTGGAGGACATCCCACCCCTTCCCCATCTCTTCAAGCGATCGTCACCGTCATGGGGGTGGGTGTCCCTTCTCCGGAGATGATCGAGGCTGAGCTCAACCACCTGTGCCGGCGTGTGTGGGACAGGCAGGTGACTTCGACCTCTGCCAGCTCCTTCACCGTGGTCTTTCCGGACGCCATCACCTTGGGCCTCTGCACCCGCAGCGATGACATCACCTTGGCCCTGAACAAGTTCGTGGTCAGCATCTCTGAGCCTAAGGTCGACCCCAAGGCGGTCGTTGTCCTGGATATTGCATGGATCCTCGTGGTGGGGCTCCCTAATGTGGCCCGGTCAGAGCAGGTCATTCGCAGTATGTCCAAGATCCTCAGCAAGGTGGTGGTGGTGGATGATCTCTCCCTCCTCAAGGAGGAGGAGGTCCGGGTCAAGGTCAAATGGCTCGACTCCGACAAGCTCTGTGCCACAGTCCATTTCTTCTTCAACGACCTCGGATTCGACCTCAAGATCTACCCCGAGCCTCCCAACCACGTCGGGCGCCCCCGTTTCTCTGATGATGGGCACTTTGGGGGTGGGGGCGCGGACCGGCATGACGACTCCCACTACCGCCGCCCGCGTCCTTCCCTCCACGAGGATGGCGACGACGACGACGACCACTCGGGACGCAGCCGCTCCCCCTCACGCGACCCTTCTGATCCTCCCCCGAGCCATGGGGGTGCGGGCGCTGGCCAATCGCGTGCGCTGTCTCCCGCGGATGAGACAGCCCCCGCGGTGCTGCCGGCTGCCTCCCCCTCCTCCTCGGCCGGGACGAGCGACATCTCCAGCGTTGGCCTCCTCGTCGTCCCGGCTTCCTCGCCGCGCTCTGCCAGCTCCACACCCGCCTCCGGGTTCCCATCTCCGGCCCTGGTGGTGTTGCCCCTGGTTCTGGCGGCTCCCCGACAGCCGAGCTCCCCCCCCGACGCGCCCTCTATGCCGGGCTCCAATGCCATGTACATACTTATTTTTGAAGAAAATATTTTGAAACCTTAAAGACTCCCCAGCAAACTCTAATAAAACAGGGAATAATATAAGTGTCTGAATCACAAGCAAACCAAGTGCCAAATTTAGACCACAAATTGTGCTAGTGATTAGAACCAATTGTCCAACAATACAGTGAATCAAAATATTGTATTACTCCCTCCTTCCCAAAATAAGTGACTCAACTTTGTACTAACTCTAGTACAAAGTTAGTATAAAGTCGAGTCACTTAATTTGGGACGGAGGGAGTACTATGCATTTGAGTTACTGTGCACTGCAAATCAACAAGTGAAGATATTGTACAACCACCCTGAACTAATAGATTCAGACATTTGTGCTAGTGCCCACAAAACCACAACTAATCAACAAGTCCACAACCAACAGTTTCTACAACACAGATATATTAAACATTATTTACAACAAAATGGAATATATTTGTTTTCATTCCTGCCCATCACCAGACGTTGTCCAGATTTTTCATGCCTCAAACAATATGGAATCCCTACAAACTGTTCTTCATTCATAATTCAGAAGTTTCGTATTGACTGCATGCTTTCTACATTATTCGCTTATATTAAAGCTAATTTCAGGATATAGAGAGCATGCGAAGTGTCATTAGTTAACTTACGTATGTTAAATGCACACAAGAACTTCAAAACTTTAAGAATTATCTCGTCGATCACATCACACTTGACTTCAACTATGTCGAGGTGCTTTGATATTGCAGACGGTCTCTCCATGCAACAGTAGCTTCCTTTTATCTCCAGTTTAGGATTTTGCGCCTATGGTACACACAACATTTAACAAAGATGGATAATCGATAATAACTTTATTAGTGCAACAATTGCCCATTTTAGAAGATTTATACCTCCGGAGAAAGTTCAAGAGTAAGCTTCTCGAGAACTGGTGAGTTATTCAGAATGCAAGACAGTGGATCCAAATCAGGAGCCTCGCACCAGTACTTGTTGAGTAATAAAGTCTTTAACTTGCTAAATGTAGGGCAATGTTTCAAATCTCTTGTGAAAATGAACTGGAAAGAAAATACAAAAGTAAACAATCAAGATGCATATGTGATCAGTGTATTGCCTATCTCCAGCAACGATATAGATAGTGCAACACAGAAAGGGATGGCATAAAGAAGTTAAAGACAAGTGGCGTACCTTTCCAGTATCAGATATCAACTTAAGGTGTTTAGCACTTGAGATACCACCCAGAAGCACACAATCGCTGCTGCAATCGTCACTAAGAGGAACACAATTCTTACATGTATTATCATTAGCTCCACAGAAAACACCAGAGTCATAATTCAAAAAGACATCTTTGCATTCATCGGTAAGATTCACACATGCGGCTTCTAGTAATACCATGTCTTCAAGCAAAGGGGTTATACCAATAAAGTCTTCTAGTTCCAGTGAGACAAGGCCTGGAGCAGAAACACGGACCCGGCAATCCAAATCAGATTGACAACTAGTGATGCTCAAATGCTTCAGGGAACAGGACGATATCTTATGGAAATGGACGACACAATCATCTATCTTCAGATCCACCAATGCTGTACAGCTAGCAAAATCAAGAAAGGCCTTCCGTAGGGCTACACCATGAAGGCTCAATGTTCTCAGATGCTGAGAGACAAGAGGCAGGTCGTCTAGGTAGAGGTACTCAACCTCGTCATGGATATGAAGGGTGAGAGCCCGAACTTTGCACATCACGGCAAAACGGGTCCATAGGTTCACATAGGGCTCATCATCATGATTAAACAGATCGAATTTGATCTCAACGGTATCCAGGTCGGTGCGATTACGCAGGACCAGCAGATGATCCATGAACTTCCGGAGATCTTGAACTTGGACGGTGTCCTCATCGTCAAGGCCGACGATGCGCAGGCCTGTAGTGGACTTCCAAAGGTGGCGCCAGCGCCGGGCAAGAGCGCACGTCCGCACGGCTTCCTGCGCTGGGAGGAAAGACAGCAGGTGGTGGAGCATATGGTCGGGGAGTGCGCCGATGCGGTCGGTGGCGCTCATCAGCGGCGCATTCTCGTCCTCGCTACCAGGAGGCATTCCGTCGAACAGGTGGGCGTCGTCGGCGCTGCGTAGAAGAGAAAAGATCAAACGACGCGAGGGTGGAGAGAGTGGGGATGCAGTGAGATGGAACAAAGTTTTGCGGCACCGCCGCTCACGTACCTTGTCTGGTCGCCGGCAAATCCAGATTTCCAATCGCCGCCAGAAGAATCGGAGGTCGGACTCCCGCTTTCCCTTTTCAAATTCGTCGGCGGTGAGTTGCTGTCAAAGCCGCAGTACCAGTAGGATCATCTAGCCTGAAACGGGCCGGGCCAACCAGGCAAAAGGAGGTTTATGAATTAAAGATCTACATAGACAAAATATTAGTCTCCTCACCAAGTTGTGGTGGAAACTGGAAACTCAACAAGGCCTTTGGCAGGATGTAATTCCTGCTAAATATTTCAGGAATGATACGGTACCCTCGATGAAAAGTAAATTTGGGGATTTCCCCATTTGGAAAGCTATTATGAAAGTGAAGGAGGTATATTTGGAAGGAAGAAAAGTGATTTTGAATTCTGGAAATTTGGTCAGAATTTGGAAGGACCCAGTCAGGGAAGATTCTCCCATGCGAGACCAATTCCCTGCCTTATTCAGCATATGCAATTATCAGGAGATCACGGTTGCTGAATTTAAAAAATTCGAGGGCAATGATCTTTTTAGAAGAAACCTACACCCTCCCCTTACGGATCAGTGGATTGATCTTGTTAAGGTGGTGAACTCCTGGCATTTATCTGATGAGTCTGATCAGATTAGCTGGACTTTGGATAAAAAGAATAAATTCTCGACCAAATCAGTTTACACCTATTTGGAAAGACACCTGGCGGGATGTGATTACAGGTGGATCTTGAAAGCTAAGATTCCTCTTAAAATTCAAATCTTTCTATGGCAACTGTTCCAAGATGCAATCCTGACTAGAGAAGTCATGAAGAGGCAATCTCCCGTGCTCCTCCGCCGCACCCCCTTCCGGTCGTTCATCGCCTCCTTCGGCTCCTCCCGGCTCCGCTTTGTGTCCGGCCTCAAGGCCCTGAGCTCCAGCCCACCTTTCCGGCGCCCTGCCCTCGTCCCTCTGGCGCCGACGGCGGTCGGGGAAACCCTAGCGACCGGTTCGCCCCATCCGACCATGTCGGGCTGCCCCGTGGTGGGCCATGGTCCGGGGTTGGGCCTCGCCCCCCAGCTGGGACCTCTGGGCCTGTCCTCGCGACGAGATTGGGTCGTGGGCTACGCCGGCCCACCCCAACTGCCAGCCCAGCCCTAGGCCTGCTCCCCGGGCCTCCCTCTCGTGGTACTATCTGGCCCCCTCGAGGGTTTCCCACCCCGCCGCCCCAGTCCCCCCGAGCGCTGCTCTCCCCTCGCCCGATCTCCCCTCCTCCCGCGCCGCTAGCTCCGGCCCTGCTGCCCCCCGGCTCCCGCTCCTCCTCCGGTGATGACGCGCGACTGGGGCGACAACGCCGGCCGTCCAAGAGGAGCTTGGAGGACCGCCGCGCCCCGTCCCGCTCCTCCTCCGAGGGCCTCCGCCGGGAGGCGGATCTGCGCCGGGAGCTGTCCTCCAAGGACCATCGCCGGTCCCCCCCTCGCAACTCCCGGCGCTCTCCTGGCCATGACGGGCACCGCTCGCCAGCCCGGGACGGGACGGTCGCCGCTCCCCTCCCCGTGACGACCGTCGTGACCGCCTCTGGTCACCTGTGCCTGAACAATGGCACACTGACAGGCATCGGTCCCCCTCGCCTGAGCGCCACCGTGCCCGCTCCCTCTCCCCGGGACGCAACCACGCCCCTCCTGCCGCCGATGTGCCTCCGTGCCGCTACCAACCCCCGCAAAACCAGCCTAGCTTCCCTCCCGCCAATGGAGGGAATGGGGGGCGGGGGCGCCAAGGCGCGAAGAAGAAGAAGAAGAAGAAGAGGGGCACCGTGCGCCCCCCTGCCGTGCCGGCTCCCTCACCCGTGACTTCGGTGCTGCCCGCTCCCGCTGCCCCCCTGTCACACCCAAGATGCGATTCTATCCCGATCACGTGAAGAACTCGTGATTGGGACACAACCGCATTTCGAGCGGTTAGCAAGATGGATATCATTACACCGTACCATTACATACATACATGGGGGATACAACAATTCATACAAGGCACATGAATACAACAACATCAATACAAGACATCCGACTACGGATGCAAACATGAAAAGCACAACGACATCCATCCTGCTATCCCACGCTGCCGACCAAGAACCTAACCCCAAGACTGACGAGGAAGAAGAACTCCAACACAACATAACATCGCTCTCCCGTCAAGTCATCAGAAACCTGCACCTGCAACTGTTGTTGTAGTATATGTGAGTCACGAGGACTCAGCAATCCCATAACCATGGGTAACAAGACTAGCAAAGCTTTATTGGGTATGGAAAGGATAGTGGTGAGGTTGCAACAGCGACTAAGCAAAAGTATGGTGGCTAACTTACGAGCACAAGAATAAGATGAGCCTCTCCGCAAACGGTCACAAACTAGTAATGATCGCTAGAGATCCTGAACTACCTGCGAGTCAAACATAACCCCTACTAGCTATTCACATGGAAAAACTAAACTTACTGTTAACAGGCTGACAGAAACATTTTATAGCAACTTGAGAGCATGAAAACAACAAGCTACAACATGTCCTAAATGCAAACAAGGGCATGGATGCATAGAGCATAACATGGACATCAAGACATGATCATTGGGCATCCCAAAACAAGTATGGATTTGAGTGGGGCATCAAGCAAACATGGCATCAGGATATAACAGTTTCAGACTTAGCAGTTTTCAACAAGTCATAGAAATCAGCAACAACGAGTATGTCACTTTGCAAGCTTGTTGCACTCACAACAAGGCATATCATGAAAATTGGATTGAACCACAGCAAAGATGGCATGATTGTGCTTCTATAACATATTGACACGTAGCTCAAACAAAAATCACACATAAAGATATGAAAAAGACAAAACAACATCTAATAACAAGTTTCAGCACTTGACAGCCACATGCACTTTTGCAACAGAGATAAACATGGCAATATGGCACCTAACATGAATGCAACAGCCACCATCATGTAAAACACTTCACAATGAACATTTTGACATATTATATGCTCCATTTGGACCAACATGCACAAAGATACAACCTCACAAACATGCTAGCATATTGTTGACAGACAACAAGGACTTAACACTAACATCACATAGCAGTTTTGCAACGAAGATTAAAACAACAAGATGAACAGTAACATGCATGCAAATGCAACTAACATGTACAGAACTTCGAGATGAATATTTTGATATATTATATGCACAATTTGGACACACATGCAAAAAGATAGGGCCAATACAATAATGCATCATGTTATGAGTTTTTCAGGACTTAGACGAAAAAACAACAACCTCGGAGGGGGCGGACGTGTCCAAAGGGGAGCGGACGTGGCCGGGCCCTGAGCGTGCGGGCCCTCCTGGCAGTGACACATGGCAAGGGAAGGCCTGGACATGTCCGGGCTCCAGGCGGACATGTCCGGCTCGGCAGAGGAGGATCGGTGGTGGTGCTGATCGATGCGGGGCGGAGCAGCTGGCCGGCGGCGACGGGCGCGACTCCGGCGAGGCCCAAAGACGGCGGGGCCGACGGATCCGAAGCGAAGAACCCCGGATCTGTCGTGGGACGGCCGGATCCGGACGTTCCCTGGCACTGGGCGGCGAGCTCGGGGCTCCAGCAGCGCTGGTCGGGGCGAAGACGACGCGCCGGCGGGGAGGCGCTGGTGGCGGTGGCGCTAGCGATGGCGGGGCTCGGCAGAGGCGGTGCGCGCGAGCTCTGAGGAGGAGGGGCTCGGCGGGATGCGGCGACGAGACGAGGTCCGGTGGGCGAGCGGCGACGCTCACCGACGGTGCACACTCGTGGCGTGCGGGAAGAGCGGGAGGGAGCCAGGGCGCTCGGGCGGCTCGGGGCCCGGTCGCGGCCAGGGACGGGCTTGGCCCGGGCTGACGCGGGCCGGCGGCGGGGCATGAGAGAGGAGGCGGGGTGGAGCAACGTGGCGGCGCCACATGGCGGCGCGGGATAGGCCACACGCGGCGGCGGGCCAATCCGAGGGTGCCAAGTGGCAGTTCGGGGCTGGGCTCGCCGGAAAACAAGGAGGATGGACAAGTGGCGGCGTCTGGAGCTAGGGGAAGGAGATAGGGTAGGTTTAGGGGCTAGGGGTGTCCAAAAATGGACCAAGGGGGGGTTTAAATAGGGAAAGAGCTAGGGTTTGGGGGGTTTGGAAGCGTTTGGAGCCCTCCGATCGCGATCCGATGGCTCCGGACGTGAGGGGGGTTTTGGTTGGGCCTAGTGGGCTGTGTAAAGAGGAGGTGGGCTGCAAGGAGAGAAGAGAAGAGAGGCCCGCGGGGTTTTTGGAGATTGAAAACGTCCGACATTTTAACCGGCTATACTGCCGCTATAGTTTAACGGTTGGGCTATCAAACAAACTCCGAATGCGATGAAATTTGGCAGGCGGCATGTCTACACTATAATAAGACCACACGCCAAGTTTCACCCTATTCCGAGAAGATTTCCGGCCACTCATAAAATAAATATCCGAAGGTGCCGCGGGCGTGTGCGAGTGTGTCTGGGCGTGTACGAGGGGGTTCAGCTGGATGCAAGTTTTGAAAACATGCTAATGCAATGCACATGATGACATGGCAAAATGCAACACACAAGTAGATGACATGGCAACGACGATGAATAACTGTCTGACACCTGGCGCACCGGTCTCGGGGTGTCACACCCCCATGACCCGCCCCCTTGCTTCAACTGTGGGCTCACTGGCCACTACCTAGTCGCGTGCACCAACCCTCGATGTGCTACCTCTGCAAGGATACCGGTCACCCCGTGATGCTTTGTCCCGATCGACCTCTGACTGATGAGATGATGATGTATGGCCATGGCATCGAGGGCCTTGGCTTCTTCCACATCGAGGTAGAGGACATCCCACCCCCTTCCCCGTCTCTTCAAGCGATCGTCACCGTCGTGGGGGTGGGTGTCGCTTCTCCAGAGACGATCGAGGCTGAGCTCAACCACCTGCGCCGGCGTGTCTTTCCGGACGCCATCACCTTGGGCCTCTGCACCCGCAGCGACGACATCACCTTGGCCCCGAACAAGTTCGTGGTCGACCCCAAGGCGGTCACTGTCCTGGATACTGCCTGGATCCTCATGGCGGGGCTCCCTGACGTGGCCCGATCCGAGCGGGTCATTCGCAGTATGTTCAAGATCCTCGACAAGGTGGTGGTGGCGGATGAGCTCTCCCTCCGCAAGGAGGAGGAGGTCCGGGTCAAGGTCAAATGCCTTGACTCCGACAAGCTCCGTGCCACGGTTCGTGTCTTCTTCAACAACCTGGGATTCGACATCAAGATCTACCCCGAGCCTCCCAAGCACGTCGGGCGCCCCCGTTTCTCTAATGATGGGCACTTTGGGGGTGGGGGCGCGGACCGGCATGACGGCTCCCACTACCGCCGCCCGCGTCCTTCCCGCCACGGGAATGGCGACGACGACGACGACCACTCAGGACGCAGCCGCTCCCCATCACGTGACCCTTCTGATACTCCCCCGAGCCATGGGGGTGCGGGCGCTGGCCTATCGCGTGCGCTATCTCCCGCGGACAAGACAACCCCCGTGGTGCTACCGGCTACCCCCTCCTCCTCCTCAGCCGGGACGAGCGACCTCTCCAGCGTTGGCCTCCTCGTCGTCACGGCTTCCTCGTCGCGCTCTGCCTGCTCCACCCCCGCCTCTGGCTTCCCGTCTCCAGCCCTGGTGGCATTGTCCCTGGTTCTGGCGACTCCCCCATAGCTGAGCTCCCCCCAACGCGCCCACGCTGCCGGGCTCCCCTGGGGGTGCCCCGCCTCTGCCCGCACTCACCCCCTCGGAGTCCGCCCCCATGGTGGTGCCGGTGGATGGCCCGCCTGCCTCGGGCCCGTCCTCCCCCGGTCGGCCGGGGCCCAGCGCCTGCTTGGAGTCTCCTTCGGGTCCATAGCTAGTATCTAGATGGCTTCTTCTCTCTCTTTGGATCTCAATACAAAGTTCTCCTCGGTCTCCGAGGAGATCTATTCGATGTAATCTCTTTTTGCGGTGTGTTTGTCGAGATCCGATGAATTGTGGGTTTATGATCAAGATTATCTATGAGAAATATTTGGTTCTTCCTTGAACTCTTTATGTATGATTATAATATCCTTGCAAGTCACTTCGAATTATTGGTTTGGTTTGGCCTACTAGATCTATAGTTCTTGCAATGGGAGAAGTGCTTGGCTTTGGATTCAATCTTGCGGTGTCCTTTCCCAGTGACAGTAGGGGCAGCAAGGCACGTATTGTATTGTTGCCATCGAGGATAAAAAGATTGGGTTTATATCATATTGCTTGAGTTTATCCCTCTACATCATGTCATCTTGCTTAAGGCGTTACTCTGTTCTTATGAACTCAATACACTAGATGCATGCTGGATAGCGGTCGATGTGTGGAGTAATAGTAGTAGATGCAGAATCGTTTCGGTCTACTTGTCTCGGACGTGATGCCTATATATAATGATCATGCCTAGATAGTCTCATAATTATTCGCTTTTCTATCAATTGCTCGACAATAATTTGTTTACCCGCCGTAGAATATCGCTATCATGAGAGAAGCCACTAGAGAACACTATGACCCCCGGGTCTATTCTCAACATATCAATCTACAATTTACTTTACTTTTCCTCTTTTACTTTCTGTTCTTATAATCAAAAATACCAAAAATATAAAACTATCATCTCTATCAGATATCACTTCCTTAAGTGACCGTAAATGGATTGACAACCCCTTATCGAGTTGGCTACGAAGTTCTTATTTGTTTGTGCAGGTGCGAGGGACTCGCACGTGGTCTCCTACTGGATTGATACCTTGGTTTTCAAAAACTGAGGGAAATACTAACGCTACTGTGCTACATCTCTCTTTCCTCTTCGAGGGAATACAACGCAAGCTCGAGAAGTAGCACCAGTCGGCAAGAAAATAGCATTCTCATTTTGTAAAAGCTAAAAACATGACATTGTCTATACTGTATGATTTCATAGCACGAATCGTGGAACAAGCTACTGCCACATGCAATCCAAGCAGACATCTTTGCATCTATCGCTAAGATTCACACATGCGGCTTCTAGTAATGCCATGTCTTCAAGCAAAGGGGTTATACCAATAAAGTCTTCTAGTTCCAAAGAGACAAGGCCTGGAGCAGAAACACGGACCCGGCAATCCAAATCAGATTAACAACCAGTCATGCTCAAATGCTTCAGGGAACAGGAAGATATTTTATTGACATTGATGAAGCAATCATCTATCTTCAGATTCACCAATGCTGGACATCTAGCAAAATCAAGAAAGGCCTTTTGTAGGGCTACAGAATTAAGGTCCAATGTTACTAGATGCTGAGATACAAGGGGCAGGTTGTCTAGGTAGAGGTAAGCATCATCGAGGATATGAAGGGTGAGCGCCCAAACTTTGCACATCACGGCAAAACGGGTCCATAGGTTCACATAGGGCACATCATCACTGTCGAATTGATCGAATTTGATCTCAACGGTGTCCAGATGGGTGCGCTCACGCAGGGCTATCAGATGATCCATGAACTTCCGGAGGTCTTTGACTTTGACAGCCACATCCTTATCGAGGCTGACGATGTGCATGCCTGTGGTGGACCTCCAGAGGTGGCGCCAACGCCGGGCGAGCAAGCACGTGCGCACAGCCGCCTGGACTGGGAGGAAGGAGAGCAAATGGTGGATCATATGGTCGGGGAGGGCGCTGATGTGGTCAGTAGCGGTCACCGGCGGCGCACTCTTGCGCTTCTTCCTGCTAGGAGGCATTCTGTCGAGTAGGTGGCACGCGTCATCGGCGCAGCGAAGCAAAGGAAGGATCAAACGACCGCGATGGTGGAGAGATGGAACGGATGGATGCCTCTCGGCTTTGTCGGCTCACCTCACCTCGCCTGATGGCCCCCGTCAAGTCGGCTTACCGGATCGCCGCCGCCACCGCGAGAATCCTCCCCGCCTTTCCTTCTGAAATGCTTAGAGGCGACCGTCAAAGGGAAGTTTTATTTTTTTTGAGTCTAAACATACTTAGCTTTATTGATCTAACAAATTCATGGGGATACAATGTAAGTCTGGCGGGTTTAAGAGCCACAGATGGCGCCCGACGTCCAGACCAAAAGCATGTTTAGCAAGGCTATGTGCCTCGATATTAGATTCTCGTCCTTCGAAGATGAAGGAACACTGCTGAAAAATCATAGAAGTTTCTGCTATCTCCTTGATGATGCTCGCATATACACCTCCAGTGTTGTTCTTGATATCCTGAACCACACCCTGGCAATCCAAAGCCACCAGCACCTTTGGTAGTGCGAGGTCTGTGGCCAGGGCCAGGGCTTCACGGCACGCTAATGCTTCGAGTGTGGCTGGATCGGAGATCCCCCGCTTCGGATGACAGACGCCCCTAGGAAAGTTCCTGCTGAATCTCTGCATACTGCGCTAAAAGTACCCTCGTTCAGATCCCACGAGACAGCCCCATCCACCATAATTTTGGCCGTTCCAGCCGGTGGAGTAGCCCACATCGACTGCAGCTGGCGACGAGCTACCTGAGCTGCTCTGGCCTGCTTAGGCTTACATTCCCTGAGCTCCCTTACATACTTCATGATAAAATTATGAGTTGCTTGGGGACTCTGGAAAATATGTTCATGTAGCGCCTGCCTTCTCGCAAACCATATTGCCCATAGTGTCACCAGTACCTGGATGAATTCATCAGGAGATAGCATATCAATAAGAGCAAAAATCCACCTTTTTGCATCTGGTTCCGTGGTACTCATCAATGCTTCCACAAGATCCGGGTCTTGAAGTGCCCAAACACAACGTGCGACAGTGCAATGGAGGAGGGAGTGTTGCCATGAATCCTCTGCTCCACACAATCCGCAGCTCGTCGTTGCCATGAATCGATTCACGCCCACAGCAAGGGTAGGTCGACAACCATCGACACTCTCCTGGTGAGACGCTCTCCTAACGCGACATACGACACACAAATTGGTGGCCCTCGGCCCTTTACTGCCCCTTCTTTTGTGCAGCGGCATTCGAGGCCTCCGACACACGACGCATGAAACATGAGCACCAATCGGCATGGCCGCCCCGCGGCAACCGTCCTGTTGAAAATCGTGGGCTATGCGGTCATATTAGTTGAAGCATTACAAAAATATGATCTTGAAATATCCTGAAAATAAAAAATCCAATTTCAAAAATGCCTCGCTAATCTCGAAAGATATTTTAAAGCAAAACTGCTTTGCGTTCACTAGAAACCAAGGAGATCAAAGGAAGGTCGAAAGTCGAAACTAGTTGTGATTAGGACTGGACGCACGAGCGAGCATTTTGGCTCGGCCCGAAACTCGCTTCAGCTCGGCCCGACTCAACTCGGCTCGACATGGAAATAGGCCGAGCCGAGCTGGGAATTTTGGCCCGTTCAGCGAACGAGCCGAGCCTGTTTCCGCTCGGTCCAGCTCAGTGGCTCGTTTGAAGCACATTTGTTTTTTTTTTAAATTTGTAGCCCAGTGTATATACTTAGTAGCCTACACGAACAGCCCAAGCCCACTACGAAGCACCCCCGACTACCCTAGCGACTCAAAAAACCCTGGCAAGTGCGTTGCGTACGTACAGCGCTTTGCATACTACCCTCGAGTTAGGGTTTCTTCTCACCTCGGCGGCGATCTAATCGCCCCGTAGGGTTCCGGCTACCCTCCCCCCGTCTACGCCGAAGGGCTGTGCTCGGACCGATCACGGGGTGCTCTCGGAGTGCTGCCCGGTCTTGGCGCCTGCACTTCTGGCTTGGGGTCAGGCTAGGGTTTCAGGACAACACCCGATTCGATCTTCTCGGGTTAGAGAAAACATGGCAGCGGCGGCTTCGAGTTCGAAGTCAAGGGACTTGGAGACGCTCATGAGCGAGCTGGGACTCCAGGAGGAGGACATGGATGATGTTGTGGTGGAAGAGGAAGACCCTCTGCCGCCGGAGACGATCAGATGGATGGCCATAGCACGCGTCCACACGGAGAAGAAATACAGTCAATATGGCTTTTACAAAATGATGAGAGCAGCTTGGGACCTCGCACAGCCAGTTCAGATACGGCCATTGGAGGAAAATTTGTATACGCTGCAATTTGCGTGTCTTGGCGACTGGGAACGAGCGATGCAAGAGGGACCCTGGAACTATAAGGGCAATGCAGTCATCATGGCTGAGTATGATGGATTCACTAAACCGTCACAGATGAAGCTTGATACGTTGGAGCTATGGATGCAGGTGCACGACTTGCCTGACGGCTTCTACCCCCTCATAAGCGCCCTTGCCAAGAGGGTAGGAGAGGTCATCTATGTTGAACCGAAGTCGCATGACTTTGAAGGAAATTTCTTTAGGGTGAGAATCAAGATCAATGTGTTCAAAGCCCTGAAGAATGCAGTGAGCCTGGTTCACAAGGGAGAGCGGCAGATTTTTAAGGTTAAATATGAGCGGCTCCCGGACTGGTGTGCCGTTTGCGGCCACCTGGGACATCAGTTCAAGGAGCATGGGGACGGCATACACCCACAGTCGGCCCTAGTTTTCAAGGAACCCCGAGCAAACTGGTTTAGGGGGGCTGGCCCTGGCCCGGGGCAGAATCGTGCAGCAGGAAGGGGAGGCCGTGGAGGCCGTGGCAGAGGAGCAGGACGTACCAGCCAGTCGGGCGGCAGGAGCTCAGCATCAGAGGATCTCTCTGACGAGGATAGGGTGAATGACACCGCAATGACAGAAGCAGGCGACAACCGCAAGCGCACCACGGGAGACATGGCCAAGAAGAGTCAACCCTCAAACCCCCAGGCGCAGGTGGCGCCTGCAGCCCCACTGAAGACGGGGGAAACAACCCTCATGCTCTAAGCACCACCGGTGGCGATCAGTCCGAGTTCAAAGCAGGATACCAAGCGGGCCAAGACAATGTCAGATGCCGAGAGCGCTCCAAAACTCTCTTTAGCGACCAAGTTTCAAGACAACATATCGGCGTCCTCCGAGGTGGAGGGTCGACGGGCGCAATGAATACCCTTTGTTGGAACTGTCGCGGTGTGGGCAATGCCGCGACAGTAAATGAGCTTCGCGAGTTAGCGAAAAATTTGCCCACCCTATTCTATGTATTGTAGAAACTCAGATTGAAAGAGGTAGGGTAGAAGCACTTGCTGGTACTTTGGGATATGATAATGGTTTTGCAATAGATAGTCAAGGGAGGAGTGGAGGCATTGGTATTTTCTGGAACAATCCAATAAAAGTGGAGATTCTGGGTTATTCTATTTATCATATTGATTGCTCGGTTCTCGACCCTGGTAAAGACCCATGGCGATTGACGTGTGTTTATGGGGAAGCCCAAACCCAGTTAAGACATCAAACTTGGACAGTGCTAAAAAATATAAGTGGTTTGAGTACGTTGCCGTGGCTTTGCATTGGAGATTTTAATGAAGTTTTGCATCAGGATGAGCACGTTGGAGTGGGACAGCGCAGTAATGCTCAGATTCAGGGTTTTCGAGACACCGTTGATGTTTGCATGCTAATGGACTTGGGGTACAAAGGACGTCCTTGGACTTTTGAGAAGAAGGTTGCGGGAGGCACTTTCACTCGCGTCAGGCTTGATAGAGCTATGGGATCCGCAGAATGGAGTGCTCAGTTTCCGCTGGCTAGCCTGTCCCACTTGACAGCGGCTACTTCAGACCACTGCCCTATCCTTTTGGAGATCAACGAGGCCGGTGCGCCTCCAAGATGCAAGACCTTTAGGTATGAGACCATGTGGGAAACTCATGAAAATTGGCAAGATACAATTGTAGAAAAGTGGAGCTCAAAACACCCGAGAAACACGGTAGATGAGATTCAACGCGAAATGGCGGCACTAGCAACAGATTTATCAAGGTGGAACAACGACACCTTTGGCAGTGTGCGTAAAGAGATACAATCTTTAAAACTCGAACTGGAGCGCCTCAGAGGTGACCCAGCAAGGGCGGGGCCAACACACGTTGAGATAAAAATCAATGACAAGCTGGTCGAGCTATATCATCGGGAGGAACTGATGTGGCGACAGAGATCTCGGATCGAGTGGCTCGCGTCGGGAGACAAGAACACACGATTTTTTCACCTTAGAGCCAGCATCAGACGCAAAAAGAATATGGTGAAAGCATTGGCTAACTCGCTAGGCGTGCTCATTGATGATGCGGGAGAACTCAGAGCGATGGTTAATGATTTCTACCAGACTTTATACACATCTGAAGGAGTTACTGGACTTGATGAGGTCATGGCTCACGTTCCGGTTAAGGTAACAGCAGGGATGAACGATATTTTATGCGCACCGTATACAAACGAGGAGGTGAAGGTAGCTCTCTTCCAAATGTTTCCGACGAAGGCACCTGGGCCAGATGGTTTTCCGGCTCATTTTTACCAATGGCACTGGTCACTATGTGGAGATGAGATAACGAGGGCCGTGCTCAGAATCGTCAGAGGAGAGGAGAGTGCGGAGAGCATAAATGACACAGTACTGGTGCTAATACCAAAGGTAACGAACCCAACTCTCCTTTCTCAAATTCGACCCATAAGCTTGTGCAACGTCCTCTACAAGATAGCGTCAAAGATGGTGGCAAACAGGCTAAAGCAAATACTTCCTGACATCATATCTGAGGAACAGTCAGCTTTTGTACCAGGCAAGCTCATTACTGACAACATCATATGTGCATATGAGTGTTTGCATTTCATGAAGAGGTCGAGGGCAAAGAGTAACAGCACGTACGCTCTAAAACTTGATATGATGAAGGCCTATGACCGCTTGGAATGGCCATACCTGAGGGCTATAATGTCCAAGCTGGGATTTGCACACGCATGGATTGACATAGTGATGAACATGGTATCGTCAGTGTCTTTCTCAGTTCTTTTTAATGGTGAGAAACTTGATCAGTTCCAACCTTCGAGAGGTATTCGACAGGGAGACCCTATCTCCCCTTACTTGTTTTTGATTGCAGCGGAGGGCCTTTCGTGCCTTTTAAAATCCAGTTCTCAGTCATCAGTGCTAGGAGGAATCAAGGTGGCACCAACAGCCCCGGCTGTAAACCACCTTTTGTTTGCAGATGACAGCCTGCTGTTTTTCAAAGCCAATGTTGAGGGAGCGAATGCGGTGTCAAACCTATTGAATGCTTATTGTGGTGCCTCTGGCCAAAGAGTGAATAATGAAAAATCCACAATCTTTTTAGTAGAGGATGTCCTCAGGCCACACGTGATAGTGTGAAACTTGCTGTTCAAGTCCATAGAGAATCTCTGAGTGACAAATATTTGGGAATGCCAACAGATGTGGGGCACTCGAAGAATGACACTTTCAAATACCTTCGTGATCGTGTGTGGGACAAGGTTAAGGGTTGGATGGAGAAGCTCTTATCGGCAGCAGGGAAGGAAGTGCTCATAAAATCGGTTGCTCAGGCAATCCGGGTTTACTCCATGGCGTGTTTTAGGCTGCCGAGAGGTCTGTGCGACAACATCACATCCATCATAAGGCAGTTCTGGTGGGGTAGCAAGCAAGGCAAACGGAAACCTGCCTGGGTGTCATGGGAGATCATGACGAGACCAAAATACATGGGAGGTTTGGGATTCCGCGATCTTGAGATTTTTAACCTTGCTTTACTGGCCAGGCAGGCGTGGAGAGTTCTGAATAATCCTAACTCTTTGAGTTCTTTGATTCTGAAAGCAGCATACTTCCCTGATACGGGACTGTTGGAGGCCGAACTGGGTTCTCACCCTTCGCAGATATGGCGTGCTATACTTGATGGAAGGGATATCATGAAGCAAGGAATCATCAGAAGAATCGGGACAGGAGAAGACACTATGATCTGGGAACATAATTGGATCCCAAGGGATGATATGCCGCGGCCCTTAGCCTCTCTGGTTCACAATCCCCCAGTCCTAGTGCATGAGCTCATCGATCAAACAACAGCCACTTGGAGAGAGGATCTGGTACGTAGCGTGTTTATACCAATTGATGCGGAGGCCATACTAAAGATTCCGTTATGCACAAGGAGAGTCGATGATTTTTGGGCATGGAGCAAGGAGAAGAGGGGTGTTTTCACAGTTCGCTCGGCATATCGCATGGTCTTAAGGACCAAGCTTAGTCGCGAGAATTGGCTATATGGTACTGAGGGCCCTTCCAGCGCCGAGGAGAGTAGCAGCTGGACGTCTCTGTGGAATACCCAGGTTCCGAATAAAATCCGTGTTTTCCTATGAGGATTGGCAAGGGAGTCTATACCCACGTACAATATACTACACCACCGCAATATGGCTTCGTCGCCGGCGTGCCAGTTCTGTGGGGCAGCGGACTCTTGGAGACATGCCTTGCTCGATTGTGTTATGTCGCGGAGCGTATGGGCCCTGGCCCTGAACACTTGGTTGGCCAAATGAGCTCCTGTGCTAGCCCAGGCGCAAACGCATGGTTGTTCACCATGAAAGACTCTTTAACACATGTGGAGTTCACTAGGCTTGGCGTCACTTTATGGGCAATTTGGAGCTCCAGGAGGAAGCTGATTCATGAGGGGCTGCACCAAACACCTCATGCGACTAACGCTTTCGTGGTATCTTTCATCAACGATCTCCAGGTTCTAGCGAAACCACAAGGCGAGCCAAGGGTGGCTCAACCACGGCCGAACAGATGGGTACCACCACAAGCGGGGACTTGCAAAATTAATGTTGATGCTGCACTCATGAGGACCAAATCTGTGGGGTCAGTTGCAGCGGTATGCAGGGATCGGTATGGAGGTTTTTTGGGAGCGTCCACGCTTACTTTCCATGGCATCGATGACGCTGCGACGCTAGAAGCTTTGGCTGTCCGGGAATCTTTATCACTGGCGGAGGATCTCTATGAAAACAGGATATCAGTGGCCTCAGATTGCAAAGTGGTCATTAATGACATTCAGCATAACAATGCAACAGTTTATGGAGCTATCATTAGGGAGATTGTCGATCGTTCGAAACATTTTGTTAATTGTTTCTTTAGTCATGAGTTTAGGAGCTTGAATGTCGAGGCTCACAAGCTAGCGAAACATGCTCTCTCACTGGGTGTTGGTCGCCATGTGTGGTTAGGCAACCCAGGTGATCTATCTTTCGTCCCTGTAAACATTGTGACGAGTTAAATAAAAGTTTCGCGAGTTTGTCTCAAAAAAAAAAGTGCGTTGCGTACAACCGCCGCCGGCCTCCAAGGCCGATCTAGGATTTGTTTCTCCGCCGCGCCGCCTCTCTCATCACCACCTGACGGTCGTTCTCCTCGACGTGCACGACGCTGGACGACTCTCTCTCGACACCGCCGGCATATGCGCCACGTCGGACGCCGCCGTTTGTCGCTCCCGCAGTTCCTCACCAAGCATGCCGCCGTCCCAGGTGTCTGCCGCCCCTGAGCACTAGCACACTGCATCGGCGCCGGCGGCGCGCACGCATTCACAGTACACGCACACACCGACGGCTATCACACGGACTGCATGCATGCATTGGCACTAATTGACGCTGGCAAGCACGCACGGCGTCCACAGAAGCACAGATACGCTATACAGCAAGGCACGAACGAGCCGCTCGGGCTGGACCGAGCGATACGCAAGACGAGCCGAGCCTCCAAAAACAGGCTCGTTCAACGAACAAGTCGAGCCGAGCTAGGCTCGTTCATGGCGAGCCAAAGGCAGGCTCGGACCAAACTCGGCTCGACACGGCTCGTGTCCAGCCCTACCCATAGGTGCCAGCAGCAGATATGGATGCGAAAATGGGTGGCGGAGATCACTCGGAGTAGCAACTGGGGTATCCCTCCCATTGCTGGTAACATAAGTTCAGAGCTGCAGCTCATTTTCAGCTTTCTCTGCCTAGATCAACATAGAGAAATAGATCAACAACAGTGAAAAGAGAAGTGCAAAATGTGCAACTCTAGACCTCCAGTTGCACTTTTCCAAACATCCCTGTCTTAGCAGCAGTTTATAACGGGATGCACTCTTGCAATAGAAAAATAAGCATCTAGATGATCTCAAACATGCATGGCACAAAGGAATGAAACGTAGTGCTAGTTACCACGAACGTCTGGACATGTCATTTGCGCAAAACGGACCAACACACACAAAGTTATCACAGATTGAATATTGCATCAGCACACAAAAACAACGCAGGGACTTAGCACAGAAAACTACCTCAGATCTGAAGTCAACGGACAAACGGGCCAACGGATCTGGCGGCTGGGCCGCGGCTGGAGGCAGGGCGAGGCCGGCCCGGCGGACTGGCGAAGCTGGCGCGGCGGATCGGGCCACTGGCGCGGAGTGGGCCGCTGGCCTCGGCCTGGTGGAGGGAGGAACCGGGCCTGGCTGCTGGCTCAGGCGGAGGCGAGCGACTGGGCCGCTGGCGGAGGAAGGCCCGGCGGCGGATCTGGCCGCTGGGAGGCGGTCGAGGGAGTCTGGCGGAGAGGCGGAGTGGGCCGGCTCGGGGCCTTGCAGTGGAGGAGCCCGAAGGAGCGGCTGTCGCCTGGCGGACCGGGCCCTGGGGTCGGGCGATGGCGGAGGCCCAGGAGGCGACGCGCTCGGGCGGATCGAGCGATCGATCGGGCATTGACCCGATTGGATCCAGCGGGGCTTCGATCTGGCGGCGGCGGATCTGCGGGAAGTGGCACCGGCAACCTGGCCGGCCGGCGAGGCGGCGGGGTGGCCGGCCCGGCGGCGGGAAGAGGCCGGAGGCGACGGTTAGCTGCGGGGAGAGGTGGTGGTGGTGGTGGTTAGGAGCGGCGGTGAGGTGAGAGGAGGTACTCTGGCGAACTCCGGCGACGCTCCGGCGAGATTCCGGCGGAACTCCGGCGAGGTGGTGGTGGCTGGAGGTGGAAGAAGGAGAGGAAGGGGATGGGGCTAGGGTTTCCTTGATTTGGGGCAAAAATTGGGGGAAGTGGACAAATATATAGGCACAAGTAGCTAGGGTTGTCCAAATGGAGTGCGGTTTTCAGCCACACGATCAGATTTGGATGGCCTAGATGATAGAAGTGGCTAGGAGTGGTTTGGTGGCTGTTGGAGGGGTGTCTTGGGCCTCAAAGTGGAGGCACTTTGAGCCCACGAGAATAACTGTTGGGGTAGCAAACGGACTCGAAACGAGACGAGATTTGGCAGGCGGGTTACACACATCAAAACAACAACACACGACAAGTCTCGCGCCAAACCGGTAACGTTACACGGCCAAACACCAAAGTAGGCCTACGGGAAGCCACGGACACGCGAGGGAGCTCCGGAACGCGAAACCGACAACGGGAAGGAACGCGTGGAACCGGATGCAAATGACAACAAAAATGCAATACGATGCACATGTCTACATGATATGAATGAATGCCACACACGCACACAACAAAACGACGAAAACCCGAAAGACGAAGAACCCGAAATGGAATAGATGAAGCCAGAGATATATTATATGCCCAAAGGGAAAGTATTACATCCGGGGCATTACAACTTACCTGGAAAGGGCATGGGTTTCTGTACCCAGGGTTCTCTTTCCTTCCCATGTCTTCTTGCGACGAAGTCTTCTCTAGTGTACCTCTTATGTTTGTCAGGTGCTTCTTCTTCTCGAACTTCAGGCGGATCATTCTTCTCATTATCCTTACCTTCAGGTTCAGCACCGTCTTCAGTCTCAGCATCGGAGATAGATACACTGTTGGGATCAACAGCTGGCTCTTCATCTGTAATAAGATCATTGGAATTGTCAGTCTCCTTATGTTTCTTCTTCTTCTTTTTTGGAGAGCCAACAATTTCTTCATCCTGCATTTGAGAATCTTGCTCGATTCTCCTCGGATGCCCCTCTGGATAGAGAGGATCTTGAGTGCTAGTTCCTCCTCGGGTCTTAATCCCGAGGGCTTGCAAATCATCTTTTTTGGCATTGTTAGCAAGCAAATCTTTTTGCACATTAGAAATTTGTTCAAGCTGAGTTTGAACCATATGAAAATGCTTCACAAGACATTGAACATCAATAACTGTTCTACCTAGAACATCAATCAAACTTTTGATAGCAAGGGAATTATCATGCAATTGACTTTGTATCCTCTCATTAATATGATTTTGTTTCATAATAAAATTATCAAACTCATCTAAACATTGATCAGGAGGCTTACCATGAGGGATGTCACTTGCGTTGAAATCTAAAAGAGAGTGTACCTCTACCATAGGAGGGTGAGTGGTAGGCTCACAAAGCTTCTCAATAGGGGGTAGATTCTTCACGTCTTCAGCTTTAATACATTTCTCTTTAATAGACTTCTTTGCTTCTCGCATATCTTTGGGGCTTAGAACAAACATGCCCCTCTTCTTTGGTGGTGGAGGTGGTTCAGGGATGGACCAATCTTCATGGTTTTTGGCAATCCTGCCCATCAAATCCTCTGCATCGTCCGGTGTTCTTTTCCTGAAAACACAACCAGCACAACTGTCCAAATAGGACCTGGATTCATCAGTTAGACCAGCATAAAATATATCGATTAATTCGTTCTTAGGGACTTCATGTCTTGGTCTAGCCCGAATCAGACTGCAGTACCTCCCCCAAGCTTTAGGGAGGTGCTCATCCTGCAACTGTTTAAAGTTATAAATTCTTTGTAAAGCAGCATGTTGCATGTGAGCAGGAAAGTACTTATCAACAAAAGAGTAAGCTAAGTCTTGAGGACTCTTAATGGAACCGCATGGGAGTGAATCATACCATGTTTTAGCACCTTCCTTCAAGGAGAAAGGAAGAAGCTTGGTCACATAAAAGTATCGTATCTTCTTATCCGTGGTAAACAAGCCACCCAACTCACCGAGTTTAGTCAGGTGTGCAATAGCATCATCATTTTCTCTGCCATAAAAAGGGTCAGCTTCAACCATAGGTATAAGTGAAAGATCAACAGAGAAATCATAATCAGGATCATCAATGCATATAGGAGATGTAGCAAATTCAGGATCAGGAACGGTTTTGTTCTTCAAAGAGTGTTTTTCAAACAGCTTCTTAATAACTTCAGGGTCAGAGCCGGCAAACTCTGTCAGTTCCCTGCATAAATCTTCATCAAGCATATAGTAATCATCATCAAGGAGTCTCTCCTTGAGTTTACTCAAATCAGGATAATCGTAAGTTCCACCAATAGGGTAGCGAGTAACAGGAATTTCAATTCCAGACTTTTTTGCAGCAGCAGCGATCTGTTTCTCAAGAGCATAACCAAGTGAACTAATATCATCAAGAGTAGTGGAAGCACCATCAAGAGTATCGGACATAGTAACAGATTCAGTAGGAGCATCATGTGGTGGCGGTGAGGCAAACTTACTCATAACAGAAGGTGAATCAAGTGTAGCACTAGTGTTCAGAACAGTACCTCTTCTTGTTGTGGATAGTAAGATCGGAACCTTAGGGTCTCCTTTCTTACCCATAGCGGATGAAGTGCAGCAAGTAGGATACTTCAAGTAGACTTGTAAATATTGCTATGCTCCCCGGCAACGGCGCCAGAAAACGGTACTTGATAACCCTCAACCGTAAGGGATCGAGATAGTCTTCGCGGGTAAGAATAACCCAATTTATTGATTCGACACACGGGGAGCCAAAGAGTATTTATAAGCTTTGACAGTTGAGTTGTCAATTCAACCGCACCTGAAATATACTTACTTGCAACAAAAGATAAGTGATAACGGTGATATGGTAGTGACGGTGGTGATAGTAAAAGTAAACAGCGAAAGTAAATAGCAAAAGTAGCAACTAGTAACCAGCAGGATTTAAAACACTGTAGGCTAGGGAGATGGATGGTTGGGCGCTGCATGGATGAGATATATCATGATTCTAACTTGGGGCAAGGCACACGGAAAAGTAATGGTCATCTAGGCAAATATCAAACATTAGGCATGTATCCCGTAGGTAGTTGTACGTGCTTGCAATAAGAACTTGCACAACATCTTTTGTCCTACCATCCCGCTACGAACGGGGCCAAAAGGAACTTATGGAGATTAAGGTGCTCCTGTCAAAGAGCACCGGAACAAAGCAATAAACTCAATGGATACATGTAATCCTCAAACTACGGACCATCCCCTTTGGTGTCCCAAGCTGTCACTTTTGGGATCGCCGGTTCCGAACCGTAATAGGTGCAAACAACTCATAGATAGGATCAAGAACACAAATATATTCATGCAAACACATATGGTTCAGATATGAAATCATGGCACTCGGGCCCTAAGTGACAAGCATTAAGAATAACAAGTTGAAGCAAAGATGATAAACACCATAGTAGATGATAGGCAACATGCCCCCAACGATCTGACAAACTATTACATGATCTAACTCATCCAATCCCTACCACCCCCTTTGCCTACAGCAGGGGATTATTCACACATGAAAGGAGAAGTCATGGAGGGAGGATCGAGTGGTGATGATGATGACGATGGCGACGATCTCCCCTCTCCGGAGGCCAAATCAGCCTCCAGATTAGCCCTCCCGGAGAAGAACAGGGGGTGGCGGCGGCTCCACGACAAAAACTGGGAAAAGAACTTCTGATCTGGGATTTCTCCAGCACGAGCTAAAATACGGGTCAAAGTAGGTCACCAGGGGAGGTGGGGGCCACCCAGGCGGCCTCCCGGCGCGGCCAGGGGGTGGGCCGCGCCACCAGGGCGCCTGGAGCCCCCCTGGCCCCCCTCTGGCCCCTCTTCTGGCACCAGGTTCCTTCGGGTGCGTGGATTTCCTGTGATTTTTCGTGGAATTTTCTGAGATACCTAAAAATCCATTTTCCTGTGCACAATAAAACCATACAGGCAGCTCTGCTGAAAACAGCGTCAGTCCGGGTTAGTTTAGTTCAAATCATGCAAGAATGAGGTCAAAACAATATCAAAAGTGTTTGGAAAAGTAGATACGTTTGAGACGTATCAGTCGTCCCCGTCTTCCTCCCCGCGCCCACTGCCATTGCCCTGCAACCGCTGGTGAGGGCCACGTCCTCTTCTTCTCCTCGTCCACGGCGCACGCACGCACGCGCTAGAACCTCGACTCCACCGCGTTTCTGGCCTGCCCGACGCCCTGGGCTCGCCGCCGTTGCCTCGGGCGCCTCCCCTGCAGCTCCTCCCGCAGCCGCGCACGCCCAGTCGCACCCATCTCTGGCGGCATGCGCCTGTCACCGCTGCCCCGCACATGGCCGCCTAGAGCTCGC
>LR738714.1:13767661-13788119 GCA_902687465.1 Secale cereale | reverse complement strand
CCCCCCCTTGATCACCAGATATCACCCGTTCTCTTCTCTCTTATTCTTGCATTAGATTTGCTACTGTTGATAATTCGATAACTCCTATTCTGCTGCATAGCCTGTCATTGTTGCTATCACTGTTGATACCTTTACCTGTTATCCTAATGCTTAGTATAGGATGCTAGTATTCCATCAGTGGCCCCACCTCCTTGTCTGTCTGCCATGCTATACTATCGGGCCGTGATCACTCGGGTGGTGATCACGGGTATATACTATACTTACATACTCATGATGATGATTCGGATATGGGGGCTGAAGGGGCATGTGGTTCCACCTAGGTAGTGGTGGGCCTGGGTTCCCGACAGCCCCTGATGGTTAGTTTGTGGCGGAGCGACAGGGCGGGTTGCGACCACCTAGGAGACAGGTGGGCCTGGCCCTGGTCATTGTTCGCGGTTATTTCATAATAAAACGCTTATCGAGATCTTGGTATTTGATCTGAGTCTGGCCATTGGCCTATACGCACTAACCAGCTACGTGGGAATAGTTATGGGCACTCGACGTCGTGGTATCAGCCGAAACCTTCTTGACGTCAGCGACTTAGCGGCGCGCGCCGGATTGGATCGGAACGCCTACTCTGGTATTAGGAGAGGCTAGGTCTGCTTACCGGCCGCCCTCGCAACGTGCAGGTGTCCATTGGGCGATGGACCCAGACCCCCGTGTGCTTAGGGTTTAGACCGGCGTGCTGACCTCTCTGTTGTGCTTAGGTAGGGCATGACCCTGGAAAGTGTGTCCGGCCAAATGGGATCGAGCGTGCTGGATTATGTGGTGCACCCCTGGAGGGAAGTTAATCTATTCGAATAGTCGTGTCCCTCGGTAAAAGGACGACCCGGAGTTGTACTCTAACCTCATGACAACTAGAACCGGATACTTAATAAAACACACCCAGATAAGTTCCAGATATAACTCGGTGGTCGCTCTCTCACAGGGTGATGTGCGGGAGGATCGTCGAGCAGGTTTATGCTATACATTGTTACTTGGTGAACTTACCATCTATTCTATTCTACTACTGCAAGACGGAGGCTGCGAGATGCGAGGATACTTGTTACTTCCAGCTACTCTCATCTACTGCTGCAAGATGGAGGTGGCCAGAAGCGTAGTCTTCGATTGGATTAGCTATCCCCCTCTTATTCTGGCATTCTGCAGTTTAACCCACATATATTACCCCTTTACACAGATACCATTGCATATGTAGTGTAGATCCTTGCTTGCGAGTACTTTGGATGAGTACTCACAGTTGCTTTGCTCCCCTTTTTCCCCCTTCTATTCCTTCTTCTCGGATGATGCAACCAGATGATGGAGTCCAGGAGCCAGAGGATCCCGATGATGTTTCTACATGGAGTTCGGCTTCGAGGAGTAGTTAGGAGGTCCCAGGAAGGAGGCCTTGCCTTTTTGATCGTTGTTACATTTGTGCTAGCCTTCTTAAGGCAAACTTGTTTAACTTATGTCTGTACTCAGATATTGTTGCTTCCGCTGACTCTTGTGTTTCCAGCTTATGTATTCGAGCCCTCAAGGCCCCTGGCTTGTAATATAAAGCTTGTATTATTTTAATTTGTGTCTAGAGTTGTGTCGTGATATCTTCCAGTGAGTCCTTGATCTTGGTCGTACACATTTGCGTGCATGATTAGTGTACAGTCAAATCGGGGGCGTCACAAGTTGGTATCAGAGCCGACTGCCTGTAGGAATCCCCCTTTCCAACTCCTTGGCCGAAGTTGAGTCTAGTCTTTGAAAAACAAATTTACGAACTTTTTGTGTGGCTTACGGGCCCACAACACCAATGGATGGTATTAGGATCTTTTATTCCTCATCTTTCCTCTGGGAATCTGATCTCTCTTCTATTCGGGTTAAATGATTTTACTAATTATGACACTAGGTTCTCGTAACTATTTCTCCCGGAGAGCCCTCATTCCGGAAGATCACCTGCTTCGTCAGAAGACTCTGAGGATATCCCTCGATATTTTCCCGAGACCCTTGTGATAATTGTCTTTGCAATTCACTGCCACCAATATATCCCTATGGATATCTGCATGCACTTGGCATTCTCATGATCATTCCTTGTCGCTCTTGTTATTACAAGATGCCTCGAAATATTCTCCGTTGTCCCGAGAATCCTTTGAGTTTACTGTCTTGTAGTTTTATTTCGCATGAAAAACCTTACGGTTATTTCCTCGCATTTATCGGGGATCTGTTCTTCTTAGTTGTTCATATGTCTCACAAAATTCTTCGGAATACTTTCGATCTTTCGAGAATCCTCTGCAGCCTGTTACTCTTGAAATTCTTGACTGCTTATATTATGGTTAATTCCATATGACTAGTAGTCTTCGTTAACATCCCTTGTCTTAGCCATTTTGAGCCTATTGATTCAATGTGTGCGTGTGCACGCAGTCATCAGGTTGTCCTTTTTAAAATTATCTTTTCGGCTCAGACGTCATGCCGGACATGAGTTGGTTCTCGGCAATTCAAACCTTTATTTATTGTCCGACTAAGTGTTTTCAACTTATCCATCCTTGATCAGAGCGTCTGCTTCTGATCCTTCATTTTGGAAACCATAAATTCTTTCTATTTAAGCATCAGACTAATCAGGTGATTCTTGAATCTGATGCCTCTGCATTCTTTCTTCCTCTGAGTGAGTACCGATACTCACATCAGCTCCGTTGTGGATCACCCGATCCGTTGTTGGATTGTTATCCGACAGTGTCCTTCATATTTAAGCAACTTGTGAGTTCTTCCCCTGATACATAATGCCTTTGGTAAATTGTATCCTCTGCTTGGCCAACCATGCTCTGCTTTCGAGCTTGGGTATTTACTTTTGAAGCTTGTGGTAAATGTTACTAAGATGCCCGATGGGTCGAACCTATGCCTTCCCCTAATCCGTGAGAACCCGAAAGTTTTCACAAGTCATATCTTCCAGTGTTCTATCAGAAATTTTTTTTCAACACTACAGTTTTATCAAAGCGAGAGGTGAATGAAATGATATGCATTAAAGAAGTGGGAGTCGACCTTGAACTTTGTTTTCATGCCCATGAAAATTATGTAGACCGTCTCGGTAGCTTCTTGCAAATGATTATCCAGCTGTATGAATCTTTCGGTATTCTTGAATTGATTCCTTACAGTTATGGTTCCGACCATGCTGTCCTGATCTGATATATCTGATGGGAATTCATTCCCGTGCCTCGTCTATTTTGGCAAGGTTGAAGTATCTACTGTCATAGGTCAATGACCCGGTTCTACTTCTATCTTGTTCTACCTTCGAGCATTACCCCCTGGTATCTCAAAGATGTCTTGCCATTGCACCACATCGTACTAACTCTGTTGAAGAAATGTCTTTCCTTGTTGTAATCACTCTACGGGTTCTGGGTTGTTGTCAACGGAGGACACCGACTAGTGAAATTATTCCGCACTACAAAGCAAATACCCGTAGTATTTTACTAGGAAAATTCTGAACTCAATCTGGTCATTCCTAGACTATCGACTGCATCCAGGTCTTGCTATCTTTGACTGTGCTACCTGTCAGGCTCATTTCTGAGAAATAAATCACAGAATAGCCTTAAGTCACACTAGCTCCCAAGCACAGCCAGTGGACAACCTTGATATAGATAACCAGTACAATAATATTACACAGGGTTGAGTCAGGGTGACTCAATAGTTTATTACAACATTTCAACGTACTAGGCGGGTGGAATATGACAGTGGGTAGTGGATTTCAACACTGATATACTAGCATCGGGTCAAGCGTCAGTGTGAGGCTTGACTAATTTATTGGTGTGGCGGAAGCTTGACGGATGGTACAAGTGATAGACTCCAAGACACAGGTGTGCTGACTGGAAACCTTCTAAGCGTCGGCCTCGCTAGCGCAATTCTCCTCCAACGGTTCGTCCTCCTCCAAGTCTGGCCAAGTAAATAGCCAGGGACAAGCCAGTGAGTACTTTGAATGTACTCGCAAACATTATGAACATAAGGTATACTAAAGCGAAAGCCATGATGAAATACTATATGCATGCAACAAATATCAAGACTTGGCATGATGAAACATGGTTAGTTCAAAATAAATATTGGTCACTATATTATATAAAAAAAAAAAGGAATGCCAGTCGGATATCAAGCGACATCACGGTAGGACTTGAAAAGAAATGCCAGTTGGGTATCCACAAGAGTAGTGGCGAGATAAACCGCCTGACACTCGAGGGACGCCTCAAAAGGACTTTAAAAGAAATGCCAGTGGGTGTCCACAAGAGTAGTGGCGAGATAAACCGCCTGACACTCGAGGGACGCCTCAAAAGGACTTTAAAAGAAATGCCAGTGGGTGTCCACAAGAGTAGTGGCGAGATAAACCGCCTGACACTCGAGGGACGCCTCAAAAGGACTTTAAAAGAAATGCCAGTGGGTGTCCACAAGAGTAGTGGCGAGATAAACCGCCTGACACTCGAGGGATGCCTCAAAAGGACTTTAAAAGAAAAGCGAGTGTCCGGGGTAGTCTAGCCAGCCCCTGAGACACTCTCGAAGGTAATAATAAAATCACAAGGTTAGTCCATAAGCATAATATTCATCATAAATAAATTTATGATAATATACTGACGGTGACAAAGAAAATGTCCTGCAAACATAACATGCTCAAGTAGTCTATTTTCCTCCAGAGACTGACACCGAGACCGATACTTGACCCACCCAACTAAATCCTTGACCGTAGACGCGGCTATTCGAATAGATATAACTCTGCAGAGGGTGTACTCTTTACCCACGCGTATGGGCTTTCCTTAGCCAGTACCGTGTACTGACTAATACCCAATACGGACTTTAGGTTGAAAACACGCCTGACGCATACACACCGACCGGATGCCAGGACTCACCCAGAGCATCGCTCCAGAAACCTTAAGTCAGGGAGGCTACAACCTCCGAAAAGCATGGGATCACTATTAAACGCGCGGATTACAAGGGGTGCCCCCCTCTCGGCTACAACCGGAAACACCCATGCCCCTGACCCGATGACAGGCTACAACCTTCATCGTAGTATCTGTGTGGCGTGCACCCGTACAGGGGTTATCAACTTACTAGGCCGTACCTTCCTTTCGGAAGGACCCGTGGCAGCACGGTGTACAGCTAGGTGTATAGAGCAAGACTCGATCTAGGCAGACTCAGGAGGTATTGTCCAGAATAATACCAGTGTTCCTCATCAGTACCACATGACACCACTGTGTCACAAAGGACCATGCTTACTAGCATGTCCCAACCAGCAGCAGCATCTCTGTCCTCACGTAACCATTTGTATGCCAGACAAGCTAGTGTGACATGCAAGCCAAGGTAAAACAAACATGACATGACCATGCATGCACATGTGATATAACATGCAACGTATATGATGCACTACCATTTTATGTAACCATGCAAGGAAGCAACACCATAACTCAAGTTCAATAATGCTTGCCTTGTCCAAAGTAATCAGGAGAAAACCCTTCAGAAATCCCAGCAAAAGTTCCTTCTTCTTTTTCTGAAAAATTCAAATTTGAATTCGAATAAGACAATAAACACAGAACAGAAAAAGTTCTCAAAATATTTTTAAATAAATCTTAAAATAAACTAGAGCAGAAAAGAAAATTTTAGCAAAAAGAATCAACTCATTTGGATTTATATTTTAAAAGTTATTAGCTTTTCAAAACCAGGGGTTTTTCTGTAAAACAGAAATCCCTGAGTTGTTTTAAAAGAAAACGTTTCGGATACGAGTGCGTCTTCCAGAGTAGAAGACGTAAAGCGCAGAGTGCGCTTCCACTTAAAACGGAAACAGAGAGAGAGAGAGAGAGCTGACGGGTGGGGGCCACCCGTCAGGTTTAAAATTCGAACGCGCTCGCGCGCGAGTACAGAGAAGCGGCGGCGATCGCCGGCGATGATCGCCGGGGTCTCAGGGCCCGGCGCTGGTCGCAAAGTGACCGGCGTGGACTTCCGCATCCAGGGGTGGTGGAGGTGGCCACCGGCGATCACCTGAACGGCGGTGAGCTCGTCGCCGGCGGACGAAGATTCGGGTGAGGTGGTGGCTCGTCGGAGAGGGCTCGGAAAGGTAAATTGATCTAGGGATTCGGCATGGTGGTGGAAAAGGGGAAGATCGACGGAGTTTGGGCTGCTCTGGTGGTGTACGTGCTCGGTTCGGTTCGAGGACAGAGGCGGCGGAGCGGTGGCCGGAGAGGGAGAAGATGACTCCCTCGGGGCCTGGTGGGTGGTCAGGAGGGAGTGTGGGTGGTGGTGGAGGCGAGTGCTCGCGCTAGAGGGGCTCGGGGACCCTTTTTATAGGCGGTTCGAGGAAGGCCGAAGCGGGCGGAGCTCGCCGGAGTAAATGAACTTGCCGGGGTAGGTTCTGGCCGGTGGACTGGGGCGACGGAGCATTCAAGAGGCCGGTGGAGTTCGCTCGACGCCTCCGTTTGGACGGGCTCGCGCCTGCTTGACACGTATGTGATGTGCTGTCCGCACGGGCGCGGCGGAGCGGCCGGCTCCGGCGACTGTCAAACGGGCCCCGCGCGGCGTGGCCGGTGTGTCCTTTGCGCGGAGGTGTGAGGGCGAGCGACGCGTGGGCGGAGAGGTAGGTAGGGGCGCTGCTGGGCAGTGAATGGCGGCCGGTGGCCGAGGTTATCCGCTCGGCTCCGCCGCGGATAAGCCCGGGGTGGCTGCACCGGCCCGGTGCCATCTCACCGGAGTGGAGTGGCTGGGCGCTGGGCCAGGGGAGCGGTCGGCAATGAAGGCGAGCATCGACGCCGTGCGGGAGAGGAAGATGGTGGACGCACGGCATCGCTGTCCCTGTCGGCTGAAGAAGAAATTCAGTTAACTGAATTTCATTCAGTTTTGAACAGTGCCTGCCAACTGTTTGATGAATTGCTTTGGGGTGTTAATCATCTAGGTTGATCATGGGGCTTTCTGTGGTGGTGTGTGGATACTCAAAAATGAGTTTGCCAGAAGGACAAGTATTTTGGTGAAGTTTGAGGATGGTTTGGGGCAGAAATATGATTTCTGGACCAAATTTGAAATGAACAGAATTTGAAATATTTGAACTGTGGAACCAAATGTTTTTGGAGAAATGGGTTGAGGGTACCATATATATGTAGGAATAATTTTGGTAGAGGCAGAAGAGTCATAGAAAATATAGTTCCTTTGTAAATGTCAAGAAACTATGATTAATTCAAATTCCACTTTTGGAATTTAGAATATATAGAAAGAATATTTTTTGTGGAGTAGGAAGGAGTTGAATAATACCACAGAAGGTGTGCATGACTTGAGAGGAAAATCTTTGGAGTGACAGAAAATATTTGGAGAAGTTTTATGGTATTAGAAGGGGTGAAAAGGATTTTTGCCTTTGAAAATAAATAGCTAAAAACCAAAGATTCCTTAGAGAGAAAAGTTTTGAAAACCTCCAAAACCATTAAATCAAATAAGTCCACCCTTCAAACAGAACCCTCCAAGAAAATTTTTAAATCTTAGCTAAAATTTTGAAAAGTTTTCAAAATTCCAAATAAATATTTTTGGGGTGTGACAGCACCTACCCCCTTAAGAAAAATCTCGTCCCCGAGATTTCAGCTGTCCCTCAAACAGGTACGGATACTCAGTCCTTAAATGATCTTCTCTTTCCCAGGTTGCCTCTTCCTCGGTGTGATTGCTCCATTGGACTTTGCAAAATTTTATTACGCTCTGTCGGGTTCTCCGTTCAGACTCCTCCAAAATCTTTATGGGATGTTCCCGATAGGTAAGATCTGGTTGAAGATCCAATTCTTGATGCTGCACTTGTGTTTCCGTGTTGCTAACACACTTCCTCAGTTGAGACACATGGAACACGTCGTGAACATCTGATAGCTCTGCTGGTAATTCCAGTTGATAGGCAACCTTGCCCCTCCTTGCGATCACTTTGAATGGTCCAATGAATCTTGGCGCTAATTTCCCCTTGACCTTGAATCTTTGGAGCCCCCTTGTCGGAGATACTCTAAGATATACGTAGTCATTGGATTCAAAGTGGACCTGGCGGTGTTTTTGATCGAAATAACTCTTCTGTCGGCTTTGAGCTGCCCTTAGTCGGTCCTGAATGAGCTTTACTTTGGTTTCTGCCTCTAGTAGCATTTCTGGTCCAAAAATTCGGCTGTCTCCGGTTTCAGACCAATTTAATGGGGTCCGGCATCGCCGTCCGTATAATGCTTCGAACGGTGCCATTTTTAGGCTAGCCTGATAACTGTTGTTGTAGGAGAATTCTGCATAAGGCAAACTATCCTCCCAACTGACTCCGTAGGTAAGCACACAGGCTCTCAACATGTCCTCCAATATTTGGTTTACCCGTTCTGTCTGTCCTCCGGTCTGCGGGTGGTATGCAGTGCTGAAAGCCAGTTGTGTGCCTAAAGCTTGCTGTAGATGCTCCCAAAATCTAGAGACGAATTGGGTGCCTCTGTCAGAGACAATTATTTTGGGTACCCCGTGTAGACAAACAATCCTGGATAAGTACAGCCTGGCCAACCTTTGTGTTGAGTATGTGGTTTTTACCGGAATGAAATGTGCTACCTTGGTTAGCGAATCTATTATTACCCAGATAGCGTCATTCCCATGGCGTGACCTTGGCAAACCAACAACAAAATCCATTCCAATTCTATCCCATTTCCATTCAGGCACCTTAATTGGTTGCAACAATCCTGCGGGTCTCTGGTGTTCCGCCTTCACACGTTGGCAAGTATCACAACATGCCACAAATATGGCTATATCCCTTTTCATCCCGTGCCACCAAAATCTTTCTTGTAGATCCTTATACATTTTGGTCCCTCCGGGATGAATGGAATATGGAGAGGTGTGCGCTTCTGCCATTATTTGTTGTTTTAAATCTTCAATGTTTGGTACGCACAGTCTCTGTCCAAACCAAATGACCCCTTGGCTGTCTTCCATAAATTCGGGCGCCCTGCCCATTTTCATCTTCTTTCTAATCCCTTCAATACTTGGGTGCCCCTTCTGGGCTTCTCTGATCTGGTCCTCTATTGTTGGTTTTATTTCCAACTGGGAAATGGTTCCTTCCGTGACTAGGGCCATGTTGAGCTTGGCAAACTCCTGGCTGAGCACATGTTGCGAAAGTTGTACACTGCCATTTCCAGCGTATGGATTCCGGCTGAGGGCATCTGCCACAACATTGGCTTTTCCTGGGTGATAGTGAATTCCTACGTCATAATCCTTAATTAGCTCAAGCCAACGCCGTTGTCTCAAATTTAATTCTGGCTGCGTGAAAATATATTTAAGACTTTTATGATCCGTGTATATTTCACATCGGTTCCCCAGAAGATAGTGTCGCCACTCTTTGAGTGCGTGTACTACTGCAGCGAGTTCCAGATCATGAACGGGGTAATTTTCTTCATGTCGCCGAAGCTGTCTTGAGGTGTAAGCCACTACTTTTCCTTCCTGCATTAACACACATCCAAGGCCTTTCCCGGATGCGTCACAATATATATCGAAATTTTTGTGCACATCGGGCACGACCAGAACTGGTGATGTTGTTAACCTCTTTTTCAACTCCTGAAAACTCTTTTCACAAGCTTCAGTCCATTCGAACTTCTTGTCTTTCTTGAGTAACTGGGTCATGGGTCTGGCTATATTGGAGAACCCTTCAATAAACCTTCGATAATAGCCCGCTAAACCGAGGAAACTTCTGACTTCCGTCACGTTTGTGGGCTGCTTCCATTCCAACACATCCTTTACCTTTCCCGGGTCTACAGCGATTCCGTCTTGGGTCAATACGTGCCCAAGGAAACCAACTTCTCTCAACCAAAATTCACATTTACTGAATTTGGCGTATAGCTGATGTTTTCTTAATTCCTCCAGTACTATCCGAAGATGCTGCTCATGTTCTTTAGGCGTCTTAGAGTAAACAAGTATGTCATCGATAAATACCACCACAAATTTATCCAGATATTTCATAAAAACCTTGTTCATGAGATGCACAAAATATGCCGGGGCATTGGTTAAACCAAATGGCATCACTGTGAATTCATATAATCCGTATCTGGTCGTGAACGCCGTCTTAGGTATGTCTGTCGTCCGAATTTTTAACTGATGATAACCTGATCGCAGGTCTATCTTCGAGAAGACTTTGGCTTCTGCTAGCTGTTCAAATAAGTCGTTGATTCTGGGCGGTGGATATTTATTCTTGATAGTGACCATATTAAGTGCCCTGTAATCAATGCACAGCCGTAGGGTACCATCCCTCTTTTTGGCGAATAAAACTGGCGAACCCCATGGTGACGAGCTGGGTCGTACGTAACCTTTCTCCATCAACTCCTTAATTTGCTTCTTTAATTCTGCCAATTCTGTTGGGGCCATACGGTACGGTTTCTTGTATATGGGTGTCGTTCCAGGTGCTAGTTCAATAACGAACTCAATCTCGCGGTCCGGTGGCATTCCTGGTAATTCTTCAGGAAATACATCAGGATATTCACAGACTACAGGAACCTTACTTAATTCCATCGTATCCACTTGATTTAATTTCCCTTGGGATGTGGCAATCTTCCTTGTACCCACTTTTATTGTCTTTCCTTGGCAATTGGTAAGAGTTACCGTACGGTTGTAGCAGTCTATGAAACCTTTGTTGGTGGTTAACCAATCCATTCCCAGAATAATGTCCAAATCAACTGCGTCTAGAACGATGAGATTGGCTAGGGATCCCATTCCTTCAATTTCGATGTTCACATCCTTACAGTACCATTGAGTATTTTGCTTTGATCCCGGGGACTGAATAACCATGGAATTTTGTAACGGCAAAAAGGGAAACTGATTCTTCGAGGCAAATCTTTTAGAAATGCAAGAGTGGGAAGCTCCGGAATCAAATAAAATTGTAGCATCTACTGAGTTGGCGGGGAACGTACCAAACACGATATCCGGTGCGTTCTGAGCTTCCTCAAAAGTCATGTGGTTGATATGCCCTTGCTTGTGGTTGTTATTGGGGTTGAAATTGTTGCGTCGCGGAGCGTTGGTCGTACCACGGGCATTGTTGTTGTTGTTGGCTTTGGGAGGGTTGTTTCCTTGTTTTGGGCACTGTTTAGCATAGTGCCCTGCTTCTCCACAGGAGTAACAGGTGACTCCAGGGTAAAAGTTTGTATCCTTGGTCCTATTGTGGAATGCACTGCGGTTCTGTGGTGGAGCTGTATTTGTTGGTCGGGTTACTACTGGCTTTTGAACATCATTCCTAGGTCTGTTGTTGCGAACCTGTACTGACTGGTTCATGCGGCGCTTGCGGGCCTCATCCATATTGCGGTGTTCATTTTCCAAGATAATAGCCTTATCCACCAGTGTCTTAAAGTCTGGAAAGGTATGAACCATCAGCTGGCATTTTAGCGACGAAATAAGTCCGTCGAGAAATTTCTCCATCTTTTTGTTCTCTGTCATATACTCGTCGTTGGCGTACCGGGCCAACTGAGTAAACTGATCCAGATATTGGGATACTGTGGAGCTTCGCTGTTTGAGATCCTCAAATTCCCTCTTCTTCAGTTTCATAATGCTATTTGGAATATGCGCTCCTCGGAAATTTTCCTTGAATTGTTCCCATGTCATATTTGCTCCGTCAGGATGGGTGTGACATAAGTTTTCCCACCACGAAGCAGCCGTTCCAGAAAAATAGTGTGGCGTGTACAGCACCTTTTCCTGGTCAGTACACTGGGCAATAACTAATTTTCTTTCCATGTCTCGAAGCCAGTCGTCTGCCTCTAGTGGCTTGTCAGTGTGCGTAAAGACCGTTGGGCGGGTCTTTTGTAATTCCGACAGTTTGGACCTGGGTTGTGGTTGTCCTTGTTGATTTCCCATGTTCATCAAATGCTGCATCATCTCCTGATGCTGTTGCTGACTCTGCTCATATAGGCGGCATACTTGTGAGAAAGCTGATTCACTGCTCTGCTGACTAGTCTGCCCTTGGGTAAAATTATTTCCCATTTGTCCAGAGTTGTTTTCAGGTTGAGTTGGCATAGAACGGGTCCAGGGACGATGCATTTTCTTTCTGGGGTATTTGCATAACACCAAGGAAAAATAATCAAATATCAGAAAATAAATTCCCAAACAAAATTTTTCCCCGGACAAGGTAAGACAAGGCAGCCAAATATATTACACAAGGGATTTAATTATACAAGCAGGATCTAATTATACAGGATACATGCGGAACTGTATCATACAAGATCATTTATTCTACTAGCGCACTCTCCGTGCTCTCATCGACCAGCGGTCCTACATCGCTATCTTACAAAGGCTAGGCAGAACAGGAAATAAATATATTACATCCATGCTCTCAAGCAGTCATCTGGCAAAGAAAACTGCGTTCGTCCCCATGGCTCATCCTAGGTCCTGCTGAGAGTGAGACTCAGGCAAGGCACCCAGGATGTGATATCGCCCTCCTCCTCTTCCTCCTCGAGGATCGCCTCTAGTCGGGTGGTTGTTGATGCCGTGCCTGCTGGGGGTGGCACTGTGCTCGTCAGTGGAGAAACTCTGGTAGGAATGGGTGCAGTCGGACGGCTAGCATCGCCAGTTGTGGTCGAGCGCTGAGCCGCGGGACTAGCCAGAGAAGTATTTGGTGGATTGGAAGTGCGTGGGGCACGAGGCGAAGGAGAGCGGTACTCGCTCCTGCGAATAATTCTCGCACGAGACAAGTCCATCCGCGCAGTGAGGTAGTCATCCACCAGGGAGGTGAAAGCTGACTCCAAGGCCATGATATACTGGACAAGTGGCTCAATAGCCATATCCTTTTCCCCTATGGTGCAGGAAAAAGCATAGTGGCTAGTATATGGAACGTGGCAAGGCAGATAGTAGTAGGGACGGTCCTGCATAACTTTCAGGATGTCCCGGAGACGTGCGATAGCCTCACGTGCGGCCATCTGGATAGCATGCCTCTCAGTGGGCATGGCTCTCCCCATGAAGCGATAGTTGCGGAAAGACACAGATGCACCACCCCGAATATATACCGAAGCCTGGTACATAGTCAGGGTCTCTGAGATCTTGTCCGGGTAAATGACGTACTCCGGTCGCCCGAGGGACCCCATCGCGTCCCTCGCGATGCTCGCGAGAAGGCGGGAAAATCCCGCAGGCTCGTTGGCGAAAACCTGAGATGGGCAGCTGCCACCAGCCATCTACAACAGTAGACAAAAATCCAAGTAGCCATGTCATAAGTGTATGATGACTAAGGGAAATTTGCTACGATGCATGAGATGCATGCTGAAAAGACATGTTAGCACTGACTCGGTGACTAGCGATCGTGCCTAGGGCTCCTACAGTCAGCCTGGCTCTGATACCAAGGTCTGTCAGGCTCAATTCTGGGAAATAAATCACAGAATAGCCTTAAGTCACACTAGCTCCCAAGCACAGCCAGTGGACAACCTTGATATAGATAACCAGTACAATAATATTACACAGGGTTGAGTCAAGGTGACTCAAAAATTTATTACAACAACTCAGCGTACTAGGATGGCGGAATAAGACAGTGGGTAGTGGAACTCAACACTGATATACGAGCATAGGGTCAAGCGTCAGTGTGAGGCTTGACTAATTTATTGGTGTGGCGGAAGCTTGACGGATGGTACAAGTGATAGACTCCAAGACACAGGTGTGCTGACTGGAAACCTTCTAAGCGTCGGCCTCGCTAGCGCAATTCTCCTCCAACAGTTCGTCCTCCTCCAAGTCTGGCCAAGTAAATAGCCAGGGACAAGCCAGTGAGTACTTTGAATGTACTCGCAAACATTATGAACATAAGGTATACTGAAAGCGAAAGCCATGATAAAATACTATATGCATGCAACAAATATCAAGACTTGGCATGATGAAACATGGTTAGTTCAAAATAAATATTGGTCACTATAATATAAAAAGATAAAAGGAATGCCAGTCGGATATCAAGCGACATCACGGTAGGACTTGAAAAGAAATGCCAGTTGGGTATCCACAAGAGTAGTGGCGAGATAAACCGCCTGACACTCGAGGGACGCCTCAAAAGGACTTTAAAAGAAATGCCAGTTGGGTGTCCACAAGAGTAGTGGCGAGATAAACCGCCTGACACTCGAGGGACGCCTCAAAAGGACTTTAAAAGAAAAGCGAATGTCCGGGGTAGTCTAGCCAGCCCCTGAGACACTCTCGAAGGTAACATTAAAAGCACAAGGTTAGTCCATAAGCATAATATTCACCAAAAATCAATTTATGATAATATACTGACTGTGACAAAAATGTCCTGCAAACATAACATGCTCAAGTATTCTATTTTCCTCCAGAGACTGACACCGAGACCGATACTTGACCCACCCAACTAAATCCTTGACCGTGGACGCGGCTATTCGAATAGATATAACTCTGCAGAGGGTGTACTCTTTACCCACGTGTATGGGCTTTCCTTAGACAGTACCGTGCACTGACTAATACCCAATACGGACTTTGGGTTGAAAACACGCCTGACGCATACGCACCGACCGGATGCCAGGACTCACCCAGAGCATCGCTCCAGAAACCTTAAGTCAGGGAGGCTACAACCTCCGAAAAGCATGGGATCACTATTAAACGCGCGGATTACAAGGGGTGCCCCCCTCTCGGCTACAACCGGAAACACCCATGCCCCTGACCCGATGACAGGCTACAACCTTCATCGTAGTATCTGTGTGGCGTGCACCCGTACAGGGGTTATCAACTTACTAGGCCGTACCTTCCCTTCGGAAGGACCCGTGGCAGCACGGTGTACAGCTAGGTGTATAGAGCAAGACTCGATCTAGGCAGACTCAGGAGGTAGTGTCCAGAATAATACCAGTGTTCCTCATCAGTACCACATGACACCACTGTGTCACAAAGGACCATGCCTACTAGCATGTCCCAACCAGCAGCAGCATCTCTGCCCTCACGTAACCATTTGTATGCCAGACAAGCTAGTGTGACATGCAAGCCAAGGTAAAACAAACATGACATGACCATGCATGCACATGTGATATAACATGCAACGTATAAGATGCACTACCATTTTATGTAACCATGCAAGGAAGCAACACCATAACTCAAGTTCAATAATGCTTGCCTTGTCCAAAGTAATCAGGAGAAAACCCTTCAGAAATCCCAGCAAAAGTTCCTTCTTCTTTTTCTGAAAAATTCAAATTTGAATTCGAATAAGACAATAAACACAGAACAGAAAAAGTTCTCAAAATATTTTTAAATAAATCTTAAAATAAACTAGAGCAGAAAAGAAAATTTTAGCAAAAAGAATCAACTCATTTGGATTTATATTTTAAAAGTTATTAGCTTTTCAAAACCAGGGGTTTTTCTGTAAAACAGAAATCCCTGAGTTGTTTTAAAAGAAAACGTTTCGGATACGAGTGCGTCTTCCAGAGTAGAAGACGTAAAGCGCAGAGTGCGCTTCCACTTAAAACGGAAACAGAGAGAGAGAGAGCTGACGGGTGGGGCCACCCGTCAGGTTTAAAATTCGAACGCGCTCGCGCGCGAGTACAGAGAAGCGGCGGCGATCGCCGGCGACGATCGCCGGGGTCTCAGGGCCCGGCGCTGGTCGCAAAGTGACCAGCGTGGACTTCCGCATCCAGGGGTGGTGGAGGTGGCCACCGGCGATCACCTGAACGGCGGTGAGCTCGTCGCCGGCGGACGAAGATTCGGGTGAGGTGGTGGCTCGTCGGAGAGGGCTCGGAAAGGTAAATTGATCTAGGGATTCGGCATGGTGGTGGAAAAGGGGAAGATCGACGGAGTTTGGGCTGCTCTGGTGGTGTACGTGCTCGGTTCGGTTCGAGGACAGAGGCGGCGGAGCGGTGGTCGGAGAGGGAGAAGATGACTCCCTCGGGGCCTGGTGGGTGGTCAGGAGGGAGTGTGGGTGGTGGTGGAGGCGAGTGCTCGCGCTAGAGGGGCTCGGGGACCCTTTTTATAGGCGGTTCGAGGAAGGCCGAAGCGGGCGGAGCTCGCCGGAGTAAATGAACTCGCCGGGGTAGGTTCTGGCCGGTGGACTGGGGCGACGGAGCATTCAAGAGGCCGGTGGAGTTCGCTCGACGCCTCCGTTTGGACGGGCTCGCGCCTGCTTGACACGTATGTGATGTGCTGTCCGCACGGGCGCGGCGGAGCGGCCGGCTCCGGCGACTGTCAAACGGGCCCCGCGCGGCGTGGCCGGTGTGTCCTTTGCGCGGAGGTGTGAGGGCGAGCGACGCGTGGGCGGAGAGGTAGGTAGGGGCGCTGCTGGGCAATGAATGGCGGCCGGTGGCCGAGGTTATCCGCTCGGCTCCGCCGCGGATAAGCCCGGGGTGGCTGCACCGGCCCGGTGCCATCTCACCGGAGTGGAGTGGCTGGGCGCTGGGCCAGGGGAGCGGTCGGCAATGAAGGCGAGCATCGACGCCGTGCGGGAGAGGAAGATGGTGGACGCACGGCATCGCTGTCCCTGTCGGCTGAAGAAGAAATTCAGTTAACTGAATTTCATTCAGTTTTGAACAGTGCCTGCCAACTGTTTGATGAATTGCTTTGGGGTGTTAATCATCTAGGTTGATCATGGGGCTTTCTGTGGTGGTGTGTGGATACTCAAAAATGAGTTTGCCAGAAGGACAAGTATTTTGGTGAAGTTTGAGAATGGTTTGGGGCAGAAATATGATTTCTGGACCAAATTTGAAATGAACAGAATTTGAAATATTTGAACTGTGGAACCAAATGTTTTTGGAGAAATGGGTTGAGGGTACCATATATATGTAGGAATAATTTTGGTAGAGGCAGAAGAGTCATAGAAAATATAGTTCCTTTGTAAATGTCAAGAAACTATGATTAATTCAAATTCCACTTTTGGAATTTAGAATATATAGAAAGAATATTTTTTTTTGTGGAGTAGGAAGGAGCTGAATAATACCACAGAAGGTGTGCATGACTTGAGAGGAAAATCTTTGGAGTGACAGAAAATATTTGGAGAAGTTTTATGGTATTAGAAGGGGTGAAAAGGATTTTTGCCTTTGAAAATAAATAGCTAAAAACCAAATATTCCTTAGAGAGAAAAGTTTTGAAAACCTCCAAAACCATTAAATCAAATAAGTCCACCCTTCAAACAGAACCCTCCAAGAAAATTTTTAAATCTTAGCTAAAATTTTGAAAAGTTTTTTTTTTCAAAATTCCAAATAAATATTTTTTTTTTTTTGGGGTGTGACACTACCTCGTTCTTCTCTGGTGCACAAATTCTTAAGTGTGTGAGCACGACTTACGTCGACCTTTCAACATCGTGTTGCTTTGAAAGGAAACTTTGGTTCCAAGCTTGCATCTTATAAATTGATCCTATAACTTGCCATTTCGTCATTCCCTTGCTTGTTGCCGTTGTTGTTTGATTGCATCCTCTTGAAACCTCCCGGCAAATGTGTCGGATCACCTTCAACACTTTGACTTCTTTCAAGATGTCAACTGTGTTCATGATGAGAAATACCTTCCTTACCCTCGATGATTTTTGTTACCATCGACAACACCCTTGACTTCCTTTCATTGTGAACTTGTCTGCATTATGAATACAACTTGCTCTCCAGCTACTGTTGTGTTTTGCCTTGAAGTATTACTGTCTTTTATGTCGAGAATGTTGAGGGATTGCTCCACCTCTTAGAAATTCTCGGTAAGTTGATACTTCTCACCATCACCATTCCTCCTTGGTCCTCGTGTTGTTTTTAACCGGGATACCAATATGCTAACAATGTTGCTTGAGTTATGTACTTCTAGCGACCTATTGCTTTGAAGTTAATGATCGACAGTTCGTTCTTAGACTGTCGGTTATTGAATTGTCACTCTAACATTGATCTTGCTACCTAAGGTCATATTTCGGGCACACCTTTCAACTAATGATTAATGGTGTATGTTTTCCTCGAGCATACAACATTATATCATTTGATTTGACAAGTGTCATCTTCTTGTTCACATTATTGTGGAAATCCATCCATTTGGAATTTTTGATGAATTGTCGCTGAGCTCATCTGCCACCTCCTCATCCTCTCCTTGGTTTAATGATGAACTATTGTTTCGGGAACCCGCTCCCATAGTTCATTTCCCAAGAATCTTGCAATGTCATTTCGTCGATTTGTGTTGCACCTTTTCTTCTCGAACATCATGAGTCTGAGGTATCATGACACCAATCGGATCTGAATCTCGGTCAGATATGATGGTTGGGACAACTTTCCAGTAGTTATAATGTTGGTCCTTTGATGACCCGGTAATATGATGTCATGCCTAGCACCCCTGGTTGGAGGACCTATCATTATAATCTCTTTTGCAAGGATAACCATTCTTCTAGGAGGAAATTATAAGACTTATCTTATAAGTTGCTCCTGATGGATCATTTGTGTATCCAAAGTCTGGCCCTTGATTGAAACACCATATCATTGCTACCTCGAACCATGGCTATGATACCCCGCTCATCAACAAGAATATTGGAGGCGCGATTCCAAATGTTTCTTGGTTAGTTATCCCAACACCGTTGTATGGGTACCATCTTGATTAATCCTTGCCTCTTTATCTAAATGGTTGGATACTTGCTCTCCTACCCTGTATGCCGTGTTCTGCTTGTCCATGGGGAGGATATACTCCTATTAATTGTGAGTAATCACAATTTTCCTTTCCATTTGTTTGTTTAACCTTTATTTGATCTACATATAATCTAAGCAGTAATAATTTTCTTCTTATGTAAACACCTTGGTGTACAACTCTGTCAGTAAGACCCTATTACTATTGTTGATAACATTCCGGTAACCACCGATGGACGAGAACTTTGCCTATTGGTCCGCCTCGTTCAACGAGTAAGAAAATGGTTCTCTTCATTCCTCGTCCTTGGTACCGACATTATTGCCGACATAGCTGACAAGCTATCCACTGACATGCCTCCCTGTCGCGACTGTGCAAGATGTCACCACCCTTCCTACTTTCAACCCATATGGTGGGCCCATAACCCATGGGTCCACTGGATCGAAACCTGACTCTTCTTTACAACCCGGATTCTAATGTATGCTTTGCACCTGGCTTCGTATGTGATTCACGAGCTAAATTCTATACCATTATTCATCCTGGAATCGAACACCATGTTATTCTCGTTGTTCAAGCCCCCATTCCACCTTCTGTCTAGGCATCGAATGATTGCCTACCCACTTGAAACTTTGGTACCACCGTAAATTGCACTCAACGAATCCACTGAAAGACAACTCGTGGGGTACCCCATGTATTTCCCCTTGAGTTCACTGTCAGATGCCCAGCTTTGTGGAGATGCATTCCTCCGAAGTTTTTCCCCTGGTCGCGTTCGTAGGACGATGGAGATCCCGAAGAAAGGATGACGACTTGATCACGATGACTTGAAGCAGAGAAATGGAGACTTCAGCGAAAGGGATCAACCTCTTCGAAAGGGCAGTCAAGACCGAGAAGACTCATTAGGTTTTCGCTACCAGCACTCCTCCCCATTACTCCACCGCTTAAATCTCGGGACGAGATTTCTTGTAGTGGAGGAGAATTGTAACGCCCGGGTAATCATGCTACACTAAACTCTACTAATGATGCCACGTCACCGAAGTCACTGTTGTTAATCTCGCGTTATCCAACGGCACAAGTTTTCAAACACTCTAACTAAAATGTTCAAAGGTGGCAAATACTCCCTAGTTGTTGGTCATGTTGAAACCCCTATTTTATAATATGTTATTGATGCCCTAAAATAGATAAAACTGGGGCTAAATAATTATTTAAACGATTCCAAGAATAATAAACCATTACAACTATTTTATTCTTATGTGCCAAATTATTGTGGCAGTGGGATAATTACTAATGTTAATTTAAGGGTAAGTGTGGCATTTTATAAAACTAAAAATTAAACTAAACTAAATATAAAACAGAAAGGATTTAAAAGAAAAAGAAAAATAAAAAATAAAATAAAGTTTAGTAGGGCAAAAGCCCCTGGCCCAACTAGGCCGGAGCCCACCTACACATTACTTAACCCACCCCACACCCAATCCAAAAAAAAAAAGAAAAATCCACCGACACTACAGCACCCCCCCCCCTCGCTCCTCCTTTCCCTCCCGATCTGGATCGGGGGGCAATGGCGCTTCTCGCCGCTGGATCGACCCCTCCGTCGCTGCTCGTCCTCGCCGCCTCGCCGGAATGCCTCTCCACCGGACTGCATCTCCGTCGTCGCTCGTCGTCGTCCCCGTCTTCCTCCCCGCGCCCACTGCCATTGCCCTGCAACCGCTGGTGAGGGCCACGCCCTCTTCTTCTCCTCGTCCATGGCGCACGCACGCACGCACTAGAACCTCGACTCCACCGCGTTTGTGCTCGCCGCCGTTGCCTCGGGCGCCTCCCCTGCAGCTCCTCCTGCAGCCGCGCGCGCCCAGTCGCGCCCATCTCTGGCAGCCTGCGTCTGTCGCCGCTGCCCCGCACATGGCCGCCTAGAGCTCGCCGTGTGCATCCCCCCCCCCCCCCCCCCCCCCCCCCC
>LR738714.1:13736647-13767565 GCA_902687465.1 Secale cereale | reverse complement strand
CCCCCCGCCGCGCTGCCTCCGTTCGCGCCGCTGCCGCCCTGCCAACGCTCCCGGCAGCTACGCTGCTGCGTGCGCACGAGCGCGGCGTTGTTCACTCGCGCGGGGCCGAGCCCCGCCTCCGCCTTGCTGGCTGGTGGCCGTGCCCCGCCTCCGCCGGGCTGGCTGGTGGCCGTGCCCCGCCTTCGCCGGGCTGGCTGGTGGCCGCGCCCCGCCTCCGCCCGGCTGGCTGGCTGGTGGCCTCGCCCCGCCTCCGCCTGGCTGGCCGGCGGCCGCGCCCCGCCTTCGCCTGGCTGGCCAGCGGCCGCGCCCCGCCTCCGCCCGGCTTGCCGAGCCCCGGCGGCCTCGTTCCGCGACACCCGCGGGCGAGCGCTCGCTCAGGTGCCCGACGCTCGCACCCAGCGCCCGCCCCGCTACCCCACCGCCCGTTTGGCTCTGTTGGGCCACAGACAGCTGGGGCCCAGCGCCCATAAAAAAAGAAGAAGGATTAAAAAAAGAATTAAAAAGAATTAAAAATAAATAAATAGTTAAATATATCATTAATTAATTGATTAATTAACTTAATTAACCTTGTCTAATTAACCTAATCGTTTAGCTAAACTAATTATGCATGTTTAGTTGACTCAGTCAATGACAGTGGGGCCCACGTGTCAGTTTGACCAGTCAACGGTCAGAGTTTACCGCTGACGTCATTAATGTAATTTTGAATTAATATAAATTGTTAATTCTAGAAAATGAATTAAAGCTTTAAAATTTAATATAAAATAAACCGTAGCTCGGATTAAAATACTTTATATATGAAAGTTACTCAGAATTTCGATACGGATCCGAATACGCGGTCCGTTTGTCAACCACACATCCCTAGCATAGCAAACATGGAACTTTTCCCTTCCGGTTCGCCTGTCCGAAAATGCCTAACACCGGGAATGCTTTCCCGGATGTTATCCCTCCTCGCCAGTAACACTTAATACTGCGTTAGGTCACACTTAGCACCGCGTTTTGCCATGTTATGCTTTGTGGTGCGAAGTTTGATTTATATTTATTGTTTCTCCCCCCTCTTCTCTCCGATAGACATCGGGACTGAGACTGCTGACGGTGCCATTGTGATCGACTGCGTCGACGATGACCCCCTCCTTGCCAGAGCAACCAGGCAAGCCACCCCCCCCCCTTGATCACCAGATATCGCCCGTTCTCTTCTCTCTTATTCTTGCATTAGATTTGCTACTGTTGATAATTCGATAACTCCTATTCTGCTGCATAGCCTGTCATTGTTGCTATCACTGTTGATACCTTTACCTGTTATCCTAATGCTTAGTATAGGATGCTAGTATTCCATCAGTGGCCCCACCTCCTTGGCCGTCTGCCATGCTATACTATCGGGCCGTAATCACTCGGGTGGTGATCACGGGTATATACTATACTTACATACTCATGATGATGATTCGGATATGGGGGCTGAAGGGGCAGGTGGTTCCACCCAGGTAGTGGTGGGCCTGGGTTCCCGACAGCCCCTGATGGTTAGTTTGTGGCGGAGCGACAGGGCGGGTTGCGACCACCTAGGAGACAGGTGGGCCTGGCCCTGGTCGTTGTCCACGGTTATTTCATAATAACATGCTTATCGAGATCTTGGTATTTGAAATGAGTCTGGCCATTGGCCTATACGCACTAACCAGCTACGTGGGGATAGTTATGGGCACTCGACGTCGTGGTATCAGTCGAAGCCTTCTTGACGTGAGCGACTTAGCGATGCGCGCCGGATTGGATCGGAACGCCTACTCTGGTATTAGGAGAGGCTAGGTCTACTTACCGGCCGCCCTCGCAACATGCAGGTGTGCATTGGGCGATGGGCCCAGACCCCCGTGCGCTTAGGGTTTAGACCGGCGTGCTGACCTCTCTGTTGTGCTTAGGTAGGGCTGCGACGTGTTGATCTTCCTGTTGGAAATATGCCCTAGAAGCAATAATAAAAGTATTATTATTATATTTCCTTATACATGATAATTGTCTGTAATTCATGCTTGAATTGTATTGTACGGAAACAGCGATACATGTGTGAATATATAGACCACAATGTGTCCCTGGTAAGCCTCTAGTTACCAGCTCGTTGATCAACGGATGGTCATGGTTTCCTGACCATGGACATAGGATGTCAGTGATAACGGGATCACATCATTAGGAGAATGATGTGATGGACAAGACCCAATCCTGAGCATAGCACGAGATCGTATAGTTCGTAATGCATAAGCTTTTTAGTGTCAAGTATTTATTCCTTAGACCATGAGGTTGTGCAACTCCCGGATGTCGTAGGAATACTTTGGGTGTGCCAAACGTCACAACGTAACTGGGTGGCTATAAAGGTACGCATCAGGTATCTCCGAAAGTGTCTGTTGAGTTGGTACGAACTGAGACTGGGATATTGTCACTCCGTGTGACGGAGAGGTACCTCTCTGCCCACTCGGTAAGACATCATCGTAATGAGCTCAAAGTGACTAAGGAGTTGGTCACGGGATGATGGATTACGGAACGAGTAAAGAGACTTGCCATGACGAGATTGAACAAAATATCGGGCATACCGACGATCGAATCTCGAGCAAGTACCGTACCGATGGACAAAGGGAATAACATACGGGATTGAGTGAATCCTTGACACAGTGGTTGATACGTCCAAAACGTATCTATAATTTCTGCTTGCTCCATGCCTCTTTTGGGTGATATTGCTATGATATTTATACACTTACATACACTTTTGATCATATCTGGACTAACCTATTAACTCAGTGCAACCTAGTGCCAGTTTCTGTTTTCCACTGTTTTTGTATTTCAGGTTTTCACGTTACGAGAACTTCCAGGAAAAATCCAAAAAAATTATATAAAAAATCAGCGTTCCAGAAACTACCGTGCGCCCGAAGGACAGCCGGGGGGGGGGGGGGCCACCAGGGGTCCAGGCGCCCTGGCGGCGCGCCCCCCCGGGCCGCGCCGGGGGGGGCGCCTGGGCCCCCCGAGGCTCCTCCGATGCCCCCCTTTGGCATATATTTAAAGCGTCTCCCGAAACCCTTGAGGGAGAAACTTTTTTCGCGATCCCATCTCTGTTCCGCCGCCGCCGCCGCTTCCAAGATCAGGAGCACCAGGAGAACTCTTCGCGGCACCCTGCCGGAGGGGAGGATCACCACCGGGAGCCTCTCCACCACCATGGACGCCTCCCGGATGAGTTGTGAGTAGTCTCCCTTGGACCATGAGTCCATGACCAGTAGCTATGTGATGTTCTCCTCCTGTTCTTGTGCTTCACTAATTAGTCCTCGTGAGCTGCCCTACATGATCGAGGCACATATGTAATCCTTATGCTGTTGCTATGATGAGTTTGCTGGGATCCGATGGATTATGAGATTATGTTCAGATTGTGCTTGAGTAATATATTTGATCTACCTCTTTTATATTTATGTTCGTAAGTAATTCTTGCATGTTCTCCGTTGTTATTTATTGCTTTGGCCAAGTAATAGGTATTGACTCCAAGAGGGAACGTTATGCTTGATTCTAGGTTCATGCCCCTCGATGACTAGTTTGAGTGACAGATACATGAGTCTAGGGGATGTGTTGTTGCCACAAGGGGGAAAACAACGGTGCTTGTGCCCGCGGGTGCAAGGACTGTTTACTTTACGCAAAGTTCTTTTAATGCAGTTGTCTGTTGCATTGAGTTTACACTATGGGTGGGACTCGCAACTTAATACCAGCGAGATGTTCTGGATAGATATCTCAAGGTGGATGATTAGTAGTAGATATTGATGGATTTCTGTTTACTTACTTTGGCGTACCGCCCATGCTTTGAACCTCAACCTTTCTTGCAATGTAGTCAGCATTGGTTTGCGCACATGGTCCTGTCAATTGCCCAGCTGTAATTCGTTTACCTCACATAGCTGTTTTATCGTCTTTTGGGAGAGAGACATCACTAGTGAACATCATGAGACTCCGGTCCATATTACCATCATTGATCACATCCACTATTTACTTTTCGCTATTATTTACTACTAGTCGTGAACCCGTGCATTCGCGCGGGCTCGAACTTTTGTTAAAATGAATCATTTAGATTTTTGTAATGGCATTTATTAAATTAATAATGTAAAGGTAAGAAAGGCACAATGAAAGAACTATAAGCTCGCACACATTTGAGGTACACGAACATTCCTACATATTGGGCAATGCTTTAACGGTTAGTACATGGTCATAACCCATAAAAATAAAGTAACAATATTTCCATAAGGATGAAATTACAATCAAATATAGATATATATCTTGAATCGTCCATTAGATGGAACCCACTTACCCAGAGGTTCAAAATTTTAACTCCGACTTATCAACAACCTGCCATAGGATAATTCTCCATGTTTCGTCATTGGGACACTTCTCGAAGCTCTCCTATAGGACCATGTGCAATTATATTTACAAACATAACTCCATAGAACTTTGTACCATGTCAGTTAAAAAAATAAGAACCATGCACTTTGGTAGTACATGCATGTGTGCTTAGGTAGGAGAATTATCCAGAAAAGCATACCCATGGTAAATGGAAACCAAATGAACAAAATATTCTTTATTTGCAACTTCTTAAATTACTCTGATGTTCTTCTAATGTAATCCAATAATTGTATATATTATATGTGAAATAAATTTATGAAATAAATCCTAAGAAAAAGAAGAATATGGATGGGAAAAGCAAGGCTTTGAATAGCTTTAGACCTACAAATGTCTCATAATGAGGGGCAAGACAAAGATGTAATTTAGCAACCTGAAACTGAACTAATATGCATATATTTATACTACCTGCGGTTTTGGAGGATTTACCTTTTGTCAAGTTAGTTATGAGCAAAACTCCCTTGTAACTTACAAATAAAACATAAGAGTAGGAGTACAAAGATAGATAAAGAATACATAATACTTCCTGTTCTAAGAATATATTACATACTTGAATTCCAACTTGTTGGTGACCTAAGTAAAATGCAAACATAGGACAAACAGGATCGTAGAAATGAATTGAACATAGAGCATCTGTAAGACGATTGTTTGCACGGGAAAACAATGAAACCTAAAAGTTCCGGCAATAACCGAGAAGAATCGGATGATTACCAAGCATGAGTGTAGCAATGTGCCGAACCATAATAATGACTAAGCATGTGAGAACACTTAATTAACTCTCAAGGCATCATTGGATGGTGAGATGAAACTGAAATTGGAACAAAATAAATAATTCTCTATGTTCCTCCGGAATTTCTAAGGACCACTTTCGTTTAAGAGGTATATGCAAGCGTGTGGATGTGAATTTGAAAGATATATCTGGGATAAATATTTCTGGGCAATTACTGGAGGATTACTTGAGATGAACAGAAGTCCTCAAACTCTACTATACAAAGCAACATTTTATACTGTATTTTCTTTTGGATAATTTACCTTTTGCCAATTTAGTCATGATCAAAATTCCCAAGTGAAGAAAGTTCTGAGAAAACCTAGAAAAATATAAAAATAAATAATAATTCCAAGAATATCTTGTTATCATACATAGTTAAATAGTCGAAGTAGTGTAAATCACATTCTTATCGAAGACCCTAGCTAGCTTACTTTTCTAATCTCCCAAAGGATCCTGCAAAAATAGATCAAATATATCTTTACTAATATCGTACAATGTTAAACACTTCTAGTAGTATAAATCACACTCTTCTTGATGACCTTGGAAATTCCCATTGTTCTCACCCACATAATGTACATCTATTTGTGGCCAATACTCCCCATCTGTAAAATGATTCTTCCCCGGTATTAAGTCTCCATGAAATAACAAATTAAGAAGACTTAGTTAAGTGCATGACGGAAAATCCATGATATCACTTGACTAACTTAGAACACGTCAATAGAACGTGGAGTCCAAAAGAAACCCCTGCGTTGCATCAAAAGTTATTAGCGCCACATAGTATACACCTTACGTAAGCCCACATGCATGTTTTTAAAATTCTAGAAATGCCATTTGTATAGCGTAAAGACGACGGTGGTAGCACATTATATAGTGAAAACATAAGTAAAATTACATGTAATTTTACTTAAGCTAATTACGTACACATGCAGCTAAATGCGGGCATTTTCCTGTAATTCCGACTATGATCCTTCCCTGTACCCCACGACCACATCTCACCATTCCTAGTTTCTCACACGTCGGCTCAATCAGGGTCTCATGAGAAAGAGGTGTAAAAGCATATTTTGATCAGTCTTTATATCATTCAAATATGTAAATTATACACAGACTTTTACATTCAAGTACCGTCGGATTAATCATTACATACCTTTAATTCAAGTTTAGTGAGTAGTGAATGCCCATATAGTAGCAACGAAGTTTATAAAGATAACCACAAATTGTCAAATCGATAAACAAAGGCCTTAAATTCATGCTTAGTGATTACAAACCAGCAGCAGATTTGATACAAACAACTCCAGTTGGACTACCATCAAAACATAAAAAATAAATAGCTGGCAGTCAGGTTAAAAGCTAAAAGATTGGATGGGTGGTAGACTGCAGCCAACATTCGTCAGTTCATTATTATAAAAGAACAAATATTCTCTCCTATTTACAGATAAAACAATTGTAATCAAATACCTAGGTTTGCATAAAATGCTACATGCGAGCTAAGCCTCTGTCGAGATTAAAGTCTCTCAATCAATATCAAGGTTTGCAACAAAAGCTACCTGGGGTCTCTGTTTCCATCTTTTTTTTATCAGTGTAAAAATACATATCCATGAGGTATCCATGTAATACATGGCCTGTTTAATTGATAATCAGGTACAGTGATGAAACATACTCCCTCCGTAAACTAATATAAGAGCGTTTAGAATGCTAAAATAGTGATCTAAACACTCTTATATTACTTTCCAGAGGTAGTACTTATCTATTGGGATCGTGTACCTAATGTGAGTGCCAACAATCTCAACATGCACACTGCTGGACAAAACAAAGCTCTATTGTTGCTATTGCTTCCATGAAGTATTACTTCTGTCGGGTTGGATGTGTTAGCCGCCGTTTTGTACGCCCCTGTAAATAAGATTCAGGGTATCTGTGTAGTGGTGCCATCTTAGATATCCTCCAGGAAAAGCTGAAGAAGACCATTAGATTTAGGGACATTATTCAAAGAGAAAATGTACCGGACGGGAGTCGTGGACAGAGAGAAAGACAGGATTTTGGTGGTATGCACACATGTAAGCTTATTTTCCAGGCATGTGACTGATTCCAACCATATGGTGTTCCATCAAAAAAAAAATCCGGCCAGATGAGCTACCAATAGTGTCCCACTGTTTTTTATTTATCAGGATGTGGCTTCAACCATTCATATGACCGTCGCGCCATGACCACCGGCTACAGGGATCAAATAAATTGCCCTCACTTTGCTTCAGCAACAGATTCAGTTAGCATGCTCCGCTGTCTATATCGTGCAGACTGCCTTAATCTGCAGCATCAAATAACCTGCTTGCTTGCTTGCTTCAGGCCAGCTTTACACACGTCCGTGTATAGCTCCGGCGTGATTTGATCAAGGGATCAAATACCTACACAGTCGACTTGCAATAATACAAACGAAATACCACATACTGGAATTGATCTATGGCCAAAGGACATCAAATTCTGTGAACGTGCATGCATGGCCATATGCCCGGCGAGAAATCAATCAGCTTGTGTACATGCCTATCTTGCTTTGTCTGGTCAGCTTGGAAAGTAACCCAGTTACCTTCTGTATGTGTGTGATTGCCGGAAAGAACTCGGCTTGTTGCATCGCAAGGTTGGGCTGTGCGGGCAGCATGGCCGAGTCCGTGGATCATTACTCTCTCGAACACTTCCCCTGTTTAAATCACATCGTCTTTGTGGAAAAAGAAATTGACTTGCTCGGTAGTTTGTTATCAATCAAACACGTCCTAGAGAGTTGATAGTGATTGCTAGAACATAGGGTGGTGCGGTTTGATGATTAGATTGGAAGAGCCAGAGTTGTGAGGGAGAAAGAAAAGACATGGGGCGGCGGCATGTGGGGAAGGAGATCGAGGAGAAGGGATGACTCCAATCGGGGATGGAGATTGAGAGGAGACGTGTTATACGTGGAGATCTAGGGGCCTTATTTTTATCTAGGGTTAACGTGGAGTCTCATCTATTTCATTTTTTCCGATCAATCATCGATTAATCTGGATCGTTATTACTCGAGACCACCAGATTAATGGTTCCTAATTTCTAATTAACGTGGGAATTTCTAGGGAGTCACAAATTAGTATAGGTATAGATTGCAATTATATCTATCACTACTATCACTTGCGTTTAATCCTTTGTGAACTACAAGGCCGGAGGGATTGACAACCTCTCTGTACTCGTTGGGAGCAAAGTTATTTGTATCTGTGTGCAGGTCCACGTTGATTGCTAATATCTGGCGCCGTAGCAGTTGACACCTTCTTGTTGAACCTAGGAGTCTCTGGGGATTCGATCCTTGGTATCTTTGCCAAGGGAAAAACTTCCGCAACACTACATCTCACACCTTCCACTTGGGGTAACCAACGAGGGGCGAGAAGCCTAGCAAGAGTTTTTCTGGCGCCGTTGCCGGGGACTCCACTCTTCAAGATAGGGGAGTTGCACGCTATCTTTTACCTTTGCTTTTAGTCTTGTTAGTTTACCTTTCAGTTTTTGCTTTAGTACCTTTTTATCGAAAATCACAAAAATAGTTATCTTGCTTGCTTGCTACTATGGGTTCCACCGAGAACACCAAGTTGTGTGACTTCACTAGTCACAACAACGATGACTTTATCAGCACACCTATCACTACACCTGCCACTTCAGCACCTTCATATGAAATTAAACCTGCTTTACTGAATCTAGTTATGAAAGATCAATTCTCCGGTGCTGGAGATGATGCTGCTTTACACTTGAACAACTTTGTTGAACTTTGTGATATGCGAAAGTACCAAGAAATAGATGGTAATATTGTTAAGCTTAAGCTTTTTCCTTTCTCCTTGAGAGGAGGAGCTAAAATTTGGTTTCAGTCTTTGCCTAGAAATAGCATAGATTCATGGGACAAGTGCAAAGATGCTTTTATTGGAAAATACTATCCACCTGCTAAAATTATCCAACTGAGAAGTAACATAATGAATTTTAAACAATTGGATAATGAACACGTTGCCCAAGCTTGGGAACGTATGAAATCTCTTATCAAGAACTGCCCTACTCATGGTTTGACTACTTGGATGGTTATCCAAACTTTTTATGCAGGCTTGAACTTTACCTCGCGGAACTTGTTAGATTCGGCCGCGGGAGGAACTTTTATGTCAACTACACTTGGTGCTGCCACAAAACTTCTCGATGAGATGATGACCAATTATTCTCAATGGCACACCGAACGCGCTCCAACAGGTAGGAAGGTAAACTCTGTCGAGGAGATTTCCTCCCTTAGTGAAAAAGTTAACTTGATCATGTCTCTACTTTCGAAGCAATCCTCTGTTGATCCTCGTGATGTTCCTTTAAATTCTTTGATTGCTCAAGAACAAGTAGATGTGAACTTTATCTCTAGAAACAATTTTAACAACAATGCTTATAGGAGTAATTTTGGCAGCAATCCTAGACCGTTCCCCTCTAATTCTTATGGGAACAACAATGCTTATCCTAGCACCAAGAACTCCAATACTGAACTAGAGATTATGCTTAAAGATTTCATCACTACCCAAAAAGCCTTTAATAAGAGTGTAGAAGAAAAACTACATAAACTAGATGATCTCTCTTTGAAGGTAGACCATTTAGCCAATGAGATAGAATTGCTTAAAATTAAAACTTCTCCTCTTGAGGAGAGGAAGGTCACTCCTATAATGCTACTCAAGTGCAAATTAATGAAAATATTAGGATGATGGCTAAACTTAAAGAAAGATGGGCTAGAGAAAGGGAGGAAGATGATAGAATTAAGAGCCTTCCAACCCACCACACTGTTGCTACTATCCAAGTTGTTGAGGATATCCAAACTCTTAGCACCCAATGTACTCCTGGTCCCATTGGACCTATTAACGGTGATGCTATGACTATAGAAACTACCAAACATGTGAACCTAAAGGACACCACTACCACTTTACTTGATGCTAGTGACCTTGATTTTGATAATTGCACTCTTACCGAAGTTATTGATTTCCTTCACAAGATGTCTAGAGACCCCCGCACTAGCACACTTAACCTTGCCTTCACAGAGCATATCACTAATGCTCTCATCAAAGCTAGGGAGGAGAAACTTAGAGTAGAAGCCTCCATACCTAGAAAGCTAGAAGATGGTTGGGATCCTATGATAAAAATTAAATTGAATGACTTCTCTTGCTATGCATTATGTGATGTTGGAGCTAGTACCTCTGTTATGCCCAAAAGAATATATGATATGCTTAAATTGAAACCTTATGATTCTTGTTCTTTTGGTGTTCGTCTCGTTGATTCTTCCATAAAGAAACCTTTGGGGAGGATCGACGATGTTCTTATCGTTGTCAATGATAATTATGTTCCCGTTGATTTTACTATTATGGATATTGAATGTGATCCTTCTTGTCCAATTATTTTGGGACGTCCCTTTTGACGCACCGTTGGTGCTATCATTGACATGAAAGAGGGGAATATAAAATTTCAGTTTCCTCTCAAGAAAGGGATGGAACACTTCCCTCGGAAGAAGATCAAGTTACCTTTTGAGTCCGTTGTACGGGCTAGCTATTCTTTTACTCTTGATAAAACTTGATCTATATGCATTATGCCTAGCTTAAAGGCATAAAAGAAAGCGCTTTTGGGAGGCAGCCCACATAAATAAATTTATTTTGCTTTTGTTGTGTCTTGATGCTGTTACTACTGTAGCATCATCATTGTATCTTTACTCTCTAAATTATGTGCCAAGTGTAGCCTCTGATTGCTAGAAAGTTCAAAAGTTGTGAGGTGCTGTCCAGGAAACAGATTCTGTCCTTGGATAGAAAAATTCGTATAAAATCACCAGATCATCTTTTTGGTCTGAATTTTTTCGACAGCGTGCTCTATATAATTGTATTTCGTGCATCTGTTCTGAGTTTTTTGATTAGAGTTGCAGAAGTGCCCCGAACAAATCAATTACTACCTGCTGTTCTGTTTTTCACAGATTCTGTCCTGTTTTGCTTTTCCTTCATTTTGCAAACCAAGAGCTTGCTTTTTATTTGCAAAAACCTTTTGGCAATCTTGAGAAACAGTAGACCTTCAAGAATATCTTTATTTCCAGCAAGGTACAATTATTTTATTATGGGTACTAACCTCGCTAATCAAATTATGATGAGTTATGTATGAAGGGAGTTTTCAAGTGTGCGAGGGAAGACGATAAAAAGATTCAGGAGTGTCAAGCGCTCAAGCTTGGGGATGCCCCCATGCACCCCCAAGAAATATTCAAGGAGACTCAAGCGTCTAAGCTTGGGGATGCCCCCGTGCATCCCCTTCTCCATCAACATTATCAGTTCGTCTTTCGTTCCACTATATTTTAATCACTTCATGTGTTATGTGCTATGCTTGGAGCGTCTTGCTTTTAGTTTTCTTTAGTTTTTCATAACGAGTCGGAACTCAGCTTTCTTTATGTGGGAGAGAAACACGCTCCACTTCTACCTAGAACACAACATAGAATTTTCATGTCTATCCTTGATGTGTGTGTTCTTTGTCTTTTAATAGCTACTATCATGTTCAGCTCTTGGCTTTCATGCTTATCTTTTCAAGAGCTTTTGTTTAGTTGGTTGCTTGAACTCTCTTTAATTACCATGCTCACCTTATTAAGAGAGTTTGCTTCCGTTGCATTGGTTGATATGTCTATGATAAAGATGCTACGTGCATGATGGCGCTTAGTAGTTCATGTTTTCTTATGGTTAGTCTCAAATAGCTGGAGGGTTCCCAATGTGTTATTGGAGTACCAACATGATTTGTTTGCCTATGATGTGGTATGGTTTAGTAATATCTTCCTTCGAGAATTTATTTTGATTGACTTGGCGTATGCTCACGCATATTTAAGACTGTAAAGAAAGTCTGTCAAGCCTTGATGATCTTTTGTTTCTGAGTAGCGATATAACTATCATGCCTGATTCAATGTTGCTTTGTCGCTCTGCATGATTATGACCGTCATTGCTCTCTTGGTTGGTCGCTCCCAGTCTTTTGCTAACCTCCACCTGTACTAAGCGGACTGACTTCTTGTGCATCCACATCCTTTTAAACCAGTTATGCCATATGAGTCCACCATACCTACCTATATGTGGTATTTCACCGCCACTCCAAGTAAATTTACATGTGCTACCTTTAAAACCTTCAGTTTTTGCAATACATAGCTCATGGGAAAGTAGCTTAAAAACTATTGTGGTAAAGAATATGTTGCTTATGTATCTTATTTCTTATAAGTTGCTTGCTGAGCGGTAACCATGTTTCTGGGGACGCCATCAACTGTTACACTTTTGTTGAATATCATGTGAGTTGCTATGCATGTTCGTCTTGTCTGAAGTAAGGGTGATTTGCAATGGGTTGAATGGTTTGAGTATGCATATTGTTAGAGAAGAACATTGGGCCGCCAACCAAAGCCATGTATCATGGTGGAAGTTTTAGCTTGGACATTAATCCTCAATCTCTTATGAGAATATGCTTAAGCATTTAAGAGGAGTCCATTATCTATTTTCTATGTTGTCCCGGTATGGATGTCCTCAAGTTGAGATCTATCAAAAACGAGAAATCAAATGTGATCTATCTCCTTGGACCTTTGTACAGGTGACATAGAGGTACCCCTTTGTGACACTTGGTTGAAACATATGTAATGCAATGACAATCCATGGAAATCCGAGCTAATTAGGACAAGGTGCGAGCACTATTGGTATTCGATGCATGAGGCTTGCAACTTATAGGATGTCCTATGCATAACACATATGAAGTACTACTACCGTTGACAAAATTGTTTCTATGTTTTCAAAATAAAAAGCTCTAGCACATGAGTAATCCCTGCTTCCCTCTGCGAAGGGCCATTCTTTTACTTCTATGTTGAGTCTCCACCTTCTTTCTTCAAGCACCAACTATTGAGAGCATGATTGTCATTCTGAGTGTAATGTGCATTGTCCCAAAGTAGCATTGTCTTTTGCATGATTGTGATATCGTTTATTTTGAAATCATTGTATCTAGTCATCACTTAAACCTTGGAGGTGCCCCTGCATTTATGTTTTGCTTCACTAAAGGGGGCAAGCTAGATATCACTTTATCATATTTGCACATCATGTTCATTGCAAATCTATTTGATGTTTCAGTATCATATTGTAAAACTTTCAGTCCTTTGTGATTTTCTCATGAGGCAACTTAATTACTATAGATTCATTGTCTCAGTAAGCTTTTGTCATATGACTATGAAAAAGTCCTATATGGTTAATAGCATGTCACCACAGAAATTATTCTTGTTATCATTTACCTACTCGAGGACGAGCAGGAATTAAGCTTGGGGATGTTGATACGTCCAAAACGTATCTATGATTTCTGCTTGCTCCATGCCTCTTTTGGGTGATATTGCTATGATATTTATACACTTCCATACACTTTTGATCAAATTTGGACTAACCTATTAACTCAGTGCACCCCAGTGCCAGTTTCTGTTTTCGGCTGTTTTTGTATTTCAGGTTTTCACGTTACGAGAACTGCCAGGAAAAATCCAGAAAAATTATATAAAAAATCAGCGTTCCAGAAACTACCGTGCGCCCGAAGGACAGCCGGGGGGGGCCACCAGGGCTCCAGGCGCCTTGGCGGCGCGCCCCCCTGGGCCGCGCCGGGGGGGCGCCTGGGCCCCCCGAGGCTCCTCCGATGCCCCCCTTTGGCATATATTTAAAGCGTCTCCTGAAACCCTTGAGGGAGAAACTTTTTCGCAATCCCATCTCTGTTCCGCCGCCGCCGCTTCCAAGATCGGGAGCACCAGGAGAACTCTTCCCGGCACCCTGCCGGAGGGGAGGATCACCACCGGGAGCCTCTCCACCACCATGGACGCCTCCCGGATGAGTTGTGAGTAGTCTCCCTTGGACCATGAGTCCATGACCAGTAGCTATGTGATGTTCTCCTCCCGTTCTTGTGCTTCACTAATTAGTCCTCGTGAGCTGCCCTACATGATCGAGGCACATATGTAATCCTTATGCTGTTGCTATGATGAGTTTGCTGGGATCCGATGGATTATGAGATTATGTTCAGATTGTGCTTGAGTAATATATTTGATCTACCTCTTTTATATTTATGTTCGTAAGTAATTCTTGCATGTTCTTCGTTGTTATTTATTGCTTTGGCCAAGTAATAGGTAGTGACTCCAAGAGGGAACGTTATGCTTGATTGTGGGTTCATGCCCCTCGATGACTAGTTTGAGTGACAGAAACATGAGTCTAGGGGATGTGCTGTTGCCACAAGGGGGAAAACAACGGTGCTTGTGCCCGCGGGTGCAAGGACTGTTTACTTTACGCAAAGTTCTCTTAATGCAGTTGTCTGTTGCATTGAGTTTACACTATGGGTGGGACTCGCAACTTAATACCAGCGAGATGTTCTGGATAGATATCTCAAGGTGGATGATTAGTAGTAGATATTGATGGATTTCGGTCTACTTACTTTGGCGTACTGCCCATGCTTTGAACCTCAACCTTTCTTGCAATGTAGTCAGCATTGGTTTGCGCACATGGTCCTGTCAATTGCCCAGCTGTAATTCGTTTACCTCACATAGTTGTTTTATCGTCTTCTGGGAGAGAGACATCACTAGTGAACATCATGAGACTCCGGTCCATATTACCATCATTGATCACATCCGCTATTTACTTTTCGCTATTATTTACTATTGCAATTATATCTATCACTACTATCACTTGCGTTTAACCCTTTGTGAACTACAAGGCCGGAGGGATTGACAACCTCTCTGTACTCGTTGGGAGAAAAGTTATTTGTATCTGTGTGCAGGTCCACGTTGATTGCTAATATCTGGCGCCGTAGCAGTTGACACCTTCTTGTTGAACCTAGGAGTCTCTGGGGATTCGATCCTTGGTATCTTTGCCAAGGGAAAAACTTCCGCAACACTACATCTCACACCTTCCACTTGGGGTAACCAACGAGGGGCGAGAAGCCTAGCAGTGGTTCATCCGATGAAGATCATCGAGGAACACGTGGGAACCAACATGGGTATCCAGATCCCGCTGTTGGTTATTGACCGAAGAGTCGTCTCGGTCATGTCTACGTGTCTCCCGAACCCGTAGGGTCTACACACTTAAGGTTCGGTGACGCTAGGGTCGTAGAGATACATGCACGTGGAAACCCGAATGTTGTTCGGAGTCCCGGATGAGATCCCGGACGCGACGAGGAGTTCCGAAATGGTCCGGAGGTAAAGAATGATATATAGGAAGTCCAGTTTCGGCCATCGGGTGAACTCCGGGGGTCACTGGGAGTGTCCTGGGACCACCGGAGGGGTCCCGGGGGTCCATCGGGTGGGGCCACCCATCCCGGTGGGGCCCCTAGGCCGCAAGGGGAAGAGGGACAGCCCCTAGTGGGCTGGCGCACCCATATGGGCCCCCCTCCATGCGCCTAGGGTTGAAACCCTAGGGGGGCGCCCCCTATGCCTTGGGGGGCAAGTTTCCCCCCTAGGCCGCCGCCCCCCTGGAGATTAGATCTCCCAGGGCCGGCGCCCCCCCTGGCCCCTATATATAGTGGGGGGGAGAGGGCAGTCGCACCCCAAGCCTCTGGCGCCTCTCCCCCTCCCGTCACACTTCCTACTCCTCCGCAGGGCGCCGGCGAAGCCCTGCAGGATTTCCTGCTGCATCCACCACCACGCCGTCGTGCTGCTGGATCTCCGACGACCTCTCCTCCCCCGTTGCTGGATCAAGAAGGAGGTGACGTTGTTGTATAGGATGTGTGTTGAACGCGGAGGTGCCGTCCGTTCGACGCTAGGATCATCGGTGACGAAGAACGCGAAGAGTACGACTACTTCATCCGTGTTCCTTCGAACGCTTCCGCACGTGATCTACAAAAGGGTATGTAGAGGCACTTTAATATGCTCGTTGCTAGATGACTCCTTAGATTGATCTTGGTGAAAGCGTAGAAATTTTTTGAATTCTGCTACGTTCCCCAACAGTGGCATCTGAGCTAGGTCTTTGCGTAGCATCTTGCACGAGTAGAACACAAACGAGTTGTGGGCGTTGAGTTTGCTCAATTTTCTTACCGTTACTAGTCCAGTCTTGATTCGGCGGCATCGTGGGATGAAGCGGCCCGGACCGACCTTACGCGTACGCTTACGTGAGACTGGTTCCACCGACAGACATACACTAGATGCATAAGGTGGCTGGCGGGTGTCTGTCTGTCCCACTTTAGTCGGACCGGATTCGATGAACAGGGTCCTTATGAAGGGTAAATAGAAATTGACAAATCACGTTGTGGTTTTGGCGTAGGTAAGAAACATTCTTGCTAGAAAACCTATAGAAGCCACGTAAAAACTTGCAACAACAATTAGAGGTCGTCTAACTTGTTCTTGCAGCATGTGCTATGTGATATGGTATGGCCAAGAAGATGTGATGAATGATATATGTGATGTATGAGATTGATCATGTTCTTGTAATAGGGAATCACGACTTGCATGTCGATGAATTTGACAACCGGCAGGAGCCATAGGAGTTGTCTTAATTATCGTATGACCTGCGTGTCACTGAATAACGCCATGTAATTACTTTACTTTATTGCTAAACGTTAGCCATAGTAGTAGAAGTAATAGTTGGTGTGACGACTTCATGAAGACACGATGATGGATATCATGATGATGGAGATCATGGTGTCGAGCCGGTGACAAAGATGATCATGGTGCCCCAAAGATGGAGATCAAAGGAGCAAGATGATATTGGCCATATCATGTCACTTTATTTGATTGCATGTGATGTTTATCATGTTTATGCATCTTGTTTACTTAGAACGACGGTAGTAAATAAGATGATCTCTCACTAAAAATTTCAAGAATTGTGTTCCCCCTAACTGTGCACCGTTGCTAAGGATCGTTGTTCCGAAGCACCACGTGATGATCGGGTGTGATAGGCTCTAACGTTCGCATACAACGGGTGTAAGCCAGATTTACACAAGCAATACACTTAGGGTTCACTTGACGAGCCTAGCATGTACAGACATGGCCTCGGAACACGGAAGACCGAAAGGTCGAACATGAGTCGTATAGAAGATACGATCAACATGAAGATGTTCACCGTTGATGACTAGTTCGTCTCACGTGATGATCGGACACGGGCTAGTCGATTCGGATGATGTATCACTTAGATGACTAGAGAGATGTCAATCTGAGTGGGAGTTCATTAAAATTTGATTAAGATGAACTTAATTATCATGAACGTAGTCTAAATTCTTTACAATATGTCTTGTAGATCAAATGGCCCACGCTCATGTCACCCTCAACTTCAACGCGTTCCTAGAGAAATCCAAGCTGAAAGATGATGGTAGCAACTATACGGACTGGATCCGTAACCTGAGGATCATCCTCATAGCTGCCAAGAAAACTTATGTCCTAGATGCACCGCTAGGTGACGCTGCCGCCCCGGCAAACCAAGATGTTATGAACGCTTGGCAGTCGCGTTGTGATGATTACTCCCTGGTTCAGTGCGGCATGCTCTACAGCTTAGAATCGGGGCTCCAAAAGCGTTTTGAGCACCACGGGGCATATGAGATGTTCCAAGAGCTGAAAATGGTTTTCCAAGCTCATGCCCGAGTCGAGAGATATGACGTCTTCGACGCATTCTACAGCTGTAAGATGGAGGAAAACAGTTCTGTCAGTGAACACATCCTCAAGATTTCTGGGTTGCACAACCGCTTGTCTCAGTTGGGAATGAATCTCCCAGACGAAGCGGTCGTTGACAGAATCCTCCAGTCGCTCCCACCAAGCTACAAGAGCTTCGTGTTGAACTTCAATATGCAGGGGATGGAGAAGTCCATTCCCGAGGTGTATTCAATGCTGAAATCAGCGGAGGTGGATATCAAGAAAGAACATCAAGTGTTGATGGTCAATAAAACCACTAAGTTCAAGAAGGGCAAGGGTAAGAAGAACTTCAAGAAGGACGGCAAGGGAGTTGCCGCGCTCGGTAAGCCTGTTGCTGGGAAGAAGCCAAAGTATGGACCCAAGCCTGAGACAGAGTGCTTTTATTGCAAGGGAACGGGTCACTGGAAGCGGAACTGCCCCAAATACTTAGCGGACAAGAAGGACGGCAACGTCAAAGGTATATGTGATATACATGTTATTGATGTGTACCTTACCAGCGCTCGTAGTAGCTCCTGGGTATTCGATACCGGTGCAGTTGCTCATATTTGTAACTCTAAGCAGGAGTTGCGGAATAAGCGGAGACTGGCGATGGACGAGGTGACGATGTGCGTCGGGAATGGTTCCAAGGTCGATGTGATCGCCGTCGGCACGCTGCCTCTACATCTACCTCGGGATTAGTTTTAAACCTTAATAATTGTTATTTAGTACCAGCTTTGAGCATGAACATTGTATCTGAATCTCGTCTTATGCGAGATGGCTACTCATTTAAATCTGATTATAATGGTTGTTCTATTTATTTGAGAGATATGTTTTATGGTCATGCCCCGCTGGTCAATGGTTTATTTTTGATGAATCTCGATCGTGATGATACACATATTCATAGTGTGAATGCCAAAAGATGTAAAGTTGATAATGATAGTCCCACATACTTGTGGCATTACCGCCTTGGTCATATTGGTGTCAAACGTATGAAGAAGCTTCATGCTGATGGACTTCTGGAGTCTCTTGATTATGAATCATTTGACACGTGCGAACCATGCCTCTTGGGCAAGATGACCAAGACTCCGTTCTCCGGAACAATGGAGCGAGCAACCAACTTATTGGAAATCATACATACCGATGTGTGCGGTCCAATGAGCGTTGAGGCTCGTGGAGGCTAACGTTATGTTCTCACCCTCACAGATGACTTGAGTAGATATGGGTATATCTACTTGATGAAGCACAAGTCTGAGACCTTTGAAAAGTTCAAGGAATTTCAGAATGAGGTTGAGAATCAACGAGACAAGAAAATAAAGTTCTTACGATCGGATCGTGGGGGTGAATATTTGAGTCATGAATTTGGCACGCACCTTAGGAACTGTGGAATTGTTTCACAATTGACACCGCCTGGGACACCTCAACGTAACGGTGTGTCCGAACATCGAAATCGTACTCTGTTGGACATGGTGCGATCTATGATGTCCCTCACCGATTTACCGCTATCTTTTTGGGGTTATGCTTTAGAGACTGCCGCATTCACTTTAAATAGGGCTCCATCGAAATCCGTTGAGACGACACCATGAACTTTGGTTTGGCAAGAAACCGAAGCTGTCGTTTCTGAAAGTTTGGGGTTGCGATGCTTATGTCAAGAAACTTCAACCTGAAAAGCTCGAACCCAAATCGGAAAAATGCGTCTTCATAGGATACCCAAAGGAAACGATTGGGTACACCTTCTACCACAGATCCGAAGGCAAAGTCTTTGTTGCCAAGAATGGATCCTTTCTGGAGAAAGAGTTTCTCTCAAAAGAAGTGAGTGGGAGGAAAGTAGAACTTGATGAGGTGACAGTCACCCCTCCTGAACCGGAAAGTAGCGCAGCGCAGGAAATTGTTCCTGAGGTGCCTGCACCGACAAGGGAGGAAGTTAATGATGATGATCATGAAGAAACATATCAAGTTACTACTGAACTTCGAAGGTACACAAGGGCACGTTCCGCACCAGAGTGGTACGGCAACCCTGTCATGGAAATCATGTTGTTAGACAACGGTGAACCTTCGAACTACGAAGAAGCGATGGCGGGCCCGGATTCCAATAAATGGCTTGGAGCCATGAAATCCGAGATAGAATCCATGTATGAAAACAAAGTATGGACTTTGGTGGACTTGCCTGATGATAGGCACGCCATAGAAAATAAATGGATATTTAAGAAGAAGACAGACGCGGATGGTAATGTGACCATCTATAAGGCTCGGCTTGTCGCTAAGGGTTATCGACAAGTTCAAGGGATTGACTACGACGAGACTTTCTCTCCCGTAGCGATGCTGAAGTCAGTCAGAATCATGTTAGCTGTTGCCGCATTCTATGATTATGAGATATGGCAAATGGACGTCAAAACGGCATTCCTTAATGGCTTCCTCAAGGAAGAGTTGTATATGATGCAGCCGGAAGGTTTTGTCGATCCAGAGAATGCTAACAAGGTATGCAAGCTCCAGCCTCGATCTACGGGCTGGTGCAAGCATCTCGGAGTTGGAATATTCGCTTTAATGATGTGATCAAAGCGTTTGGCTTTATACAGACTTATGGAGAAGCCTGTATCTACAAGAAAGTGAGTGGGAGCTCTGTAGCATTTCTCATATTATATGTGGATGACATATTGCTGATGGGAAATGATATAGAATTCTTGGAAAGTGTAAAGGCCTACTTGAATAAGAGTTTTTCAATGAAGGACCTTGGAGAAGCAGCTTACATATTAGGCATCAAAATCTATAGAGATAGATCAAGACGCCTCATTGGTCTTTCACAAAGCACATACCTTGACAAGATATTGAAGAAGTTCAATATGGATCAGTCCAAGAAGGGGTTCTTGCCTGTTTTGCAAGGTATGAGATTGAGCAAGGCTCAGTCGCCGACCACGGCAGAAGATAGAGAAAAGATGAGTGTCATTCCCTATGCCTCAGCCATAGGTTCTATCATGTATGCCATGTTGTGTACCAGACCTGATGTGAACCTTGCCATAAGTTTGGTAGGGAGGTACCAAAGTGATCCCGGTATGGAACACTAGACAGCGGTCAAGAACATCCTAAAGTACCTGAAGAGGACTAAGGATATGTTTCTCGTTTATGGAGGTGACGAAGAGCTCGTCGTAAAGGGTTACGTCGATGCTAGCTTCGACACAGATCTGGATGACTCGAAGTCACAAACCGGATACGTGTATATTTTGAATGGTGGAGCAATCAGCTGGTGCAGTTGCAAGCAGAGCGTCGTGGCGCATTCTACATGTGAAGCGTTGTACATAGCTGCTTGCGAAGCAGCACAATAAGGAGTCTGGATGAAGGAGTTCATCACCGACCTAGGAGTCATTCCAAGCGCGTCAAGCCCGATGACTCTCTTCTGTGACAACACTGGTGCTATTGCCATTACCAAGGAGCCCAGGTTTCACAAGAAGACCAAACACATCAAGCGCCGTTTCAACTCCATCCGGAATTATGTTCAAGATGGAGGCATAGATATTTGTAAAGTGCATACGGATCTGAATGTTGCAGACCCGTTGACTAAACCTCTTCCACGGGCAAAACATGATCAACACCAGAACTCTATGGGTGTTCGATTCATCACAATGTAACTAGATTATTGACTCTAGTGCAAGTGGGAGACTGTTGGAAATATGCCCTAGAGGCAATAATAAAAGTATTATTATTATATTTCCTTGTACATGATAATTGTCTGTAATTCATGCTTGAATTGTATTGTACGGAAACAGCGATACATGTGTGAATATATAGACCACAATGTGTCCCTGGTAAGCCTCTAGTTACCAGCTCGTTGATCAACGGATGGTCACGGTTTCCTGACCATGGACATAGGATGTCAGTGATAACGGGATCACATCATTAGGAGAATGATGTGATGGACAAGACCCAATCCTGAGCATAGCACGAGATCGTATAGTTCGTAATGCATAAGCTTTTCAGTGTCAAGTATTTATTCCTTAGACCATGAGGTTGTGCAACTCCCGGATGCCGTAGGAATACTTTGGGTGTGCCAAACGTCACAACGTAACTGGGTGGCTATAAAGGTACGCATCGGGTATCTCCAAAAGTGTCTGTTGAGTTGGTACGAACCGAGACTGGGATATTGTCACTCCGTGTGACGGAGAGGTACCTCTGGGCCCACTCGGTAAGACATCATCGTAATGAGCTCAAAGTGACTAAGGAGTTGGTCACGAGATGATGGATTACGGAACGAGTAAAGAGACTTGCCATGACGAGATTGAACAAGGTATCGGGCATACCGACGATCGAATCTCGGGCAAGTACCGTACCGATGGACAAAGGGAATAACATACGGGATTGAGTGAATCCTTGACACAGTGGTTCATCCGATGAAGATCATCGAGGAACACGTGGGAACCAACATGGGTATCCAGATCCCGCTGTTGGTTATTGACCGGAGAGTCGTCTCGGTCATGTCTGCGTGTCTCCCGAACCCGTAGGGTCCACACACTTAAGGTTCGGTGACGCTAGGGTCGTAGAGATACATGCACGTGGAAACCCGAATGTTGTTCGGAGTCCCGGATGAGATCTCAGACGTGACGAGGAGTTCCACAATGGTCCGGAGGTAAAGAATGATATATAGGAAGTCCAGTTTCGGCCATCGGGTGAACTCCGGGGGTCACCGGGAGTGTCCCGGGACCACCGGAGGGGTCCCGGGGGTCCACCGGGTGGGGCCACCCATCCCAGTGGGGCCCCTAGGCCGCAAGGGGAAGGGGGCCAGCCCCTGGTGGGCTGGCGCACCCATATGGCCCCCCTCCATGCGCCTAGGGTTGAAACCCTAGGGGTAGGGGCGCCCCCTATGCCTTGGGGGGCAAGTTTCCCCCCTAGGCCGCCGCCCCCCTGGAGATTAGATCTCCCAGGGCCGGCGCCCCCCTGGCCCCTATATATAGTGGGGGGGAGAGGGCAGTCGCACCCCAAGCCTCTGGCGCCTCTCCCCCCTCCCGTCACACTTCCTACTCCTCCGCAGGGCTCCGGCGAAGCCCTGCAGGATTTCCTGCTGCATCCACCACCACGCCGTCGTGCTGCTGGATCTCCGACGACCTCTCCTCCCCCCTTGCTGGATCAAGAAGGAGGTGACGTTGCTGTACCGGACGTGTGTTGAACGAGGAGGTGCCGTCCGTTCGGCGCTAGGATCATCGGTGACGAAGAACGCGAAGAGTACGACTACTTCATCCATGTTCCTTCGAACGCTTCCCCACGCGATCTACAAAAGGGTATGTAGATGCACTCTAATATGCTCGTTGCTAGATGACTCCTTAGATTGATCTTGGTGAAAGCGTAGAAATTTTTTGAATTCTGCTACGTTCCCCAACACTTCCGAGGCCGGGCATGACCCTGGAAAGTGTGTCCGGCCAAATGGGATCGAGCGTGCTGGGTTATGTGATGCACCCCTGCAGGGAAGTTAATCTATTCGAATAGCTGTGTCCCTCGGTAAAAGGACGACCCGGAGTTGTACTCTGACCTCATGACAACTAGAACCGGATACTTAATAAAACACACCCAGATAAGTTCCAGATATAACTCGGTGGTCGCTCTCTCACAGGGTGATGTGCGGGAGGATCGCCGAGCAGGTTTATGCTATACGTTGTTACTTGGTGAACTTACCATCTATTCTATTCTACTACTGCAAGACGGAGGCTGCGAGATGCGAGGATACTTGTTACTTCCAGCTACTCTCATCTACTGCTGCAAGATGGAGGTGGCCAGAAGCGTAGTCTTCGATTGGATTAGCTATCCCCTTCTTATTCTTGCATTCTGCAATTTAACCCACATATATTACCCCTTTACACAGATACCATTGCATATGTAGTGTAGATCCTTGCTTGCGAGTACTTTGGATGAGTACTCATGGTTGCTTTGCTCCCCTTTTTTCCCCTTCTGTTCCTTCTTCTCGGATGACGCAACCAGATGATGGAGTCCAGGAGCCAAAGGATCCCGATGATGTTTCTACATGGAGTTCGGCTTCGAGGAGTAGTTAGGAGGTCCCAGGCGGAGGCCTTGCCTTTTCGATCGTTGTTACATTTGTGCTAGCCTTCTTAAGGCAAACTTGTTTAACTTATGTCTGTACTCAGATATTGTTGCTTCCGCTGACTCTTGTGTTTCGAGCTTATGTATTCGATCCCTCGAGGCCCCTGGCTTGTAATACAAAGCTTGTATTATTTTAATTTGTGTCTAGAGTTCTGTTGTGATATCTTCCAGTGAGTCCTTGATCTTGGTCGTACACATTTGCGTGCATGATTAGTGTACGGTCAAATCGGGGGCGTCACAATCCAACACATATCAGCGGCTGGATTGCCCGACGTGCACATGTCGGGCAGGCATGCATCGTCCACAAAGCAGTTTCGATAAAAAAGTGGTGGAGTTGGCTCTCATGCAAGAGCCAGCCTCTATGCGTGCTCCTAGGTAAATGCATTTAATGAGAGGAAAAAGATAGAGAGAAAGTGAGAAAAATATGTAACCTTATAGCCAACTCTATTGTATTAGTTGTTAATAATGCTAATTCTTGATGACATGTCATGTTTATATAGCCAATAGCCGGCTATACTATTAACCATGCTCTTATGGTTAGAGCGGAACCCTCGCAATGAAGAGGTCGCGGGTTCAAGCCTCCGTGCCTGCACCTTTTAGTAACGGCGGCAGTGTGCTGTCATCGCATCCCTTCCTAGAGGTGTTGTCCGGGGTGCAAGGCTGCAAGGTTGGCGCTTCTTGCCTGTTTGTGGGCCGATGTGGCAGCTTCATGTACATCTTCTTCCGCCGGTCTTCTACCTTCCGGCGGTATGGCACCCTTTGAATGGCGTGCTGGCAGGCTCTGCAGGAGTAGGCGATGGCGATGGCCATCGATGATGGTGTTGCTTGTGTTCTGACGTTCGGCCTTGTCAATTCAGGCTGGGGTCCCTCTTCTATTTTTTTGGGTTTGCTTGTATTGTTGTTAGGTTGTGAGTTGTCCAAGAACTTTGTATCTTTGCCCTTTTCCTTGTAAGTTGTTCGTTTGTAATGCTAGTCGGTTGATGTTTTTGTCAATTCAAAGCGGGGCTAGGTTCAAGCCTTATCTTGGACTCGGCCGTCACCTTTTCTCTAAAAGAAGTAATCAAGTATATCAACATGTGTTTTTATCGCTGAATATCAGTGAGTACCATCAAAGAATTTAGAAGGCTTTATACAAAAGGATGGGACATTTTGTAAGCGCAAAAACCAGGACGGGTCGTGCATAGTTGAGATATGTTTCCGAACCTGTGATCCATAGAGAGCATCCCTCACCAGGAACCATCCAGGAGCCCTTATGGCAACAAAGTCAACGCAATTCGGAATCAATCTCAACAAAGGAGCACATTGAATTAGTGTTCAAAAAAAGGAGCACCTTGACTTGTCATTATATCAGGCTAATGTAAATATGACAAAAAATAACATCTGGATAAAATGTAATCAACAAAGGATATTTCATAAAATGGGTGATTATTATTTTTTTTGCAAGAAAAATGGACAATTATGTAAGTGTACTTCCATACCAACAATGGACAATTCAGCTCTCATACCAACAATGGACAAAATATTTTTGCGAGATAAAAAATAACATTCAGCTTTCAGCTTAGTGTACTTTCATACCAACAGGCAACCTTTACCTAGGACTAGGCTGAAAGCTGAATTTAGCTTCTTAATTATTAGAGCAGCTTAACCATCAAGTCAATTTGGCAATTAAAATTACACATTAGATAGAACAGATATTTTTCTGCAACAATACAGAAACAATTATCCCGTCGAGGGAACTGGGATAAACCATCCACTGCGATATTAGATACCTCATACCTAAGTTGTTCCATACAAGGTTTTGGATCTCGGGTAGACTTTTTCTTCTCGCGGGGCACCGAAATTCACGGTTACTGCGGTAACCACAAAGTACAGGAAAAAAATCGTACAAAATTTAAAATGTGAATTCAATTTTTTTTTTATCATACTATACGTTAGAACTGAACTCATCTTCAACAGCACTCCCGTTCTAGCGCATTGGGTCATATCTATCCTTCTCTTGCCATCAGTTCGAGGTTTTGAATCTCTCCGTGGCCATATTTTTTTTCTCACCTCCCTTTTTTACACTGAAAAAGGGCGGTAAAAGACGCACGGATAATACTCGAACCCGTGACCACACGAATCTATGCGGCGTTTCAGGCTAAAACTCTTTCAGGAGCAACAGGAGCCATTGCACGTGATGGTCGAGGGAGGTTCATAGCAGCAGCAACGTGGTACCTTCCTCATATTGCTAGTGTTGACTCAGCGGAGACAATAGCACTACGAAATGGCCTATACCTAGCTGGTAGAATTGGATGCAAGAAGCTACAAATTGAGTCAGACAATAGCTTTATTGTGGAATCGGTCTGAACCCAGACGATTATGTTGGACCAAATACGGCTATGGTAATGGAGTGCATGCAATTTGCCCTTGACTTTGCAATGGTTCATTGCTCACAGTGTCTTTGTGAAGCAAATGAGGTGGCTCATGGAGGAAAATATTATATGAGACCAGGTCTCATATAATGCACGTGAGACCCATCCTGATGGATGACACGTGGCATTCATAAATCACAAAGCATCTAATCTCTTCCTCCTGATTTCAGGTGGGGGTGGGGTGGGTGCTTTGTGATTTGTGAATGCCACGTGTCATCCATCAGGATGGGTCTCACCTGCTAATCCGTGAGACCTGGTCTCATAGAAATTTTTTCCGCTCATGGATCAGCACAAAATTCTTTTAATCAAAAAAATTCCATGTTCTGGGAATCTACTATCCTTGACTTTATTTCTCATGCTATTGTAAATGACATGTCTATATTTGCATGTCAGGCGACATTGGGCAGCATGCACAGCTTATTATGGGCTGGTGATTAAAGCGCGTGATTTCGGGGGATATTATTGCAGTTAAAAAATGGTAAAGGAGCATTTGTGGGGAGATATTATTCCAGTTAAAATATACCCGTTTTCTATCCTTATGGCTTGTTTCCAAACCACAGCGTAGGTAGTAAATGATAAATAAATAAATAGAGAAAATTGTGGATTGTTTCCTACCACCGTATTTATTTCACTACAAATAGGCGCCTAGTCCATCCCTTCTTCCTCGCCCAACAGAACTCCATTCGTAGCTGATCTAGACATGGCGACCAAGCTTACGGCAATAGCCATTTTCGTGCTCCTCCTCACCTTTGGTGAGTCCAGCGACAGGGCTGAACCTCCATCTTCTCGTAAGTACTAGTGCTAGATTTACCAAGTTGAATTGAGACTCTGTGAAGTCTGAACCACCTCATATCGCTTGTTATTTCCCGCAGAAGAGAATGATTTTGATGTGAGTTCATATGCGGTTCACTGGGACCCAGATCATGCACCATCTGGTAAGGACAGCTTGTGCTACCTTATCAAGTACTAGTGGTTGGGGGGAAGTGCATGAATGAACCCGGGTACATATGAACCCACTTTGAAAAACATATTTCTAAATGCCAAAAAAATCTGAAAAAGGTTGCACGGGTACGTCTTCATGTTCTATGTGTGTGCATGAAGTTTCACGGAAAAAAAACTTTTATTGTGGCCTGTGCAAAAAAGACAAAAAATTGTGTCGTGAAACGCTATTTAGAAGCATTGGAATTTGTCTTTTTTACGTAGGCAAACCAAAAAGACATTTTTCACAAAACTTTGTGCCGCGCACACCCATTTGCTAACATGTATGCATAAAATTTTCTGTTATATTTTTTGACATTTCAAATCATGCTTAAAATACATTTTTTGAAAAGTGGATGCATATGCCCATGGGTTCAGATGGTGCCCTCTCAGTGGTTGGGGCGCTAACATGTGGCGCCGCTTAAGAAAAACTATGTGCAAGTTTTCAATAAAAAAACATAGAGTCCTCGTCTCCGTCTAAAAAATATCCCAGTAAAAAAATTCTCATATTCATCTAAAAAAGTAAAAAGAAAAAATACCACCTTAGCCTACCAGCGAGTGCCACTTTGCATAACACTTCATTTAAAAAATACCAGAGGTCTTCACCTCCATCTAAAAAGAAAAACATACATTTGAAAAATAATGCATACCTTCATGTAACAAAATTCAAAAGATTTCTCGCCGCGGCCAATCTGCCTGCGCCACGTGGCATAGCTGGTTGGTCATACTTCATGCGTAGCTTAATGGGTTTAATAGTAGAATGTGCTTCTCAGTCAACTCACATTTTGTTATTTCCTCCAGAAGAAAAAGGTTTTGGTGAAAGTTCTTATGCTGTACACTGGGATCCAGATCACACACCTTCAAGTAAGTGCTCGTGCTGCCTTATCAAGTTGACAATGTGGTATGTCTGAACCATCTCATAGCTAGTGTGTTATTATTCACTATAGAAAACGGTTTTGGTGAAAGTGCTTACGCGGTACATTGGGATCCAGATCACTCACCTTCAAGTAAGTACCTAGCTATGCTATCTGTACAAGTTGAGAACCTGTTGGTTTAGACTTTAGAATCAGCTAAGATTTCGTTATTTTCTGTAGAAGAAAATGGATTCGGTGAAAGTGCTTATGCGGTGCATTGGGATCCAGATCACGCCCCTTCAAGTAAGTACATATATATGCTATCTGTACCAAGTCAAGGATTATTGTGAATGAACTTGCTAGAGTAATTAGGTGCAAGCTGGCTGGCTGGCGTGTAGTCGTACTAGCTAGTTGGCTATGAGGTATGTTTTGCTCGTGTCAGGTTCAAATTGAATAGAGTTTGTACTGGTAGATGTCAAGTCCGGTCAGGTTTTGTTAGACGTGTCCAACTCTAGTAGGCTACATGTTGCGTTTTGATTTTCGGTTTGAGATTTTTTTCGCCCTAGGCCGAGATGACCGAATTTCGGCCATTTTCAAAAAATTCGGCTGAAATTTGACCAAATTTTGACTGTAATTTGATTTAAATTTGACAAAATTTGAGCAATTTTGGCCTAAATATACTTTTCGCCTCAGGCCGAGATGGCCGAAATCCACTTTTTGCGGCCGAAAATCAAAACATGTGTCTATAGCTTGATGAGTCTAGGTATTCTTACACGTCGTTTTCCCATCCGACTAGGTCTAAGTCTGTTATCTAGGGCGTGTATATACGCATGCGCGTCATGCTATGAGACTGTAATCGTGGAGAACAAAAAGAAGAAATAAATAGAAACTTTAGGGTGTGAGATATAGCCTTGGCCAAAGTTTTTGCATGCGTGTGCGCGTGCAATTTTATTTGATCGATCCTATGGTTGAAACTCAACAGAACTCATATGTTATTTCCTGCAGAAGAAGGGTTTGATGAAAGTGCTTATGCGGTACATTGGGAACCAGATCATGCCCCTTCAAGTAAGTACTAACGCTAGCTGTACCAAGTTGAGACTGTGTGAAGTTGGAATCACCTCATATAGCTTTTTATTTCCTGCAGAAGAAAACGGTTTCGATGAGAGTGCTTATGCGGTACATTGGGACCCAGATCATTTACCTTCAAGTAAATACCTATATCTGTACAAGTCGAGCATGTGTTAATTATATGAATCAACTCATAGTTTGTTATTTCACGCAGAAGGAAATGGATTTGCTGAAAGTGCTTATGCGGTACATTGGGATCCAGATCGTGCCCCTTCAAGTAAGTACTGGTACTACTTTATCAGGTTTTGGATATGGCAAGTCTGAATCATATATCACATGTCTTATTTCCTATAGAAGACAAGGGTTTTGTTGAAAGTGCGTATGCAGTACATTGGGATCCAGATCATGCACCTTCAAGTAAGTACCTGTACTACCTTCTCAAGTTTTGAATATGGCATGTCTGAATCATATATCATATATGTGTTTTTTCCAATAGAAGACAAGGGTTTCGGTGAAACTGCTTATGCAGTACATTGGGATCCAGATCATGCACCTTCAAGTAAGTACTAATGCAATCTTTACCAATTCAAGATGGTGTCAACTGTCAATCAACACATGGTTTATTATTATTATGTAGAAGAAAATGGTTTTGGTGCAAGTGCTTATGCGGTACATTGGGATCCAGATCACTCACCTTCAAGTAAGTACCTTTGCTATCTGAACCAAGTCGCAAAAGTGTTAGTTGTGAATGAACTCATAGTTTGTTATTTTCCGCAGAAGCAAATGGTTTTGATGCAAGTTCTTATGCGGTACATTGGGATCCAGATCATGCTCCTTCTCGTAAGTACTAGTACTAGATTTACCAAGTTGAGATTGGGTGAAGTCTGAATCACCTCATGTAGCTTGTTATTTCCTGCAGAACAAAACGGTTTTGATGAGGGTGCTTATGCGGTGCATTGGGATCCAGATAATTCACCTTCAAGTAAGTACCTATGCGTGTACAACTTGAGCATGTGTTAATTGTGAATCAACTCATAGTTTGTTATTTCCTGCAGAAGGAAATGGGTTTGGTGAAAGTGCTTATGCGGTGCATTGGGATCCAGATCATGCCCCATCAAGTAAGTACTTGTTCCACCTTATCAAGTTTTGCATATGGCAAGTCTGAATCATATATCACATATTGTTATTTCCTACAGAAGAAAAGGGTTTTGGTGAAAGTGCTTATGCAGTACATTGGGATCCGGATCATGCCCCTTCAAGTAAGTACTTATTCAATCTTTACCAATTCAAGATTGTGTCAATTGTGAATCAACTCATGGTTTATTATTGTCTGTAGAAGAAAACGGTTTTGGTGCAAGTGCTTATGCGGTACATTGGGATCCCGATCACTCACCTTCAAGTAAGTACCTATGCAATCTGAACCAAGTCGCAAAAGTCTTAGTTGTAAATCAACTCATAGTTTGTTATTTTCTGCAGAAGAAAATGGTTTTGGTTCAAGTGCTTATGCGGTACATTGGGATCCAGATCATGCCCCTTCAAGTAAGTACTTGTTCCACCTTATCAAGTTTTGCATATGGCAAGTCTGAATCATATATCACATATTGTTATTTCCTACAGAAGAAAAGGGTTTTGGTGAAAGTGCTTATGCAGTACATTGGGATCCGGATCATGCCCCTTCAAGTAAGTACTTATTCAATCTTTACCAATTCAAGATTGTGTCAATTGTGAATCAACTCATGGTTTATTATT
>LR738714.1:13697733-13736472 GCA_902687465.1 Secale cereale | reverse complement strand
CACTCACCTTCAAGTAAGTACCTATGCTATTTGAACCAAGTCGCAAAAGTCTTAGTTGTAAATCAACTCATAGTTTGTTATAGCAAGTCTGAATCATATATCACATATTGCTATTTCCTACAGAAGAAAAGGGTTTTGGTGAAAGTGCTTATGCGGTACATTGGGATCCGGATCATGCCCCTTCAAGTAAGTACTTATTCAATCTTTACCAATTCAAGATTGTGTCAATTGTGAATCAACTCATGGTTTATTATTTTCTGTAGAAGAAAACGGTTTTGGTGCAAGTGCTTATGCGGTACATTGGGATCCCGATCATTCACCTTCAAGTAAGTACCTATGCAATCTGAACCAAGTCGCAAAAGTCTTAGTTGTAAATCAACTCATAGTTTGTTATTTTCTGCAGAAGAAAATGGTTTTGGTGCAAGTGCTTATGCGGTACATTGGGATCCAGATCACTCACCTTCAAGTAAGCATATGTGCAACCCTTAGCAAACTTAATGTGCTCGAACTGAATCATCTCACAATGTTTTATTTCCTAGAAAACGGTTTTGGTGATTCTGCTTATGCTGTACATTGGGATCCAGACCATGAACATTCAAGTAAGTACTTGCGCTACTTTACCAACTTTAGCAAGTGTTCAGGCTGGATAAAAGCTCTTATATAGTTTGTTTATATATATATGTATTAAATCTCCAAAATTAACTTCTGCATGTCGATCTTTCTGATAAACTGATATTATGTTTCAATCCATAACTATGCAGCTTCTGCTGTTCCTGAAGCACAAGCCAAACGGCAGCAGATCAAAGTTCAAACTGGCATGTTGTTCTTGAAGAAGAATCTGCGCGTTGGCACTGTACTGCCGCAAGGGACCATGTTTGGACGAGCTGGTTCGCCAAAGCCTGTCGATTCCGTCTCTACTCCATTGGAGTCAAAGTACTTGGCAACCATCCTTTCAGATTACAAGATACCTCATGACTCGATAAAGGCAAAGCAGGTAGCTGACACCCTTCGTTCATGCGGCAAGCCAGCCCACAAGGGGGAGCCTCACATGTGCTTCTCCTCCCGTGAAGCCATGGCCAGGTTCGCCGCCAAAGCATTAGGAGTCGGCGGCGCACGAGCGGCCATTACAAGAATTCATGGGCATGAGACCCCCGACTCCACGTATGTTGTGGCACAGATCGCCCAAGCCAGCGATAATGCGGTGCCATGCCACCCTATGGATTTCCCCTATGAGGTCTTTTATTGCCATCGGCCAAGGGAGGTGCAGTCTTTGACGGTGCAACTCAAGGGCTTGAAAGATGGAACACCGGGCGTGACGGCAACAGCCATGTGCCACATGAACACTTCTGATTGGGACGAGCGGTACTTTGAGCTGTTAGGCGGGGAGCGTGGTGAACCTATTTGCCACTACATGCCTACCAATTACATCATGTTCTATTAGATATATTTATTAAAGTTCCTGCTAAACAATGTATAATCATCTTGTTATCTGATCAATAAAGTGTGCTGAGTGGGTGGCTTTTGTTTAAAAAAATTGTAGCTGGAACAGAGAAAGGTGTGACAGAACAAAAAACAGTAACTCAGTAGTACTCCCTCCGTCCCGAAATACTTGTCGAAGAAATTGATAAAGATTGATGTATCTAGAACTAAAATACGACTAGATACATCCATTTCTCCGACAAGTATTTCGGGACGGAGGGAGTATAAAAAATCAGGTAATGTCAGAAGGGGATGAGCCTTCCACCCGATTTGGTTCAGTATAAAAGATAATAATCTCATGTGTTCCCTTCATATTTGCATCTGATTTGGTTACATAGTGCCTTTAGCCAACATTCTGTTAGTCTAGGGTATTAGCAGGTGAACGTTTTTAATAGCTTATTAGTTGCTTTTGGTCAGCAAATCTACATCGAACTGTGGCATCAGAATGTTCAGATCCATACAAAATGTTGAAGATGACATAAAGCATTCTGAGATTGCGTAAATACAAAACAGGGGTTGGAGAAAAATAATGCTGTATTTTTATCATAGGTAATAATACTGTATTCAATAATATTACTGTATTTTTATCACGGGTAATAATACTGTATTCAATAATATTACTGTATTTTTATCACGGGTAATAATACTGTATTCAATAATATTACTGTATTTTTATCACGGGTAATAATACTGTATCTGAACAGAGAAAAATAAAACCAAGAATCACATGTTTCTTTATTTGATGATGACAATCCATCCTTCCACTGTTTTTATCACATATAACAAATAGGTAATTTTATCTTATAATATTTGTGAGTATATATCACAGGGAACTTCAAGTATTTATAGAAAAACAAGAGATGATATAAGGGCAAAAACCGGACCAAATGAGACGTCCTTTGGTGAGATCTACTTTCAAACCTGTGATGTACAGATACCATGTGAAAATCAAGTTATAATCTGCTTTCAGAACCATTTCTTTTATTGAGAGCTGCATAAACATTCCACTTAGAGAAAATGGTTACTGGAACAACATACATGTAAAAAATGACTAGTGAAATTCAGAAGTGATCATTGGGCAGGATCATAAGTGGAAACTGAGGAGATTGCACAAACATGTCAGCTAAGTACAGCAAGTTTGATACGTAACATGTTCTCTGGACTGGAGGCAATGCTCCACTTGGGCTTGGAACAAATCCATATATTAGCTGTACATGAAACCCAATGGCTATTCGTTGGCGTATTTACAGTTCGATTCTTGTCAAGTTAATTGCTAGGTATGCATTTCGTACCTGCGACCGCAATGGTCGGCGACAGGTTCCAGTTTGAGCGGCTTGGTAACCTCCCTCTGTAACATGTTGGTGGCTGTATATGTTGATGCAACTCGCTGTGCTCGAGTGTAATGTAATTTCAGACGACTTTGTTGTGGGCACGGACTTGTCGCCGGAGAAGCTCGTGTTCAGCTGGACTGTTACTCTGAGTGACTCATATGGGAAGGCTGGACCCAAGTGGCTGCTAATTTAGTCTACTGGAGTTTAGATTTCCTTTGCTTGGTGACTGGTGACAGAGGTGCTAATGTGAGAAAACTTAGCAATGCCATACAACAGCCAAGAGGCCTTCTTTTGCATACTGGGCTTGTGATGTACACAGTATTGTATTGTGATGTATACTACTCCCTCCGTTCCTAAATATTTGTCTTTCTAGGCATTTCAACAAGTGACTACATACGAAGCAAAATGAGTGAATCTACACTCTAAAACATGTCTACATGCATTCGTATGTTGTAACCATTTGAAATGTCTAGAAAGACAAATATTTAGGAACGGAGGGAGTATGTTTCAATCCACCTAGTTTTGGCAGAATTGTTATTCGCAAAGCATGGACTGCAAGTGCATATCTAAAACACCATTCATTGATATATGAAAGAAAAAAAATTCGGACAGAATTGTTATTCACAAAGCAATGATCGAAAATGCAACATTCACTCATCACATAATCACTTATTGACTCATTACTAATCACAACTTAACATAAATGCAAGGTAAGAAGACAGCAGCCAAGGTAAAGCCAACATTGCCGGATGCCATTGAAAATCTGATCATCTTCATCTCCACGGCTTTGCTGTGCAATATCCTTCTTATCATGTTCTTCAACCTTCCCTTCCAGCTCTTCTATCCTCCCATCCCAAAATGCTAGCTCGGCCTCCAGTTGAGTCCTGTTCTTACATGACTGCTGTACAATCTTCTCCTCTTCGATGGCGCTGACCGGCAACTTGAGCTTTGCCCCCTCCACGAAAATTTATTTGGAGCTGAAGAAGATTGCAGAGGTCATCATATATGAATTTATTTGGGACTGTATTAAACTTAAACATGTGTGATGACTTAGAAGACTAAGGATCAAGGTGACCTTCTAATGATACGAGAAAGTTAGTAGAACATGACAAAAGTGCATCACTGAAGTTTGTATTGAATATGAATAAACATTGCAAGTCGACATGAAGAAAAAATTCCTTGACCGATAAACGATAATTGCTCCATCCCTAAACTACACTAGGTTTTCCTTTACTACTGCTAACTGGGAAAGCAATACAAAAACATTAGGGTTCAGTCAAAGAGCCATACTAAATGCAGAACAAAACGAAAAACTACTTATCAGAATATGAGTGAATTTGCACACACAGGCACATAGGCCAGATGCTGGAATAAGTTTACTTTTGATTTCAGAAACTATTTCACTGATTTTCCTCTCATCGACACAGACAATAACTAACAAATTGCTACGGTAGGATAAAAGGGAGAAAGAACAAAGGGAGTATTTATACCATCAAACTGCATGGTTTTATAAGTATACAAATGAGCTGACAGGTTGTTTCAGAACAAATCACTGCAAAAGAACAACATATTTAACATGACAACCGCAAACTACTACTTCCAGTGATTCATCTAGTGGTAAATAAAAGGCAGATATCTAGTTACGAGAATATGCACAGCATCCTGTCATAGGCCAGTGATATAACTGATAACAGCTAAGTGACGGAACTGAATAAAAACTTAAACTGAATGGATTATTAGTAACAAAAGTGAAACTGAAGCAGAGTAAATGGGGATCGTGTTGTACATATCATTCTATAAAGATGTGGAGTTGTTTCAACTGAAACTTTTGCAAGCCTTTTGTGTATACTGAATGTAGCAGCTAGCTCAAAGAGATCGTCACTATCAGACGGCAGTATGCACCTAATTAGCAACTATGCCATAATAATTGGAGTGCCTAAACCCGCATAATCAAATCCCCCTTTTTTAAACGATATGGAGTTAGCAGCTAATTATACTCGGTGAGTATGTATTTTCGTCACTAGGTGTTAAGAGCTCTAAACAAAAGCATCAGGATAGAGAGAGTTAATTCAGCATCAGGATAGCATTTTTATTAACATCAGTTCTATTTTTCAAAAGCTCCAGCCTGTAAGCTTAAATGCCCTCATATTGCAGACTGACATGTTTCCATTTCATAGTTGCATTCCAGTAAAACAAATACCTGATCATCCAAAGAGAAAGGTGTGCTTCACACACAAGCACAAACTACACAAAGTATAAAACGAACTTTCACAGTTCATGCATAAGCTCAATCATACCTGACCGTGTAAAATCAACAACCACTTGTGTCAAGAAAAAAATAAAATCCACTAAGTGACATTCTTAAAAAAAACAAGTATTAACAATCGCATGCATAAGTTTCAGAATAAAACAACCGCATACATAAAGTTTCAGAAAATAAAATCGCATAAGTTCAGCGAAAACGGCTCATAAGCTTGAGGTTCACAGCTCAAAGGTAGGCAGTGAAAAATTACACCAAAATTTAAGAAATGAGAAGCTAAAATTTCAGGTTTGCGGTAATATTTCAGGACAATGAAGTGGTCAACATGATAACAAGGCTATGCACTTTCAACTCTTATATACACGTTTTGTTCTTTTGTACATATTACACCATGTAATATTACACCACTAACACCATCTTAATGCACAACTGATTTCAAGACATCTTAATGCAAGCATTATCTATGTCACTAAACTAGTATACTGTTAAAATGGCATAAAGAATCAATCATATACTAACACCATCCCGCAGCTATACCAAACAGTCAATGAGTAGTGCACCTTGCAAAACTATGTAACCCAAACAAAAGCAATATACAAATCATCTGAAGGCCAAAAGGCAAACCTTGCAGGATTATCCTTGAGCGCAGGGAATATGGGCGGCCAAATCATCTTAAGAGGATGGATATCACCCAACTGCACCTCTTCTTCTGCCATGACGTACACTTTACGCAACTGCATGCTCTTGACATCTAATTGAAGTGCGCATCGACCCATCTGCAAGAACATCAACTCAGCATAGTTCCCCACATGCTTTATCCGGAGAGGAGAGGCGGACTCATGCCCAACCCTGTAACCTGGAATCCACATATTAGCAACCATCTCCCGCAAACAAATGGTGTCTACCAGCAACCAGTTGTCCCCCTTGTGGAGCCAAATGTGGAGCTGAAGCTTCTTTGCATGGATGAGATACAGACCAGAAGCATCCTCAGCCTGTGCCAACATGGTATCTCTATCGCCATACTCCACCCCTTGTGGGAGCTGAAACATAGAGATGCTCGAGGCAGTCAAATCAAAGACAACAATGTCGCTCCGGGCGCTTGCTATGTAGATTTTATTGTTGGCGAGCACAGCTTTTGGTTCCCGTCGCGGATCAAGGAGCTGGTCTGTGTCCAAGGTAAGATACGTGCGCCACACACCATCACCATGTCGCCACATATGTACGTGCACTGTCGATTTTGTTCTCTGCATGTTAGACACGACCGACACATGCAACAAGGACAAGTCATTGACTTCTTCTACCGAGAAGAGATCATTCATCGTGCGGTAATAGTCATCCTGGATTTCAACGTGTGGGAATGGTGGGACGACAGTCAGGCTTCTCTCACGACATGATGGATTGTGCACCCCAACTGTAAATTTGCTGCGGTTGACCTGGTCATACAAGCTGATGAAGACTCTGCCATTCCGGGAGCAGAGGAAGTTGGCCGGCGCGCCGTGGTAGGCTTCCCAATTGTAGCCCACCAGAGAGCGGACGATGGCATCAAGCTCTTGGGGCTTATTTAGCAAACTGAAGAAGCGAATAGAATCCATTTTGTGATCCTCTTTGTCCTCGAGGTAGAAGCCGAGGAGGCAGGGCGGGTGGCGCTCGCAGAAACGGCGGAGGAAGGCGGGTTCAGAAGCATGATGGTACCAGCGCTTGCAGACGAGGGCAGCACGGACAAGGGTGGTGGGGAAGCCGACGCGGATAATGATCTCCCTGAGGAGGTCATCGACGTCGAGCACCTTTGATACCTTTCCAGCACATGCAGACATCACATAAGAATTATTCTTGGAGATCAACAAACGTCTGTGATAAGAAGTACAAACAAACAATCAAGAATAAGATGGGCCGAACCTTGCTGGCTTGGTCAGGTTCTGGCATTGTATCAAGATGAAATTTCTGGGGATTTAGAACTTCCTTCAGATCCCAAGGTTTCCCTTTATCAGACTTTTCTTCTGAAATTCTCAGCTTTTTATCTATGCTTCCACATGCTGAATCACCGCCATTCTGTCATTATCATGATTAAGTTAGATGATGCTTAGATTGTTGTTGATAAGATTTACATAGAGGCGTTAAAACATATGAAACTAGTCAAAGTCTTTTTTTTACTTCTAGATCGGCATGGATCAGCTTACCAGTATAGGAGATGGCTTTGCAAGATAGTTCCGGTCTAAGTGATCAGTTCGGCCAATGTTAGGAGAGATGCCCGCGACAACAGGAGCACCTGAGACCTATTAATTTAATAGAAAATTTCTGAAAACTATACCCGCAACCTGTCCTGACAATAGAAGGACGGAAAATATGTGCTTACCTTCATCGCAGAAGCTTCATATGGCGATCTGAACACTTCGGAAGGCAGGTTAGCAAAAGACAGTAAAGATTTGAGCCCATCAGTATTTGCAATTATCTTAAAGCCACTGTCTACTGTAGTAACAGCAAGAAGATTGCCTTCCTTATTGAATCTTAATCGTGGAAAGCTCTATTAAAATGTACAGAGGTTAGATTGCTACAAATGAGAAAAAAGGTTGATAATATAATAGGGAACAGACACTAACTGGCAAGGCTCCGCCAGCTTCAATGCAGGCCAGCATGTTGGTGTTATCAACATCCCAAAACTTAATTTGATTATCTTCGCCAGCAGCTAAAATGTGATTCTGAGCTATATCAAACTGCACGACACCCTGCACTACACCAGATGGTTTTTTACGAAATCCAGAATATGACCTCTTGACAGATCCTTCACTTTGGTTCCACTCGACCAAATGTGAGTCTCCCTCTTTGCTTGTTCCGCATGAGAACAACCTTCAAATCGACATCAAGTAAATATTACATCGACAATACATCGAGACACTTCTAGCGAGCAAAATACCACATCTATGTTTACCTAGTTCCATCGGCACTATAGAGCATTGTAGTACAACATTTTCCTGGAACATCAAAGTCCACCCTAGGTCCCACATTGTCATAAAGCCATGCCTTCATTTTCCCGTCAAGGGAAGTTGAGAAAATAAACTGCAAAGAACACAATAAAATCATGTATCAGTAGACCAGATAAAGACTGATGTGCTTGAAAAAACTATGCACTCATAAATTTCTCCGGGAACACAAAATACAGTCATCGCCCTCATGATGGCTCATACTTCCTCAATTCAAATTATAGTAGATGTATTCAGACAACACATACCTGAATATCGTCTATGTGATGAGGGCAAATAGAATACACAGGTGCCTCATGCCCTTCAAACAAATATATTTTCTGTCCATGCATATCCCAAACCTACAAAATAGAAAGTAAGTTACAGAGGACCATGCTGGGGGAAAAGGAAATAGATGATAACCATTTAAGATGTGTCAGGTACCCTAATAAGCTTGTCTTCTCCGCAAGTGACAACACATAGTTGCTTATTTGGCCGGGAGAAAGCTATGTCATTAACTTCTCCAGAATGAGCCTCAATCTGGCATGAAGAATAAATGGGTTAGTAACAAAAGTCAATTCATATAATGAAATATAACATCTATACACTTGAAGTTCGATGAACAATTAGACGATCATACCTCTACCACTCCACGTGTTTCATTTCGATGCTCGTATACATGCAGATGGATCAAATGTTTTGTGAATGCAACTCCTATAAAAGCAAAAGAAAGAAAGCTTAGCAACAATGGAGCACAATACGAAGAATTTACCAAGTGAAATACAGAGTTACCGGCTAAAGATTGAAATATCGACACTAACCAATCATGTATCCATCAGGGCTCCATGTAACTTGACTAACGGCCATGGAGGGATCTTTAGCCATGACACACTTTTCTCACAGAAAATAATTAGTGAGGCACATATATAATATCAAACCATGTAGGTGCTTGCAAACAAGGTACAAGACTACAAGTAAAAGCAAGAGGAGCAAACTACATATATAATTTGTTACCTGAAATTGTGCTGAACATGCTTGCATATTCCAAATTTGGAAGGGCTTTGAGACCAGCCTCTCACGCATAGCGATCTCCCAGATTGTAAATTCACCATTAGCAGATCCAACTATGTGAGCAGTAAACATGCCAGGAAAATCAATAATGTGTTGAAATCCAAACATTCAACCAAATTACATGAAACACATTTTGTACTTGCAAAGTTACGACTGCATCTATATATATTTTTAGATATTTAATTAGCAACCTTGATCATACCTAGTAATAGTGGGTGCCAAGGATGAAAGTCCATGCTAGTTACATTAGATCCCTGTGATAGCGTGCAAGCTACTTTCGTAGGAATGTCATCCAATGACCATGAGGGTTGAGAAACATGTCCACTGGGACTCAGGTGCTCCATCAGATGCTCAGATTCTGCAATTTGATAGTGTGTTATAGCTGGGTGTTCTCGTCATGGAAACAGATAGGCAAATAATGCAATATAAGTACAGAACTGAGGTCATAAATCACATTGACACATATTAGGCTCCCTTTGGTTCATAGGATAGGAAAAATGCAGGAATAGAAAAAACACGGGAATAGACTAGGAATCAAGGTCAAAAACAGAGAATGTAAAAGACAGGATTTTTTCCATGTTGGTCATTTGGTTTGGAGGAAAGGAAAAAAATAAAGGAATCTAACTAAAATTAATAAATTGGCTTAAAAACTTTTTTTCCATATAAACGAACTTGCCTAACAACATAGTAAGAACATGTCGTATTTGCTTAATAAATTGACCCACCTAAATCATGTCAACCATATACGGAAGTGGATTGAACCAAAAGCACCAACTCACGGGTCCTTTGATGAAAAAACGGTCAAAAACACAAATCAGTATCCAACCATGCCACTTCTCTCGTCTCCCACACCGTGAACAGCCCAGTCGCAACGATGAGCGGCTGTGGTTGGCTGGGGTGATGAGTTTGTTTGTCTAATTAATTTGATGAAGCTCGATTTGCCTCGGGCATCCGCAAATTTTGAGAAAAAAGGAGATGTGAGTAGATGTTTGGAACCCTGTACGATTCCTGTGAAAGCAACGGAATTTCTTCTCTATCCTCCAAAATTCCTACAACAATTCCTATGAACCAAACTGCAGGAAAGGAAATATTCAGGTGTGTGTAGTATTCCTGCACTTCTCCTTTGGTTACAGGAAAATCAAAGTTGTCTAAATGAGCCTCCTGTAAATTGCGGTGCAGAGGCTTTGTATTTGTAACCAACTGTTTGTGTTTAGAATGGCTTCTAGCAATTGAGGTTTTGTAGTTGGTGGATGGTGTATATAAATTCAAAAAAAACACCCATAACACCAACAAAGCAAAGGCATAAAATTAATCTTGCATATATCCATACAATGATACATCAACGAAGAGTTGAGCAAAATTCATTCTGGCACTGCAGTGTAAAGCAAATTTTGTAACCATGGCTCTTGCTTACGACTCAACCTGGGATTGGGGTGGGTTCGTGTGGGGTCCAAATGGTTGGTTTTGTGTGGTTCTCAAATGGCGCGGGTTCAGACGGGTTCAGCAAGAAAATGATCTGGACTAGGGCGGGTTCAGCGGATCACCGATCTGATGCGGTGCGAGCCGTGCGGCCTGATTTATAATCACAGCGGCTCATAATGGTTCTGGTCCATGGGTCGAACCCACTAGTTCCTGACAAACAGAAGCGCTCCAACCCTTAGCTCCACTCCCCCGTTCACCCACCCAAGTCCCTCTCCTCTAGGGTTCCTATGGCCGCCACCCTGCACCGCCGCCGCTGCCGCCACCACGCGATGCCACCACCATTCTCCACCGCCAACGCTGCTTCTCCTCTCCTCTTCTCTAATACTATCCACCCCCTACCTCCTCTCTGCTGCCGGCGACGGCATCTTCTTGGTCGTCGGCTTTTTCTCCCACTCCGCTGGCCGCCGGCACTGATGAGCCCACCGGCGACCTCCACCACCTTGTTGCAACGTTGCCCGCTACCCTACAAGGTTGCTCCTCCATGAGACCACGACTGGTAAATCCCTTTCCCCTCCTTCCTTCGCCGGATATTTAATGTTTAGACAAAGTCTCTACTGAATTTTAGCATATGGAATATTCAGACGTAATGCATATGGAAGTGTACGATATCTGAACTGAAGATGGTAACGGCACAAAAGATAAAAGAAATTGTAAGATTGCCCATTTGATAAAAAATAAACCAATCTGGCTGTGTTGTCGCTAGTTGGAAAAAGAAAGCTTGCAATAAACACTCATTAGCAATCAGTATGAAGAGAATGCAGGTGTTACTATTCTTTGACCTTTAATTTAATCTTCTTCTTTGGTACTGATGGGGACAATAATGCCTTAGATCTCACCTGCTACCTATCTCTAACTTTTTTCACACCCCTGCCTGTATGTACTTCACAAGTTTCCTTGTGCTATAAATCTAGCCTTGGGTTGATCCCTGCGCTCCATGATTCAATTTCTACTAGATTAGGTACTCAGTTTAGTGTTATCTGTCTTTGTTCAGTGCTCCATGGTTGGCTGCACTTGGCGGTAGCACTGTAGTAGGCTCTAGGTCAATCAGTTCAGTACTTTACATTGTCTGTTCTTTAGCAAAGTTATGTATCTTTGAGTGGGTAGTAACCAGCACCAGATTTACACATTTAGTTTTATCCAGCACGAGATTTAGTTATGTATCTTTGAGTGGGTAGTAACCAGCACCAGATTTACACATTCAGTTTTATCCAGCACGAGGCAGGCAAGAATTGTATCATCCAATTGTCTGCTGGTGAGCAATTGGTAGAAAATTATGTGCTTTTCTGTGGAGATGTGTAGATATTCAAGCTCCATTTGAGGTCATCTTGTATCCTGCTGGTACTATGATGAAATGGCTAGTATGATGTTGCTGCCATTCTGAAATGCAATTCTTTGACTTTGTATGGTGCCGCTATCTTGTATGGGTAGCTTGTGCTTCTGTTGTGCCTAGGAAAATAATGAAATTGCTACTGGCACTAAATGCTGATGCACTTGATCGATCATGTGCTGTTAGTTTCATGAGTTTCTAACCATTTTTAGAGACTTCCTTCCTTACTGGCACATGTGGAATGCTCGTATGTGTAGAAATAAAATATAATTTTGTTTTTTATGTCAAGAAAATAATTGTTCTTCTATGCCAAACATATCTCTTCAGCAGATTTGTTGATTGTCAACAGATCTATGTTTACCAACATGTAGTACTACTGACTGTGTACATTGGTAATTTTAAGGTGCCTTTCATTGTCTCCATCGATCTCTGTTTTTGATTTATTTATATTTTTTAAGGAGCAACTGTTAAAAAGGGAAAAGGGAGATTGGTTCGGATCCTGGCGTGGTGGAGGAGAGACCCGTGACCTTGGTCTGCGATCAGCGCGGGGGCAGGAGCATACATTCGCTTGCAAAGGCTGTTTCAGTCTTTCTATTGCTATTTGCTTGTGAAGATGTCTTTGGAGGTCATTTATTCTTTTCGATATCTAAGTTGCTCCTAGCTGGAAATAGATTGAAGCACCTCCAAGGGAAGCATACGAAGTCAGGCAACTCCTTTAACTATTATGATGAGGAGGAGGCCAGGCGACACCGCGGCACATGCAGAAGGAGAGGTGGAGGGTGTGGCATCGGTGCGTGTGAAAGGGGAGGAGACTCCGATGCAATGATGCTAGCCCATGTCCTGTCGTGTCCCAATCCATGGATGGCGTAGCTGTCTCAGATCCGATGCTGGTGCAGATGGAACCCCCGTCTCTTCTCGGTGCAAAGAAGCTAACTTAACAAGTTTTGGCAGTGTGTTGGACACTTCCTTTCCCCATGCCTCCCATGCCTACAAGGCTCAGAATTGTTCCCCTGCCGGAGACACAAGCATAGAACACCATGATCTGGACATGCAGCTTAATCCAGTCACAGTTGACACCATCACAAGAGCAGCTACTTCCATCATCGAGGGCTCATCCTTTGAGGTAGAGATCCATGCTCCCCAACTTCTTTTGGTTATATTCCTTCATGAACGGCTCGCTCAATTTCTGCTGGAGGGTGTCCAATGCGCTCATGCCAGCTCCATGTCCATGACCTCCCACTCTCCCCGCTCGCTTGTTTGCTCGCTTTCTCCCCTCCCACCTATCATGCCGCAAGGAGATGCCTATCAGAGTCTGAGGAGGGGTCTAGATCCCTCAGATGCACTGCATCAATGCAAACACGAGTACGCATATATGCTCAGTTCTCGCACATGCACATAGTGCAACTCCACGCAGCTCGATCCCATCTATCATCCTCGGCCAACATTAATCAATCCTGCTATGCAACCGGCTCTTTTGTTATTTTTGCTTGGCCCGAACGATACCATGCCCTCCATTACTTTGTTAATGGTTCATCAACCATCGCACTGCTTGGTTGAAATTGGGGTAGGCATATGATAGGTTCTTTAGGCCATTTTATTTTCTCAAGAACCTCAAAGGTGTAGGAGCATTCAATTCCATTAGAAGAAGAGTGTGTGCTTGTTTCTCAAATCGTTGGGACATCTTAAAGTATTAGTCGAGCATAATTTGGGATGCTTTCTGCCAGATGATTTGTGAACACTACAATTTGTTACGTGGCTTTGACCTTTCCTGTTTTGGAATGTAGAAGAGAAAATAAGTCAGTTTGGGATATAAAGCATTTGATCCACATCGCTCGAATGTACTAATATAAATTTAGAGTGCGCTCTACATTTGGCTGCCGTTGTACACCTACATGTCTTGCCAATTCGCTTTATCCATTTATATTTATATTTATTTACTTCGCCTCCATCTTATCCTTGTTATGATTTTCCTTTTTACCTGGAACAGAAATGCCATGTGAAGAATAAGCATATCAAGTTTTTTGGATCGTATCGTATCCATGTCCGTGATAAGCTAGGGTGCCATCATACAGTTAAGTTGAGTTGTAGTGAGCTGCACTTCGTTCACATCTGGTAGCGGGAACTACCTTATGTGGGATCCCATCACAACAAGCCTTCACTTGTGTGTCTTGGATATTGAGAAGCCACAACTGAAGCATGCTATATAATGTTTCGTATTCGATTAGTTCAAGTTATAGACCTGAAGCAGGTTCTTCTATGTTATCGTTGATATTTGCGATAATTCTCGGTGTTTATTTTCTACTCAAAGTAGTTTCTCTTTCTTTCTAATTGTTGAGTTACTGCTGGCTTTTTTTACTTCACTAGACTACTGACCAGAAATAGAAATATGCCCAGTCAGGTACATGAGGGCGTCTATTTCTTCGAATTAATAAAGGGACATTAAGGTATCTAAGCTGCATAGCTGTAACGGATGTATTGCTTTATCTGAATATTCACTCTGTCTTTCGAGCGGACCACAAGCTAGTTATACTCTGCACTGGACTAAGATATGCTCCTAGTATCAGTGGAGCATTACTGTTTCATTGTTGTTTGCCACATGTGTAAGTTGAGTAATGTACTTCTGTTGCAGGCCTAATTGCTCTGCAGATGGATGCTTGTTATGGCATTTGCAGAATTGAAATATCTATATAGTTCATCATTGCTAATTCAGAAGCACAAAAAAGAGATTGGCCCTTCTATTTCCATTGAGGAAACCAACATGAGTACTTGCAGAAAAGTAAAGTAACACGGAACGAACAGAGCCTATGTAGCCCAACTCTGTCCCCTAAGGTGAGATGATAAAAAAGGCTCAGTAAAACTGCAAGCATCCCACGGAGAGACAATCAGGTGATGCAGGCGGGATCATCCGCGACGTCCGCACCTATCTGCGCGGCCAAAATTGAACAGGGGCGGGGGCGGGGGCGGGGGCGGGGGTAGGGCGACCCTTACCTGGCCGATGACCCGGGGCAGAGGGATCGGCGATGGGGTCGAGAGATGGCCACCTCCTCGCACGGTTTTGGCGGCAGGATGAAGACGCGCGCGCGGCGTCCCCGCCTTCCGAATGGACACGGGCGACGAAGCTAGGGGAGAAGAGAGAAGAGAAGAAATCAGTAGGAGATGGAGAAGGAGAGGAAGGCATAGGCAAGGTGGTGGACCGACCTCGATTCGCGGGTTTCTGCCGGGGACGGGGACGGGGCCGGTTGAGGTCGCCGGCGGCGCCGCTCCTCGTTTCTGTCGCTCCGCTCCGGCCCGCCGCCGCTGTTTTTTTACTTTTTTTTTTATCTGCTGTGGGGAGACTGCGGAGTGAACGAGTGAAGAATTGCCTTTTTAGAGAGAGAGAGAGAGAACAGTGCACGGGTGTAGCGGCCTATCAGCATGTCCAGCCCATTTGTCAGTTGGAGAGAAAAACACTGGCTTTCTATTCTTTTCTCTCTTTCTCTTTTGCGAGGAAAGCTTTCTGTTCATTAGATACATAGCTTTTCTATTTAAAAATAGTTAACCTTTATAAACCCGGAATATGAAAGAATTCAAGTCTTACGTGAAGTTTTGTTGGTTGCTGGACGACTTCTCGAATTTTTTCGGTGCGTCATTCATTAAGTGACACGGACTGAGGCTGTGGGATGTGTTCGCAGCAGGTAGGGATGCAAGCGGGCATCCCTCATAATCCCGCCAAAACAAAAATTTAGTTCAAACTGAACTAAAACTGGACCGGGAGGATTATAACTAAGTTGATTTACTTTAACTACGAAGCGGGGCGGATCGGGTGGCGATCTGCATCCCTAGCAGCAAGGAAAGTGACGGTGCTTGCTAGCTTTCCATCTTAAATATGCATGTCTCTGTTTGACCTTTATGGGCCAAATTGAACCTCTAATTTTCGTCAATATTCATTTTTTTTTCTAAAATCGACGAAGGTATAATTATTATGGGTCAAATTGGACCTCTAAATTTCGTCAATATTCAGTTCTTGAACATGCTTCCATTGATTGACAAAACAGCAGCAACAACAACTAGCTAGCATGTATTAGTCTGTAGTCATGTACATATCGTGGAACTTTAGATTGTCCATGCGCCACCTGATCAAAGCACATTTTTCGGACATTCCCAACATAAAAGAGAAAAGAGAGCCATTAATTATAGTGGTAGCCTATCAATGTAGTATAGCGTAATAGTAGTATTAGAGCATCAACAATGTGTAGAGGCAGCATTGCCTCTGACATGGCCCCTATGTGCTTGGCTCTAAGCTTAGCAAAAGACTACCGGATGATCAAGCGCCTAGGCCGTGAAGGTCCGTCATAGGGGTATCTCTAGCAGTGGCGGAGCGTAGTGGGGACAATTAGGGGCCTTGGCCCCCCTTCCTAGAAGAAATTCTGCCAAATAAGCCTATCCTTCAGCTAATCACTCTACTAATTCTCCGGCCTCTCTGATCACCTTAGTTTTTTCTATGTCATATACATGCATTTGGCCCCCCCTAATATTTGGTTCACGCTCCGCCACTGATCTCTAGTGCTTTGGCGAGTTTGTGTTTTCGGCTATGATATTGGCACGCATTACTTTTTCACAAGTTCTCTCTCGTCAAGGTGGAATGTAGGCCAATAGAACACTTAGTTAAAGGTCTTTTCGACCAGATTTAGAAGAAGTAAGATTGTGCCTTTCATACGCCTGCATGTAACTATTTGAGTAGATCTCAACCCTGGACTTGGGGGATGCACCGCATAAGCGCTCCTCACCCCTTACGATAGAGGGCGTCATCCATTAGGAATTTTTGGTACATCGAGAAATATATTTGGAAAGCATATAGCCCTAGGGCGGAACTCGATTATGAGTCCCCAGTGACCCCTTTTTTTTAGCATCAGTACAGACGCAAGCGCTCATATACACGCGCATACACTCACCCCTATGAACGCACACACGCACACCCTACCCCTATGAGCACCTCCGAGAGACTGAGCTGGCATATCATCTTGAGATTTACAAAGTCATCGTAGGCGCCTCGTCGTCGACGGGAACGTCTCCTCCCACTAAATGCGCATCGCCGGAAATGCTGAAATAAATCCAGGAATAATGCGAGCACCAGGATTTGAACTCTGGTGGGTCGTTAGGGATACCACTGTCCACCTAACTATCTCAACCACAAGTTGGTTCGCCCAGTGACCCCTTTGGTGTGTTAATCCTTGGTGACAACCCATGTCGTTTATAGATCTCGATGGCCCCGACATCTTCATCTACATCACTAACTTGTTCTATCAATGGCTTTAGGGGCTTCTCAACAAAGACCTGAAAACTCATGGAGATCAAGAGGAAGCTAGTTAGGTGAGTTCATCGTCCTGTGATTTTCCATGTGCATACATTTTTTCTTTTTTGAAGAAAATATGCATCAAACTTTCGCTTGACAGTGAACAATGGTCAGAGTATTTGTAGAAAATGCATGTTTTTCATGACATGGTCATGACCGAAGAATAAGAAATAGTAGTGAAAATGTTTATTCTTATAGCTACATATATACTGTTATGTCCATGAATATAGGATTAAGCGATATATATGCATATTGATATGGAATATTTATCTAAGTACAATAGTAATAAAGAGAGTAATTAAAATATGAAAGATACTGGATTAGAGTTCTAGATTGGATCCATATGCTTTTGATTATTGCTTAGGTTCAATTATGTCCTACCCAATTTCAGAAGAAGAAAAAAACAACTCAGATTTTGCGTCATGGAAAGCAATACTCTTTCAGTATTGGGATGAAGGAACTGCACGCATTTTTTTTCTTGAGGATGAAATATTGAAGAAAATACATTGCATATTTTGCTTTGCCTGGCCATGAAATCTTTCCAGTGTAGTTTACTACTCCCTCCGTTCCTAAATATTTGTCTTTCTAGAGATTTCAACAAGTTACTACATACGAAGCAAAATGAGTGAATCTACACTCTAAAATATGTCTACATACATCCGTATGTTGTAACCATTTAAAATGTCTAGAAAGACAAATATTTGGGAACGAAGGGAGTAGCAAATACATGCAATTTACCATGTTCATGATCAATCAGTCCCAACATGAGTCAGAAGTAATACAGGAAGATAAGATACCCTCACAGGATATCCAGAACTAATTTACAGCGACAATACCAACAAGCCACATTCAAGTCATCGCGAACATCCTTGCGGCAACTTTCGAACATAATTAGGTTTTACTCCCTCCGTCCCAAAATACTTGTCATCAAAATGGACAAAAAGAGATGTATATAGAACTAAAATACATCTAGATACATCTCCTTTTATTCATTTTGATGACAAGTATTTCCGGACGGAGGGAGTACCTAATAATGTTGGGACGGAAATCAGTTCAACCCCAACAACAACGGACACCAAGCCTCTGCCTGACGCCAACTTCACGAAAAATGATAAGAACATCGAGCACCATCAAACGGCACCCGCGAGAACTGAGTGGCGTAGATGAGCTCCACGATCTGCCCTTCAATGACTTTGTTTGCCTGTTCCCTCAAACTTCAGACATGCTTTCAGTATGCCAATGAATTTGTGACAAGCAAAAAAAAATAACCCAGCAGCATCCACAAGCCCATCTATATGAATACACCAACTCAGTCAGTTAAAAAGTTTATGTGCCACCAGACAAAAGTCGCCCGATCATTATCATAATAACTGAACCAATAGACTATTTATTCCGTCCGCATGGACTGATCATAGCAAGGTAACGTCATCTTTTGAAACATAAAATATGACGACATTACTGCAACCAGACCAAAAGCACCATAAAGAACGCACACACATTGACACATAGCATCATAAAGTCCGTAACAATTAGCCTGACTAAACAGAAGCTCACAAGACTCACCGCTAGTTTGATCTCATCCTTATCTCGCTACCTTCTGCTGTTACTGATAAATTTGCTCAAGCTAACCCGTTAAATGTAAGAATATGCAGGTCGGTACATTATCCTGGGCTCAGGATATTTGAACTAAGACATATTGTCCTGCATCGTACGTGTGTAATGGACACATTCTGAATTGCGAGATGGACAGTACAAGTATTGATTGAACTTGCCCTTAAATTGCACCAAAAGTTTCTTACATAGCTGGTTACAGAAGCTATCAGATTGTGATTGTTTTCAGACAAGATCAGCACAGATATATGTAAGATTCATATATAGACAGAAGCAGGTAACAGGGCAATCAGGGCTGGCACGCATTGCTCATATAAGTTATTGAGAGAAGCAAAATGTATCAAAGGCTATCGCCACCATGCAAGGCTTGTTCATGTCATATACTGTACTAGTAGCAAGCATTACTAAGTACTGTGATGTCTAACTTAACTTGTTCAAAAGGAAACATGGCACAGAGGGAACAGTCGGCCTGTCTTGGCCACTAACAAGGTAACAATGTGCAGTAAGCAATCCATCTTGGATCTGGAGCAGCAAGCTTATCTCATCAGGGTGGAGAGGAGGAGGCAGAGGCTAACCTTTTTTTTTTTTTACTGTGGCAGAGGCTACCCTTGGGCAAGGAGGAAGACAACTGGAGGGGACAGGAGCTCTGAGGCCAGGATGAGCTCGGCTCAGGGACAGGACAAGGACGAACATCGTCACAGGAAGGAAGAGGAGCGCTTGGGGGACCGTCACCTCACTGAGGGAGACAGAGGAGATCGAGAGGGGATCAAAAGAGCTCCGAAGTTGAAGAGGGCTATTTTGTGTAATTCCTAGAACGAACCTTAATGAGATAATTTCCTTAGGAAGAGAAAAATCTCAAGTAGGCAAAGTTCTCTGCGGATCTTGGTCTTGCATTCCTGAAACCAAACAAAAGATAATAAGCACGTCAAATTATCAGCGACTACGATAACATTCTGGACACTTGAAATGATTATTTGTAGCATCAAAGGATACTTCTCAAGTTCGAATCCACCTGAGAATGAACAATGTAAAAAGCGTCAAGCAGATGCAAGCGACCCTTTTTCGATTCACTGCTCGAACTTTTTGTTAGAAAAAGCAAAATAGCTCAATTCGAGATAGGGTTGAGCTTCATCGGTTGTGCACCAAGACTCGAGGCAGCATCAGCTTAATAGAAGCTCCTCAGACGGAGAAGGATCTTGTATTTGGCGCAATCCATCACGCATACTGAGTTGCCAGGTGCAAAATATCATCTGTAAACAGTCGGTAGAGCTGCACATTGCTAAACAGAACATAATCTGAAAATGGAGAAGACATACTGCAACACAGATTGATCGGACTCTGGACATAGACAGCTTTTTCAACCATAAACATACAAGGATTCTTGCAAACAGGGCAGAGCAGCAACTGATCCAGTTACACATATACATAACATCCTTATCCAGTACCCAATAAACTTGTGACTGACTGAAAACAAAGTTTGTGCACACTAAGGTGGGCTTTGCCAGAAAAATACTGTGATCAAGACCTTCCAGATATCCCTTTTTCTTCACATGGCGCCCCTGTTCAGAGCAACACAGAACAAGGATCAGGATGGACATAATTGAGCATTACAAGGCTCTGGAGAATTGAAAAGTAGTCCTACAAATGGAGGTCCAACTGTACGCAGTATCCAAAAGTCAAAATGATGAGAACTGTTCATATAATAAATGCCCTGACCCTTGATATATTATATATATCCCTCGCAAACTACAAGCAGGTCATAGAGGGTAAAACCACACCCAGGTACCATATTTTTAGATTGGATTTATTATACACTAGTTGCCATATAAGAGGAAAATCTTCATTGACACGTATATGAAACCAAAAGCATACATAACCATGAGCATACAATTCATAATTGAAATCCATGTGACTATGTGAGAGACAGCATGCTTCAGCATACAGACATGACACATCGATTCCGTTATACAACAAAACTCCGAACATACAAAGGATTGATACTCTGAGGTATATTAGCTTGACAACCACAGTTCATAGGCTAACCCCTGTCCCTCTAGGTTCTCTTAGCTATCCTTGATTGCCCACTGTGATATTACCGACCATGCACTCATGCACAGGGGACACCCCTATTATGAATGTTTCTCCTCTCTGATAACTCAAATAAAAACTCCTATTAAAACTGTTTCGCGAAAAAGAAACGTACCTACACAAAACAAGCATCATCCAAGCAGCATAAGAACAATTAGCTGTACTATCATACCACCACGGAGTATATAGCAGACACATCCGACAAAGACATGTTTTCTTTTTTTGGAAATGTAATAACTAAACAGTTTAGTAATTAATCAAATTCATGCACTGGAATCCTAAAACAATGTACACATCACCTTTTAAATTGGTAAGAAAGCAAAAAAGATATGCACATAGATTTACTTCACCTGATCAACCAACATTGTACACTAGTAGAAGATCTCATGTGCTTACAGTTTCAGGTTGACCCATTTCCACCCAACTCCCCTGCCTACCAGAAAAAAGAAGACCAATTCAAGGAGAAGTTGAATCAACTAGAAGACATGTGTGCAAAACGTTTATATATGATGTAACTTGATAGGAAGGGATAGTAGCATTTGTGAAAGACAGTAAAAAATAAAGCCGCCAGCCAGGAAGAAAGACTGATCACAATCTTTTGCCAAGACATGTTAAAACTGTTCGACTGTTCACAGAAATTGCGTTCATCCAAAATTATTGTCGAGAGAGCTTGTACCATTTACACTCAATGGGCCAAACAAAATATGCACATATTTAGAAACCTCTGACAATGAGTATTTACTTGGTACAATAGAAATTAATGAATTCGTGCAATTTTTGGATCAGAAAGTAAATACATGCTGTTATGAATCGATTGATGATATCAAGATGTTTTTATCTTGCAAGGATAAGAACATAACAAACTTTAAGCTTCCACAAGTGATTCGAATAAATCATGTTACGTACACACAAGGTACAGAGTAAACTTAATACGAAGATATTACCCGCAGTATAGAAATTTCTCTGCAAAACAAATTAGCCTCAACAAGAGCAATACATAGATCATGTAAAGGCCAAAGGGAAAACCTTGCATGATCATCCTTGAGCGCAGGGAATATGGGTGGCCAAATCATCATAAAAGGATAGATAGCACTGAAATGTCGATCCTTTTCTGTCATCCCATGCACTTTATGTAGTGTCCTGCTAGTGACGTCCAGATAGAGTATGCGTCCACACACTGTCTTCAAGAACACAAACTGAACATTATCTCCCACCTGGCTTATATAGGAGTAACTAATATCCTCGTCCTCGAGCGTGTGATCTCGCATCCTCAAACTAGCCCACATCTGATGCAAACAAAGGGTATCGACCAGCAACCAGTTGTCCCCCTTGTGGAGCCAGATGCAAAGTTGATGCTCCATGACATGGACATGGACGAGATATAGACTGGAAGCATCATCAGCCCGAGACAAGATGGTGTGAAAAGTGTGATACTTCACTCCTTGTGGGAGCAGAATTCTGGAAAAACTGGAGGTCGCCAAATCCAAGACAATAATGTCATTACTGAAGATGTCAGCCATATAAATTTTATCGTCAACAAGCACAGCTTTCAGTGCAGGCAGCATATGAGGGAGTTGTGTTGTGGCCGAGGTATGCATGCACCAGACGCCGCCTTGCAACATATACACGCGAACCTTGAAAGTTTTTGTTTCCCTGGTACACTCCGCCAACACATACAGGTAGGACAACCCATCGCCTTCTTCTTTCGAGAGGACTGCACCAAGAAGTTTTTGAATGCGGTTCTGGGCGGTTGGGAGTGGTGGGATGAAGTCCATGTCTTTCTCAGGGTACAATGGGCGGTAAACTCCATGTGTCACTTCTGTTCCTTTGCGGTATCGGGTGAAGATGCTGCCATTCTGGCAGTGCATGATCCATAGTCCGTCGTCGTAGGCATCGAAGCTATGGCTCGCCACGCGGCGGACAACCGTGTCAAGCTCCGGGGCCTGGGGCTGCATCGGGACAAAGAGCGGAGTAGCGCACAACCCCAACCCAGTCCACCTTACGTCGATGTATAAGCCAAGGAGACGGGGTGGGTTGCGCTTGCGGAAACGGCAGAGGAACCCACGGTCTGAGGCGTGGTGGTACCAGCGCTTGCAGACGAGGGCGGCACGGACGAGGGTGGTGGGGAAGCCGACACGGATGAGGATCTCGATGAGGAGATTGTCGTCGGTAAGCACCTCGGATATCGCGCGGCCCATGGATGTCTGGGAATGCTGCTGTTGTTCGCCATCCACACATGGTTTCTTCTTGGGATGGACACTGCGACATTGGCGCCAAACAAAAGAAAAATGCAAACTGGCGTCAATTTCTTGAAGCAACTGCCGGGGCAAAACATCCGGCACATAACATCCGGCGGAACGGACTAAAGGAAAGAAACTGTGGGGATAATAGAAAGAGATGGGAAGGATTGGAGGTCTCACCGTTGGGGAATCACCTCCGGAGCATCCATCGATCCTCCTTCCCACCTCAGGTAGGCTCCGCACTGAACAAGTAGATGCAATTACGGTTTAATTTGGGGACAGATCACAAAACTGTAGCTAGGGTTCGGTTCCGCGAGAAGAGAATAGAAGAGAAAAGAAAAAAGAAACCGGGAGTAGATTATGGGAAGAAGAAGAACTCACATCGATCGAATCGGGAGAGGGAGGTGAAGCCTTCAGTGGCCGCCGCCGCCGCCGCCGGGATCGCCGGGGAGATGGCTGGGCGAAGTCGCCGGAGGCCAGAGAGCCTTTTTTTTTCCTTTTCGTTTGTGGAGTCGCGGAGGCCGGAGAGCTGGGTCAAGTGAATTTCCCGTGAGATACTTTTTTTCAGGGAACTGTAAAACTTCATTCATGAACGAGTTCTTTTTTAAGGATCAGATATTATAAAAGTTCACTACTGTTGAACAAAAATATAATAAAGTATCATAAATATAATAAAAATTGCATCGAGACTCTGAGACCGCTGAACAACCACTACTGTTGCTAGAACGAGCCGCCGACGTGCCGCTGCCGCTGTTGTTGTTCCCCTAATGGGGCCGGCTTGATTTTTGTCGACAACAGCCGAGAAAGTCTTCGTGCAAGTGCGCCTAAGGGCATCTCCAGCCGTTGGAGGACCCCAGAACAATCGCCGGGCCAAAAATAGCACGTCCTGGGGGCCAAAACATTCTCGTCGGATGAAAGGCGAGTACGTTTTCCGAGCCGTTGGTGCCCCCAGGACAATTATTAGGCATAAAGTGATTGGATGGGCCAAGAAAAAGGACGCGTGGGGGAATATGATTGGTTGTTGCTTTCGCCGGTGCCCCCGACAGCCCCCAACGCGCCGGGTTTCGTCTGGGATTGACGGCGCTATTTTGAGGTCTTGGGGACGCTTAGGGGGCATGATTGGGTCATTTTTTGCCATTTTTAGACTGCCGGCACACAAAAAGTGGCTCTGGGGGGCTCTTGGGAGCGTGACTGGAGATGCTCTAAGGACCAACGTCCTGAAGCCAAGCCATAGTCGTCGTTGTTGAACTCTTGCATAGATTTGAAGTATGTGGTGATACGTCTCCGTCGTATCTATAATTTTTTATTGTCACATGCCAATATTCTACAACTTTCATATACTTTTGACAACTTTTTATACTATTTTTTGGGATTAACATATAGATCCAGTGCCCAGTGCCAGTTCCTATTTGTTGCATGTTTTTTGTTTCGAAGAATATCCATATCAAACGGAGTCCAAACAGAATAAAAATGGATATAGATTTTTTTTTGAATATATGTGAATTTTGGGAAGCGGAACCAACATGAGACGATGCCCGAGTGGGCCACGAGGCAGGGGGCGCGCCCACCAGGGGCAGGCGCGCCCTGGGCCCTCGTGGCCACTCCGTAAGGCGGTTGATGCCCTTCTTTCGCCGTAAGAAAGCTAATATCCGGATAAAAATCGTGTCAAAAAATCAGCCCAATCGGAGTTACGGTTCTCCGGGAATATAAGAAACGATGAAGGTCCATAATCTGGGAACGCAGAAACAGAGAGAGACAGAGAGACATATCCAATCTCGGAGGGTCTCTCGCCCCTCCGCCGCCATGGAGGCCATGGACCAGAGGGGAAACCCTTCTCCCACCTAGGGAGAAGGTCAATGAAGAAGAAGGAGGAGGGGGGCTCTCTCCCCCTCGCTTCCGGTGGCACCGGAGTGCCACCGGGGCCATCATCGTGTGACGGCGATCTACACCAACACCTTGGTCATCTTCACCAACATCTCCATCACCTTCCCCCATCTATCTACATCGGTCCACTCTCCCGCAAACCATTGTACCCTCAACTTAAACATGGTGCTTTATGCTTCATATTATTATCCAATGATGTGTTGCCATCCTATGATGTCTGAGTAGATTATCGTTGTCCTATCGGTGATTGGTGAATTGCTATGCTTGATTTAATTTGCTTGTGGTTATGTTGATGTCCTTTGGTGCCCATCATATGAGCGCGCGCGTGGATCACAACATAGGGTTAGTTGTATGTTGATAGGACTACGTATTGGAGGGCAAGAGTGACAGAAGCTTCAACCGAGCGTAGAAATTGATGCATACGGGATTGAAGGGGGACCAATATATCTTAATGCTATGGTTGGGTTTTACCTTAATGAACGTTAGTAGTTGCGGATGCTTGCTAATATTTCCAATCATAAGTGCATAGAATTTCAAGAAAGGGATGACATGCTAGCAGTGGCCTCTCCCACATAAAACTTGCTATCGGTCTAGTAACGTAGTCAATTGCTTAGGGGCAATTTCGCAACTCCTACCACCACTTTTCCACACTCGGTATCACTAACTTTATTGTTTTTTTATCTTAACAGCCCTTGTTTTATATACGTGTTCTTTATATTCTTGCAAACCTATCCCACAAAAACTACAAACTACTTCTAGTTTCATACTTGTTCGAGGTAAAGTAAACGTTAAGCGTTGATACGTCCAAAACGTATCTATAATTTCTGCTTGCTCCATGCCACTTTTGGGTGATATTGCTATGATATTCATACACTTCCATACACTTTTGATCATATTTGGACTAACTTACTAATCCAGTGCACCCTAGTGACAGTTTCTGTTTTCGGCTGTTTTTGTATTTCAGGTTTTCACGTTTCGAGAACTGCCCAGAAAAATCCATAAAAAATATATAAAAAATCAGCGTTCCGGTAAGGACACTGCTTCCGAAGGGGAGCCTGGGAGGGGGCCACAGGGGGCCCAGGCGCCCTGTGGGCGCCCCCCCCCCTGGGCCGCGCCGGGGGGGGGGTGCCTCGGCACCCCGAGAGCCCCCCGATGCCCTACTTTGGCAGATATTTAAAGGGTCCCCCGTAACCCTTGAAACAGGACTTCTTTTTCGCGATCCCATCTCTGTTCCGCCGCCGCCGCCGCTTCCAAGATCGGGAGCACCTGGAGAACTCTTCCCGGCACCCTGCCGGAGGGGAGGATCACCACCGGGAGCTTCTCCACCACCATGGACGCCTGCCGGATGACTCGTGAGTAGTCTCCCTTGGACCATGAGTCCATGACCAGTAGCTATGTGATGTTCTCCTCCCGTTCTTGTGCTTCACTAATTAGTCCTCATGAGCTGCCCTACATGATCGAGGCACCTATGTAATCCTTGTGTTGTTGCTATGTTGAGTTTGCTGGGATCCGATGGATTATGAGATTATGTTCAGATTGATCTTGAGTAATATATTTGATTCACCTCTTTTGTATTTTAGTTCATAAGTAATTCTTGCATGTTCTCCGTTGTTATTTATTGCCTTGGCCAAGTAGTAGGTAGTGAGTCCAAGAGGGAACGTTATGCTCGATTGTGGGTTCATGCCCCTCGATGACTAGCTTGAGTGACAGAAACATGAGTCTAGGGGATGTGCTGTTGCCACAAGGGGGAAAACAATGGTGCTTGTGCCCGCGGGTGCAAGGATTGTTTACTTTACGCAAAGTTCTTTTAATGCAGTTGTCTGTTACATTGAGTTTACACTATGGGTGGGACTCGCAACTTAATACCATCGAGATGTTCTGGATAGATATCTCAAGGTGGATGATTAGTAGTAGATGCAGTTGGATTTCGGTCTACTTACTTTGGCGTACCGCCCATGCTTTGAACCTCAACCTTTCTTGCAATGTAGTCAGCATTGGTTTGCGTTCGTGGTCCTGTCAATTGCCCAGCTGTAATTTGTTACCTCGCATAGTTGTTTTATCGTCTTTTGGGAGAGAGACATCGCTAGTGAACATCATGTGACTCCGGTCCATATTACTATCATTGATCACATACACTATTTACCTTTCCGCTATTTTTACTATTGCAAATTACTATCTATCACCACTATCATATTGCTTTTAACCCTTTGTGAACTACAAGGCCGGAGAGATTGACAACCTCTCTGTACTCGTTGGGAGCAAAGTTATTTGTATATGTGTGCAGGTCCACGTTGATTGCTAATTGCGCCGTTAGCAGTTGACACCTACCTGTTGAACCTAGGAGTCTCTGGGGATTCAATCCTTGGCATATTTGCTAAGGGAAAACACATCTACTTACTGCATCTTACACCTTCCACTTGGGGTAATCCAACGAGGGGTTCGAGGCCCATCAAGGAGTATTTTCTGGCGCCGTTGCCGGGGACTCCACTCTTCAGGATAGGGGAGTTGCATGCTATCTTTTACCTTTGCTTATTAGTCTTGTTAGTTTACCTTTCAGTTTTCTTTATGTATTTCACTAGTTATGCTTATGGACAACCTTGCTATTGGATCGTTGCTTGCGGGAAGACGCCCCACACCTATGGTGGTTGCTCCTCCCCCTACTGAAATTGTGCCATATAAAATACCAGCTGGTATTATCGATTATGTTTTGGCTAATCGTTACGCAGGAGACAGACATCCCGGTGAACACTTGCTATATCTTTCACAACTATGTTCATTATTTAAGCTTGCAGGTGTATCGAGGGAGTTTGTCATGAGGAAATTGTTTGTTGTATCACTTATAGATAAAGCTTCAGATTGGTATGGGCTTCTCGATAACTCACACTTGCTGGACTGCCAGGAGCTTATGTCTCTCTTTTATACTAAGTTTTATCCTCTTCATGATGCTTATGTGGAGAGTAAGAGTACCTATTTGCATGTGGATCATGGTAACAATGCTTTATGTGATGCTTATATTGTTGAGTTTATTCGTGATCCCACTGAAAATTATTATGAGAAGGGAACATATGCTTATAGATATTTCAATAATATTAAGTTCCCTCTCTTTATGTTGAAGGTTTTGAAGCTGCACTTGTTTTGTCTTCCTATGCTTATTGCTTTGTGCTTCAATGAATTATTCTATTGCAACATTCCTATGCATAGGAAGCATGTTAGGCTTAAATGTGTTTGGTATTTGCTTCCTGATGCTCTCTTTTTGTTCTTCAGCTCTTATTCTTACGAGAGCATCATTAAAGTCTTATGCCTAGCTTAAAGGCATAAAAGAAAGCGCTTTTGGGATGCAGCCCACATGAATAATTTTTTTGCTTTTGTTGCGTCTTGATGTTGTTTACTGCTGTAGCATCATCATTGTATCTTTACTTTTCATATTAATGGAATCGTATGATGTTCGTATGCTAAGGGTGTTTATAGTTACTATGATGTTCAACAAATTGAAGAATTTGTTGCTTTTAAGGGTGCTTATGAAATTGCTTCTTTGATTGAAAAATATGACGCTACTCTTTACAAATCTGAAAATTTTGCCATATTTAAATATTGTTATGATAATTATGCTTCTAATGCCTATGTTACCATATATTGAGGACTCCTCCGCTGTCCAAGAAGATACTAATATTTTGCAGGAGTCTATGGAAGAAGAAATTAATGACATTGTGAGCTCATTGGATGAAAAAGATGAGGAGGAGAGCGAAGAACAAAATGAGGAAGAGAGGATTGATCACCCGTGCCCACCTTCTAATGAGAGTAACTCTTTATCACATACATTGTTTAATTTCCCTTTGTGTTTACCGAAGGATGATTGCTATGATGATAATATCCCTTTTTGATGATGCTTGTTATGCTTGTGGCCAAGATGCCAATATGAATTACGCTTACGGAGATGAACTTGCTATAGTACCTTATGTTAAACATGAGATTGTTGCTATTGCACCCACGCATGATAGTCCTATTATCATTTTGAATTATCCAAACTACACTATGTCGGAGAAGTTTGCACTTATTAAGGATTATATTGGTGGGTTGCCTTTTTCCATTACACATGATGATTTTGATGAATATAATATGCATGTGATTGCTGCTCCTACTTGTAATTATTATGAGAGAGGAACTACATCTCCGCCTCTCTATGTTTCCAACATGATAAAATTGCAAGAAACTGCTTATACTATGCATTGGCCTTTACTTGATGTGCATGAATTGTTCTTGTATGACATGCCTATGCATAGGAAGAGAGTTAGACTTTGTTTTTGCATGACACATATCACTTTGTGCTCACTACTAAATGCCAAATCATTGCTAATTAAAATTGGCTTTGATATACCTTGGGATCCGGGTGGATCCATTACTTGAGCACTATATGCCTAGCTTAATGGCTTTAAAGAAATTGCTGCCAAGGAGACAACCCGGAAGTTTTTGAGAGTCATTTATTTCTGTTGTGTGCTTTTATAAAGTTAAAAAAAAGAGGGGAACCTAAAACTTTTTCAAAAAGAAAAGCGAAAGTGAGAAAGACGAGCATTGTTAAAGTGGGAGCTAGCCTTGAACTTTGTTCATGCCCATGGAAACTTTGTGAACCTTGATTACAGAAGCTTTTCAACAAAAATAATTATCCCCTTGTACAATTCCATTGTATTATAAAAATAATGTGCCAAGAGTTTCCTTTAGGATGATTAAACTGCTTGTTGGCTTGTGCGGTGCAAAAACAAAAACTTTGGTTGTAGTGTGCGGTTTTACATTTTTTACTGGAACGTCGAAAGGATCTGAAACTTTTTGCAAAGTCTTGATATACAAATTGTTGATTTTTCCTAAATTTTCCATAATTTTTAGGGTTACAGAAGTATGGTTAATGTTCAGATTACTACAGACTGTCCTATTTTCACAGATTGCTGTTATAGCTTCATTATCTGCATATGTTTGAATTCTTGTTGATGCCTCCTTGACTTGGGGCCATAGAATTATGATAGCATACAGTAGGTAATGTTTGTTCATAATTATACAATAATGTTAGAGCAGTACATGATGGGATTTTATTGATCATATGCACTAACCCTGCCACTAAAAGTTCGGTTAAGTTTTGTGTGGATGAAGTGTTCGAATACCGAGGATGTCTCGATGTGAGAAGAAGGAGAGGCAAGAGCTCAAGCTTGGGGATGCCCAAGGCACCCCAAGTAAATATTCAAGGAGACTCAAGCGTCTAACCTTGGGGATGCCCCGGAAGGCATCCCATCTTTCTTCAACAAGTATCGGTATGTTTTCGGATTCGTTTCGTTCACATGATATGCGTAAATTCTTGGAGCGTCGTGTGCCTTTTCTTTTTATTTTAATAAATGCACCATGCTGGTATGAGATAGTCCTTGGTTGATTTATAGAATGCTCTTTGCACTTCACTTATATCTTTTGAGTATGGCTTTATAGAATGCTTCATGTGCTTCAATTATATCATTTGAAGTTTGGATTGCCTGTTTCTCTTCACATAGAAAACCGCCATTTGTAGAATGCTCTTTTTCTTCACTTATATTTGTTAGAGCGTGGGCATAACTTTTGTAGAAAGAATTAAAACTCTCTTGCTTCACTTATATCTATTTAGAGAGTTGACAGGAATTGGTCATTCACATGGTTAGTCATAAAATTCTACATAAACTTGTAGATCGCTGAATATGATATGTTTGATTCCTTACAATAGTTTTGCGATATAGAGATGCTAATATATGGGAGGTCCTAGTGAATGATTGTGGTCTAGTAAAAATATTGGTGTTAAGGTTTGTGATTCCCGAAGCATGCACGTATGGTCTCCTAACTATGTAACCAAATTGGTGTGCATTGTATTTTGATTGTTTATCTTGCGTGAAGGTCAGGGGCGCACGATGGTTAACTCCTACCAACCTCCCCCCTAGGAGCATGCGTCGTAGTATTTTTTGCTTTGAGGGCTAATAGATTTTTCACAATAAGTATGTGAGTTCTTTATGACTAATGTTGAATCCATGGATTATACGCACTCTCACCCTTCCACCATTGCTAGACTCTCTTGTACCGCGCAACTTCCGCTGGTACCATACACCCACCATATACCTTCCTCAAAACAGCCACCATATCTACCTATTATGGCATTTCCATAGCTATTCCGAAATATATTGCCATGTAACTCCACCATTTCGTTTATTATGACAAGCACCATCATTGTCATATTGCCTTGCATGATCGTAAGATAGCTAGCATGATGTTTCCATGGCTTGTCCGTTTTTTGATGTCATTGCTACGCTAGATCATTGAACATCCCGGTACACCGCCGGAGGCATTCACATAGAGTCATATTTTGTTCTAGCTTCGAGTTGTAATCTTTGAGTTGTAAGTAAATAAAAGTGTGATGATCTTCATTATTAGAGCATTGTCCCATGTGAGAAAAGGCCGAAAAAAGGAGATGGCCTAAAAAAATAGAGAGGGGCTAAAAAAAGGGGGAAAGCCCCTCCAAAACAAAAAACAAAAAAATAAGAGAAAAGAGAGAAGGGACAATGCTACTTTCCTTTTCCACACTTGTGCTTCAAAGTAGCACCATGATCTTCATAATATAGAGTCTCTTGTTTTGTCACTTCCATATACTAGTGGCAATTTTCATTATAGAACTTGGCTTGTATATTCCAACGACGGGCTTCCTCAAATGCCCTTGGTCTTCATGAGCAAGCAAGTTGATGCACACCCACTAGTTTTCCTTTTGAGCTTTCATACACTTATAGCTCTAGTGCATCCGTTACATGGCAATCCCTACTCACTCACATTGATATGTATTGATGGGCATCTCTATAGCCCATTGATACGCCTAGTCGATGTGAGACTTTCTCCCTACTTTTGTCTACCACCACCTTCTATTCCACCCATAGTGCTATGTCCATGGCTCACGCTCATGTATTGCGTGAAGAGTTGAAAAGGTTCGAAAAAGTAAAGTATGAAAACAATTGCTTGGCTGACACCGGGATAGGCATGAGGGGTACCTTGTGTTAAGAAAAGGGAGCATAAAAGACTATATGATTTTGTAGGGATAACGTTCTTTAGCATTGATATTTTGAAAGACTTGATTGTTTGTTGGGATGCCTGATACGTCCAAAACATATCTATAATTTCTGCTTGCTCCATGCCACTTTTGGGTGATATTGCTATGATATTTATACACTTCCATACACTTTTGATCATATTTGGACTAACCTACTAATCCAGTGCACCCAAGTGCCAGTTTTTGTTTTCGGCTGTTTTTGTATTTCAGGTTTTCACATTACGAGAACTGTCAGGAAAAATCCAGAAAAAATATATAAAAAATCAGCGTTCCAGAACCTACCTTGCGCCCGAAGTACAGCCGGGGGGGGGGGCACCAGGGCCCCAGGCGCCCTGGCGGCGCGCCCCCCCCTGGGCCGCGCCGGGGGGGCGCCTGGGCCCCCCGAGCCCCGTCTGGTGCCCCCCTTTGGCATATATTTAGAGCGTCCTTCGAAACCCTCGGGACGGAAACTCTTTTTCGCGATCTCATCTCTGTTCCGCCGCCGCCGCCGCTTCCAAGATTGGGAGCACCAGGAGAACTCTTCCCGGCACCCTGCCGGAGGGGAGGATCACCATCGGGAGCTTCTCCACCACCATGGACGCCTCCCGGATGAGTTGTGAGTAGTCTCCCTTGGACCATGAGTCCATGACCAGTAGCTATGTGATGTTCTCCTCCCGTTCTTGTGCTTCACTAATTAGTCCTCGTGAGCTGCCCTACATGATCGAGGCACCTATGTAATCCTTATGCTGTTGCTATGATGAGTATGCTGGGATCCGATGGATTATGAGATTATGTTCAGATTGTGATTGAGTAATATATTTGATCTACCTCTTTTATATTTATGTTCATAAGTAATTTTTGCATGTTCTCCGTTGTTATTTATTGCTTTGGCCAAGTAATACGTAGTGACTCCAAGAGGGAACGTTATGCTTGATTGTGGGTTCATGCCCCTCGATGACTAGTTTGAGTGACAGAAACATGAGTCTAGGGGATGTGCTGTTGCCACAAGGGGGAAAACAACGGTGCTTGTGCCCGCGGGTGCAAGGATTGTTTACTTTACGCAAAGTTCTTTTAATGCAGTTGTCTGTTGCTTTGAGTTTACACTATGGGTGGGGCTCGCAACTTAATACCAGCGAGATGTTCTGGATAGATATCTCAAGGTGGATGATTAGTAGTAGATATTGATGGATTTTGGTCTACTTACTTTGGTGTACCGCCCATGCTTTGAACCTCAACCTTTCTTGCAATGTAGTCAGCATTGGTTTGCGTTCGTGGTCCTGTCAATTGCCCAGCTGTAATTCGTTTACCTCACATAGCTGTTTTATCGTCTTTTGGGAGAGAGACATCAATAGTGAACATCATGAGACTCCGGTCCATATTACCATCATTGATCACATCCGCTATTTACTTTTCGCTATTACTTACTATTGCAAACATTATCTATCACTACTATCATTTGCGTTTAATCCTTTGTGAACTACAAGGCCGGAGGGATTGACAACCTCTCTGTACTCGTTGGGAGCAAAGTTATTTGTATCTGTGTGCAGGTCCACGTTGATTGCTAATATCTGGCGCCGTTAGCAGTTGACACCTACTTGTTGAACCTAGGAGTCTCTGGGGATTCGATCCTTGGCATCTTTGCTAAGGGAAAAACTTCCACAACACTGCATCTCACACCTTCCACTTGGCGTAACCAACGAGGGGTTAGAGGCCCATCAAGGAGTTTTTCTGGCGCCGTTGCCGGGGACTCCACTCTTTAGGATAGGGGAGTTGCACGCTATCTTTTACCTTTGCTTTTTAGTCTTGTTAGTTTACCTTTCAGTTTTTGCTTTAGTACCTTTTATCGAAAATCACAAAAATAGTTATCTTGCTTGCTTGCTACTATGGGTTCCACCGAGAACACCAAGTTGTGTGACTTCACTAGTCACAACAACGATGACTTTATCAGAACACCTATCACTACACCTGCCACTTCAGCACCTTCATATGAAATTAAACCTGCTTTACTGAACTTAGTCATGAAATATCAATTCTCCGGTGCTGGAGATGATGCTGCTTTACACTTAAACAACTTTGTTGAACTTTGTGATATGCAAAAGTACCAAGAAATAGATGGTAATATTGTTAAGCTTAAGCTTTTTCCTTTCTCCTTGAGAGGAGGAGCTAAAATTTGGTTTCAGTCTTTGCCTAGAAATAGCATAGATTCATGGGACAAGTGCAAAGATGCTTTTATCGGAAAATACTATCCACCTGCTAAAATTATCCAACTTAGAAGTAACATAATGAATTTTAAACAATTGGATAATGAACACGTTGCCCAAGCTTGGGAACGTATGAAATCTCTTATCAAGAACTGCCCTACTCATGGTTTGACTACTTGGATGGTTATCCAAACTTTTTATGCAGGCTTGAACTTTACCTCGCGGAACTTGTTAGATTTGGCCGCGGGAGGAACTTTTATGTCAACTACACTTGGTGCTGCCACAAAGCTTCTCGATGAGATGATGACCAACTATTCCCAATGGCACACCGAATGCGCTCCAACAGGTAGGAAGGTAAACTCTGTCGAGGAGATTTCCTCCTTAAATGAAAAAGTTGACTTGATCATGTCTCTACTTTCGAAGCAATCTAATGTTGATCCTCGTGATGTTCCTTTTGTTGGGGAACGTAGCATAATTCAAAAAATTTCTACGTCTTCACCAAGATCCAACTATGGAGACATCTAGCAATGAGCAAGTAAGAGTGCATCTACATACCGTTATGGAGATTGCGAGCGAAAGCTTTCAACGAAGCGTGGATGAAGTAGTCGTACTCTTCACGTTCTTCGTCACCGATGATCTAGCGCCGAACGGACGGCACCTCCGCGTTCAACACACGTACGGTGCAGCAACGTCACCTCCTTCTTGATCCAGCAAGGGGGGAGGAGAAGTCGTCAGAGATCCGGCAGCACGACGGCGTGATGACGGATGCAGTGGAGATCGCAGCAGGGCTTCGACGGGCGCCCTGTGTGGGAGTTGGGAGGTGTGACGGGAGGGGGAGAGGCGCCAGGGCTTGGGTGCGGCTGCCCTCTCCCTCCCCACATATATATAGGGGCCAGGGGGGTGCGCCTGGGCCCCTTGCAGATCCAATCTGCAAGGGGGCGGCGGCCAGGGGGGTTCCTTGCCCCCCAAGGCAAGTGGAGCCCCCCTCCCCCTTAGGGTTTTAACCCTAGGCGCATGGGGAGGTGGGCCCCCTAGTGGTGCGCCAGCCCTGAGGGCTGGAAACTTCCCCTTGCGGCCTAGGGGCCCCACCGGGATGGGTGGCCCCACCCGGTGGACCCCCGGGGCCCCTCCGGTGGTCCCGGGACGCTCCCGGTGACCCCCGGAGGTCACCCGTTGGCCGAAACTGGACTTCCTATATATCAATCTTTACCTCCGGACCATTCCGGAACTCCTCGTGACGTCCGGGATCTCATCCGGGACTCCGAACAACTTTCGGGTTTCCACGTGCATTTATCTCTACGACCCTAGCGTTACCGAACCTTAAGTGTGTAGACCCTACGGGTTCGGGAGACACGTAGACATGACCGAGACCACTCTCTGGTCAATAACCAACAGCGGGATCTGGATACCCATGTTGGTTCCTACGTGTTCCTCGATGATCTTCATCGGATGAACCACCGTGTCAAGGATTCACTCAATCCCGTATGTTATTCCCTTTGTTCATCGGTACGGTACTTGCCCGAGATTCGATCGTCGGTATTCCCGATACCTTGTTCAATCTCGTTATGGCAAGTCTCTTTACTCGATCCGTAATCCATCATCCTGTGACTAACTACTTAGTCACATTGAGCTCATTATGATGATGTCTTACCGAGTGGGCCCAGAGGTACCTCTCCATCATACGGAGTGACAACATCCCAGTCTCGGTTCGTACCAACTCAACAGACACTTTCGGAGATACCCAATGCGTACCTTTATAGCCACCCAGTTACGTTGTGACGGTTGGCACACCCAAAGTACTCCTACGGTATCCGGGAGTTGTACAACCTCATGGTCTAAGGAATAAATACTTGACACCGAAAAGCTTATGCATTACGAACTACACGATCTCGTGTTATGCTCAAGTTTGGGTCTTGTCCATCACATCATTCTCCTAATGATGTGATCCCGTTATCACTGACATCCTATATCCATGGTCAGGAAACCGTGACCATCTGTTGATCAACGAGCTGGCTACTAGAGGCCTACCAGGGACTCATTGTGGTCTATGTATTCACACATGTATCGCTGTTTCCGTACAATACAATTCAAGCATGAATAACAGACCATGAACAAGGAGATATAATAATAATGCTTTTATTATTGCCTCTAGGGCATATCTCCAACAGTCTCCCACTTGCACTAGAGTCAATAATCTAGTTACATTGTGATGAATCGAACACCCATAGAGTTCTGGTGTTGATCATGTTTCGCTCGTGAAAGAGGTTTAGTCAACGGGTCTGCAACATTCAGATCCGTATGCACTTTACAAATATCTATGTCTCCATCCTGAACATAATTCCGGATGGAGTTGAAACGGCGCTTGATGTGCTTGGTCTTCTTGTGAAACCTGGGCTCCTTGGTAATAGCAATAGCACCAGTGTTGTCACAGAAGAGAGTCATCGGGCTTGACGCGCTAGGAATGACTCCTAAGTCGGTGATGAACTCCTTCATCCAGACTCCTTCCTGCGCTGCTTCAGAAGCAGCTATGTACTCCGCTTCACATGTAGATGCTGCCACCACGCTTTGCTTGCAACTGCACCAGCTGACTGCCCCTCCGTTCAAAATATACACGTATCCGGTTTGTGACTTAGAGTCATCCACATCTGTGTCGAAGCTAGCATCGACGTAACCCTTTACGACGAGCTCTTCGTCACCTCCATAAACGAGAAACATATCCTTAGTCCTTTTCACGTACTTCAGGATGTTCTTGACCGCTGTCCAGTGTTCCGTACCGGGATCACTTTGGTACCTCCCTACCAAAGTTATGGCAAGGTTCACATCAGGTCTGGTACACAGCATGGCATACATGATAGAACCTATTGCCGAGGCATAGGGAATGACACTCATCTTTTCTCTATCTTCTGCCGTGGTCGGCGACTGAGTCTTACTCAATCTCATACCTTGCAAAACAGGCAAGAATCCTTTCTTTGACTGATCCATATTGAACTTCTTCAATATTTTGTCAAGGTATGTACTTTGTGAAAGACCAATGAGGCGTCTCGATCTATCTCTATAGATTTTGATGCCTAATATGTAAGCAGCTTCTCCAAGGTCCTTCATTGAAAAACTTTTATTCAAGTAGGCCTTTACATTTTCCAAGAATTCTATATCATTTCCCATCAGCAATATGTCATCCACATATAATATGAGAAATGCCACAGAGCTCCCACTCACTTTCTTGTAAATACAGGCTTCTCCATATGTCTGTATAAATCCAAACGCTTTGATCACCTCATCAAAGCGAATATTCCAACTCCGAGATGCTTGCACCAGCCCGTAAATCGAGCGCTGGAGCTTGCATACCTTGTTAGCGTTCTCTGGATCGACAAAACCTTCCGGTTGCATCATATACAACTCTTCCTTGAGGAAGCCGTTAAGGAATGCTGTTTTGACGTCCATTTGCCATATCTCATAATCATAGAACGCGGCAATAGCTAACATGATTCTGACTGACTTCAGCATCGCTACGGGAGAGAAAGTCTCGTCGTAGTCAATCCCTTGAACTTGTCGATAACCCTTAGCGACAAGCCGAGCCTTATAGATGGTCACATTACCATCCGCGTCTGTCTTCTTCTTAAATATCCATTTGTTTTCTATGGCGTGCCTATCATCAGGAAAGTCCACCAAAGTCCATACTTTGTTTTCATACATGGATTCTATCTCGGATTTCATGGCTCCAAGCCATTTATTGGAATCTGGGCCCGCCATCGCTTCTTCATAGTTCGAAGGTTCACCGTTGTCTAACAACATGATTTCCAGGACAGGGTTGCCGTACCACTCTGGTGCAGAACGTGCCCTTGTGGACCTTCGAAGTTCAGTAGTAACTTGATCTGTTTCTTCATGATCATTATCATCAACTTCCTCCCTTGTCGGTGCAGGCACCTCAGGAACAGTTTCCTGTGCTGCGCTACTTTCCGTTCCAGGAGGGGTGACTATCACCTCATCAAGTTCTACTTTCCTCCCACTCACTTCTTTCGAGAGAAACTCTTTCTCCAGAAAGCATCCATTCTTGGCAACAAAGACTTTGCCTTCGGATCTGTGGTAGAAGGTGTACCCAATTGTTTCCTTTGGGTATCCTATGAAGACGCATTTTTCCGATTTGGGTTCGAGCTTTTCAGGTTGAAGTTTCTTGACATAAGCATCGCAACCCCAAACTTTTAGAAACGACAGCTTCGGTTTCTTGCCAAACCAAAGTTCATACGGAGTCGTCTCAACGGATTTCGACGGAGCCCTATTTAAAGTGAATGCGGCAGTCTCTAAAGCATAACCCCAAAAAGATAGCGGTAAATCGGTGAGGGACATCATAGATCGCACCATGTCCAACAGAGTACGATTTCGACGTTCGGACACACCGTTACG
>LR738714.1:13663606-13697703 GCA_902687465.1 Secale cereale | reverse complement strand
AAGTCATCTGTGAGGGTGAGAACATAACGGTAGCCTCCGCGAGCCTCAACACTCATTGGACCGCACACATCGGTATGTATGATTTCCAACAAGTTGGTTGCTCGCTCCATTGTTCCGGAGAACGGAGTCTTGGTCATCTTGCCCAAGAGGCATGGTTCACACGTGTCAAATGATTCATAATCAAGAGACTCTAGAAGTCCATCCGAATGGAGCTTCTTCATACGTTTGACACCAATATGACCAAGGCGGCAATGCCACAAGTATGTGGGACTATCATTATCAACTTTACATCTTTTGGCATCTACACTATGAATATGTGTATCACTACGTTCGAGATTCATCAAAAATAAACCATTGACCAGCGGGGCATGACCATGAAACATATCTCTCAAATAAATAGAACAACCATTATTCTCCGATTTGAAAGAGTAGCCATCTCGCATAAGACGAGATTCAGAAACAATGTTCATGCTCAAAGCTGGTACTAAATAACAATTATTCAGGTTTAAAACTAATCCCGAGGGTAGATGTAGAGGCAGCGTGCCGACGGCGATCACATCGACCTTGGAACCATTCCCGACGCGCATCGTCACCTCATCCTTCGCCAGTCTCCGTTTATTCCGCAGCTTCTGTTTTGAGTTACAAATATGAGCAACTGCACCGGTATCGAATACCCAGGAGCTACTACGAGTGCTGGTAAGGTACACATCAATAACATGTATATCATATATACCTTTGACGTTGCCGGCCTTCTTGTCTGCTAAATATTTGGGGCAGTTCCGCTTCCAGTGACCCGTTCCCTTGCAATAAAAGCACTCTGTCTCGGGCTTGGGGTCCATACTTTGGCTTCTTCCCGGCAACAGGCTTGCCAGGCGCGGCAACTTGCTTGCCGTCCTTCTTGAAGTTCTTCTTACCCTTGCCTTTCTTGAACTTAGTGGTTTTATTGACCATCAACACTTGATGTTCTTTCTTGATGTCCACCTCTGCTGATTTCAGCATAGAATACACCTCAGGAATGGACTTCTCCATCCCCTGCATATTGAAGTTCAGCACGAAGCTCTTGAAGCTTGGTGGGAGCGACTGGAGGATTCTGTCAACAATTGCTTCTTCTGGGAGATTCATTCCCAGCTGAGACAAGCGATTGTGCAATCCTGAAATCTTGAGGATGTGCTCACTGACAGAACTGTTCTCCTCCATCTTACAGCTATAGAATGCGTCGGAGACATCATATCTCTCGACTCGGGCATGAGCTTGGAAAACCATTTTCAGCTCTTCGAACATCTCATATGCTCCGTGGTGCTCAAAACGTTTTTGGAGCCCCGATTCTAAACTGTAAAGCATGCCGCACTGAACCAGGGAGTAATCATCACAACGTGACTGCCAAGCGTTCATAACGTCTTGGATTGCCGGGAGAACGGGTGCATCACCTAGCGGTGCTTCTAGGACATAGGTTCTCTTGGCAGCTATGAGGATAATCCTCAGGTTACGGACCCAATCCGTGTAGTTGCTACCATCGTCTTTCAGCTTGGTTTTCTCTAGGAACGCGTTGAAGTTGAGGGAAACTGGAGCGTGGGCCATTTGATCTACAAGAGATATTGTAAAGAATTTAGACTAAGTTCATGACAATTAAGTTCATCTTAATCAAATTTTAATGAACTCCCACTCAGAATGACATCTCTCAAGTCATCTAAGTGATACACTATCCGAATCGAGTAGTCCGTGTCCGATCATCACGTGAGAAGGACTAGTCAAAAACGGTGAACATATTCATGTTGATCGTATCTTCTATATGACTCGTGTTCGACCTTTCGGTCTTCCGTGTTCCGAGGCCATGTCTGTGTTGGAGATATGCCCTAGAGGCAATAATAAAAGCATTATTGTTATATCTCCTTGTTCATGATAATTGTCTGTTATTTATGCTTGAATTGTATTGTACGGAAACAGCGATACATGTGTGAATACATAGACCACAATGAGTCCCTGGTAGGCCTCTAGTAGCCAGCTCGTTGATCAACAGATGGTCACGGTTTCCTGACCATGGACATAGGATGTCAGTGATAACGGGATCACATCATTAGGAGAATGATGTGATGGACAAGACCCAAACTTGAGCATAACACGAGATCGTATAGTTCGTAATGCATAAGCTTTTCGGTGTCAAGTATTTATTCCTTAGACCATGAGGTTGTACAACTCCCGGATACCGTAGGAGTACTTTGGGTGTGCCAACCGTCACAATGTAACTGGGTGGCTATAAAGGTACGCATCGGGTATCTCCGAAAGTGTCTGTTGAGTTGGTACGAACCGAGACTGGGATGTTGTCACTCCGTATGACGGAGAGGTACCTCTGGGCCCACTCAGTAAGACATCATCATAATGAGCTCAATGTGACTAAGTAGTTAGTCACGGGATGATGGATTACGGATCGAGTAAAGAGACTTGCCATAACGAGATTGAACAAGGTATCGGGAATACCGACGATCGAATCTCGGGCAAGTACCGTACCGATGGACAAAGGGAATAACGTACGGGATTAAGTGAATCCTTGACACGGTGGTTCATCCGATGAAGATCATCGAGGAACACGTGGGAACCAACATGGGTATCCAGATCCCGCAGTTGGTTATTGACCGGAGAGTGGTCTCGGTCATGTCTACGTGTCTCCCGAACCCGTAGGGTCTACACACTTAAGGTTCGGTAACGCTAGGGTCGTAGAGATAAATGCACGTGGAAACCCGAAAGTTGTTCGGAGTCCCGGATGAGATCCCGGACGTCACGAGGAGTTCTGGAATGGTCCGGAGGTAAAGATTGATATATAGGAAGTCCAGTTTCGGCCAACGGGTGATCTCCGGGGGTCACTGGGAGCGTCCTGGGACCACCGGAGGGGCCCCGGGGGTCCACCGGGTGGGGCCACCCATCCCAGTGGGGCCCCTAGGCCGCAAGGGGAAGTGTCCAGCCCTCAGGGCTGGCGCACCACAAGGGGGCCCACCACCCCATGCGCCTAGGGTTAAAACCCTAAGGGGGAGGGGGGCTCCACTTGCCTTGGGGGGCAAGGAACCCCCCCTGGCCGCCGCCCCCTTGCAGATTGGATCTGCAGGGGGTCCTGGCGCCCCCTGGCCCCCTATATATGTGGGGGGGAGAGAGGGCAGCCGCACCCAAGCCCTGGCGCCTCTCCCCCTCCCGTCACACCTCCCAACTCCCACGCAGGGCGCCGGCGAAGCCCTGCTGCGATCTCCACTGCATCCGTCATCACGCCGTCGTGCTGCCGGATCTTTGACGACTTCTCCTTCCCCCTTGCTGGATCAAGAAGGAGGTGACGTTGCTGCACCGTACGTGTGTTGAACGCGGAGGTGCCGTCCGTTCGGCGCTAGATCATCGGTGACGAAGAACGTGAAGAGTACGACTACTTCATCCACGCTTCGTAGAAAGCTTCCGCTCGCAATCTCCATAACGGTATGTAGATGCACTCTTACTTGCTCGTTGCTAGATGTCTCCATAGTTGGATCTTGGTGAAGACGTAGAAAATTTTGAATTATGCTACGTTCCCAACAGTCTGTACATGCTAGGCTCGTCAAGTGAACCCTAAGTGTATCGCGTGTGTAAATCTGTCTTACACCCGTTGTATGTGAACGTTAGAACCTATCACACCCGATCATCACGTGGTGCTTCGGAGCAACGAACTTTAGCAACGGTGCACAGTTAGGGGAAACACAATACTTGAAATTTTAGTGAGAGATCATCTTATTTACTACCGTCGTTCTAAGTAAACAAGATGCATAAACATGATAAACATCACATGCAATCAATTAAAGTGACATGATATGGCCAATATCATCTTGCTCCTTGGATCTCCATCTTCGGGGCACCATGATCATCTTGTCATCGGCTCGACACCATGATCTTCATCATCATGATCTCCATCATCGTGTCTTGAGGAAGTCGTCACGCCAACTATTACTTCTACTACTATAGCTAACGTTTAGCAATGAAGTAAAGTAATTACATGGCGTTATTCAGTGACACGCAGGTCATACAATAATTAAGACAACTCCTATGGCTCCTGCCGGTTGTCAAGTTCATCGACATGCAAGTCGTGATTCCCTATTACAAAAACATGATCAATCTCATACATCACATATATCATTCATCACATCTTCGTTCTTGGCCATACCACGTCACAAAACACATGCTGCAAAAACAAGTTAGACGTCCTCTAATTGTTGTTGCAAGTTTTACGTGGCTTCTATAGGATTTCTAGCAAGATGGTTTCTTACCTACGCCAAAACCACAACGTGATTTGTCAACTTCTATTTACCCTTCATAAGGACCCTTTTCATCGAATCCGATCCGACTAAAGTAGGAGAGACAGACACCCGCCAACCACCTTATGCATCTAGTGCATGTCTATCGGTGGAACCAGTCTCACGTAAGCGTACGTGTAAGGTCGGTCCGGGCCGCTTCATCCCACAATACCGCCGAATCAAGATTGACTAGTAACGGTAAGAAAGTTGAACAAGATCATACGCCCACAACTGCTTTGTGTTCTACTCGTGCAAGATGCTACGCATAAAACCTAGGCTCAGATGCCACTGTTGGGGAACGTAGCATAATTCAAAAAAATTCTACGTCTTCACCAAGATCCAACTATGGAGACATCTAGCAACGAGCAATTAAGAGTGCATCTACATACCGTTATGGAGATTGCGAGCGGAAGCTTTCAACGAAGCGTGGATGAAGTAGTCGTACTCTTCACGTTCTTCGTCACCGATGATCTAGCGCCGAACGGACGGCACCTCCGCGTTCAACACACGTACGGTGTAGCAACGTCGCCTCCTTCTTGATCCATCAAGGGGGGAGGAGAAGTCGTCAGAGATCCGGCAGCACGACGGCGTGATGACGGATGCAGTGGAGATCGCAGCAGGGCTTCACCGGGCGCCCTGCGTGGGAGTTGGGAGGTGTGACGGGAGGGGGAGAGGCGCCAGGGCTTGGGTGCGGCTGCCCTCTCCCTCCCCACATATATATATAGGGGCCAGGGGGGTGCGCCTGGGCCCCTTGCAGATCCAATCTGCAAGGGGGCGGCGGCCAGGGGGGGTTCCTTGCCCCCCAAGGCAAGTGGAGCCCCCTCCCCCTTAGGGTTTTAACCCTAGGCGCATGGGGAGGTGGGCCCCCTTGTGGTGCACCAGCCCTGAGGGCTGGACACTTCCCCTTGCGGCCTAGGGGCCCCACTGGGATGGGTGGCCCCACCCGGTGGACCCCTGGGGCCCCTCCGGTGGTCCCGGGACGCTCCCGGTGACCCCCGGAGATCACCCGTTGGCCGAAACTGGACTTCCTATATATCAATCTTTACCTCCGGACCATTCCAGAACTCCTCGTGACGTCCGGGATCTCATCCGGGACTCCGAACAACTTTCGGGTTTCCACGTGCATTTATCTCTACGACCCTAGCGTTACCGAACCTTAAGTGTGTAGACCCTACGGGTTCGGGAGACACGTAGACATGACCGAGACCACTCTCCGGTCAATAACCAACAACGGGATCTGGATACCCATGTTGGTTCCTACGTGTTCCTCGATGATCTTCATCGGATGAACCACCGTGTCAAGGATTCACTCAATCCCGTATGTTATTCCCTTTGTTCATCGGTACGACACTTGCCCGAGATTCGATCGTCGGTATTCCCGATACCTTGTTGAAAGTGCAACTAATCCCCGGGTGGTTTTGGCAATTAATAACAACATATATATCATTGAACTAATAGTTTCTTAAGGATCATTTCAGAGAAGTCCAGTGATATGGGTGTGGCAATGACTGAAGAAGTGGACCCCTCAAAATGCTAAGGCAAGCATTGGCAAAAGCTCAAGACTCCATTTTTGGTTTAGTGATCCAAGATCACATTGAGTCCATAGGAAAAGCCAATACTATTAAAAGGGGATGAGGTTGTGTTGATGATCTGGTTGCTCAAGTGCTTAGTGATATATCTCCTTTAACTATCAGCAACTTTCACTACAATACACACTCATAAGTAATCTCGGACCAACCGATTTTCCAAACTCAGTCACACCGAGATGAACCACCTCAGCCATAAGCCAAACCCTAGAAAAATTGGACATTCCAAGTTTGAGATCGGTTTCACCGAAACATGGGCTGCCAAGCTTCTGTAACCTTCTGTCATCATATCGGAATAACCGAGATGATATTTTCGGTCCCACCGAAACTGGCAAGCTCCTGTCTTTGCTCAAATCGGAATAACCGAGATGGTATTTTCGGTCCCACCGAAAACCCCAACGTTCACATTATTTGAACTTTCGGTCTGACCGAGTTGTCCACTTCGGTCTCACCGAGATTGCTCAATTATGTGTGTAACGGTTGGATTTTTGTGTGGAGGCTATATATACCCCTCCACCCCCTCTTCATTCGTGGAGAGAGCCATCAGAAAGAACTACCACTCCTACCTTACACTTTCTGAGAAGAGAACTACCTACCCTTGTGTTGAGGTCAAGTTGCTCCACTCCTACCATATGAAACTTGATCTCTAACCTTCCCAAGTTGCTTTCCACTCAATCCTTTCTTCCACCACAGCCAAATCAGTGAGGAGAGTTGAGTGTTGGGGAGATTATCATTTGAAGCACAAGAGCAAGGAGTTCATCATCATCTACAACATCTATTACCTTTTGGAGGGTGGTGCCTCCTAGATTGGTTAGGTGTCACTTGGGAGCCTCCGTCATCGAGATGTGGAGTTGAACCAAGAAGTTTGTAAGGGCAAGGAGATCACCTACTTCGTGAAGATCTACCCCGAGTAAGGCTAGCCCTCCGTGGGCGTAGGCCATGATGGAATAGACAAGGTTGCTTCTTCGTGGACCCTTCGTGGGTGGAGCCCTCCGTGGACTCGCGCAGCCGTTACCCTCCGTGGGTTGAAGTCTCCATCAACGTGGATGTACGATAGCACCACCTATCGGAACCACGGGAAAAATCATTGCGTCTCCAAATTGCGTTTGATCTTCTCCACCTCTCTTTACTACATGTGCAATTTACTTTCCGCTGCTTATACTCTAGAATTGCATGTGTAGGGTGATACTTGACTTGATCATAATTGTGAAACTACCAAAAACTGTTCTTTGTCAAAAGGCAGAATTTTTATATTTACAAGTAGTCTAATCACCCCCCCTCTAGACATACTTTCGATCCTACAAGAGCTTTGGTCTCCATTGTTTTGGTTTCCATTGCATTGGACTCCATAAGCTTGGTTTCACAACCTAGGAGAGTATGGCGTCTAGTGAGGGTAATTATCATAGAGGTCCTTACTTTGATGGTACAAATTTTGCTAGTTGGAAGCATAAAATGAAAATGCATATTCTTGGTCATAACCCAGCCGCATGGGGCATTATTTGTGTTGGTATGCAAGGTGAATTCTTCGAGGAAGGAAAAGTTCCGGATCGCGAAGCTACACCGGAAGAGTTGCGGATGTTGCAAAACAATGCTCAAGCTTGTGACATTCTCTTCAATGCTTTGTGTCCCGAGGAGTTCAACAAAATCAGCCGTCTTGAGAATGCTAAAGAGATTTGGGATACTTTGGTTGAAATGCACGAAGGTACCGAGTCTGTGAAGGAATCAAAGCTAGATATTCTTCAAGGTCAACTTGACAAGTTCAAGATGAAGGATGGTGAAGGAGTCGCTGAAATGTACTCTAGGCTTGCTCTCATCACAAATGAGATTGCCGGCTTAGGAAGCGAAGAAATGGCCGACCGATTCATCATTAAGAAGATTCTAAGAGCTTTGGATGGAAAGTATGACACCGTGTGCACTTTGATCCAAATGATGCCAAACTACAAGACTCTCAAGCCAACTGAAGTCATTGGAAGAATTGTTGCTCATGAGATGACACTTAAGGATAAGGAAGAGCTTCACAACAAGTCAAGTGGTGCTTACAAAGCTACAAGTGATGCTCCCACAACCTCAAGTGACAAGTTAATTTCCAATGAAGAGATAAGCCTAATGGTTAAGAACTTCAACAAATTCTACAAGAATAGAGGCAAAGAGAGAAGCTCAAAGTCTAGATCATATGATGAAAAGAGATCTTCTAGTCGTGATCGAAACTGCTACAATTGTGGAAGACCCGGACACTACTCAAATGAGTGTACGGCTCCCCACAAGAGAAGAGAAGAATCTCCAAGAAGAAGATCAAGAGATGAGTCACCTCAGAAAGAGAGAAGGAGTAGAGATGATCGTTATGAACGAAGACCCTCTCGGAGAAGCAAGGATTCGGAGAGGAAAGACAAGTCATCAAGGAGCTACACAAGAAGAAGACATCAAGCTCATGTAGGTGAATGGGTCTCCGGCTCCGACTCCGACAATCAATCCGATGGAAGCTATCACTCCGACTCCGACTACAGTCAAGATGAAGGTGTTGCCGGTCTTGCTCTTGTATCCTCCAACTCCAACTCCTACGACTTATTTGATTCACCAAATGAGGGAATTGGAAGATGCTTCATGGCTAAAGGCCCCAAGGTATCACACCCTGAATTCATTGACTTCAATAGTGATGAGGATGACTTGCTTGGTGAAGATGAGCTCTTGCATGATAAATCTAGTGAGCTTAGTAACGATGAAAATGCTAGTAGTCTTTATAGTCGAAAAGAGTCGAATGACAATGCTATGAAGGAGATTGAGCGTCTAACTAAAGAACTAAACACTCTTAAGTTAGCTCATGAAACAACTCAAGAAGATCATAGAGAGCTCCTAAGATCTCATGAGAAGCTACGCTTCGAGAAGCTCACTCTAGAGCAAGAACATGAGTTTCTAAAAGCGATCAATGACGATCTTCGAAAGAAGAGTTCTTCATATCTTGCCAAACGACTTCTCTTGTCTAATTTCTTGCCACCTATTAAGACTAAGCATGACAAGCATAAGAAAAATTCTTCCTCTAGTAGTAACAATAACCATGTTAAATCCAATGTTGTTGCTTCTAGTAGTTCTCTTGATTCCACTAACAATGTTTCAAGCCAAGTTACACTTGAGCAAGAGAATAGCTTATTGAAGGAAATCATAGAGAAAGGTGTCTACAAGAGTCTTGCCAGAAGCAAGAACTTTGAGGAAATTGTTCGCAAGCAAGGAAGGCGCCGGAAGAATCAAGGGATTGGTTTTGAGCGAAAGTTCAACGCCGAAGGTGTTGAGTGGGAAGAAGGTCAATACCCTACTCCACAGTTTGTTTCTCAAAAGGAGAAGTATGATCCCACTTCTTCCAATGTGGAACAAGCTCAAGATGACCTTCCACCACAAGACCACAAGCTAAAAGCCAAGGACAAGCTTCAAGAGGAGATTGATGCATTCATTGAAGCACCTCAAGCCATGGTCAAGTGGGTTCCAAAGGAAACGTCAAGTTCTACTTCGTCAAGCTCAACTACAACCCCAAGGATTCCCATCAAAATGATGTGGATCCCAAAGAAGAAGAACTAGATGGTTCTTGAGGGTGACTCCGCCAACATACTTCACTCACATTCATTTTGGCAACTTGTGCAATCAACTTCCACATCATGCACTAGTTCATGGAGTCACAAACCCTCTTGTTGGTAAGTCAAGGGACAAGGTAATCATGCTTTCATGGACATCATCTACTGTGAACTTCAATCTATGTCTATGGATATCCTTGTTTGTTCCTTGTGGGACTAACCCATGTAGGTATTGAAAGTGCCCTAATCCAAATGATAGCTCCCAACTCTTGATGATCTACATCAACATTGAGCATCCACATCTTCAACATCTACATGAAGTCTTCTACGACAACCCAAGGTTAGTTTGACCCTTTAAAAGGGGTTCTCACATCTAGGGGGAGCTTTACTCTAAAAATTGAGTTAAAGCATCTCCAAATGATGTGAACACATCAATGCTTTATGTAAAAGTGGTAACCCCACTTGTGCTTAAACGATGAGTATGACCTATGATCAAATGTTCTCATTTGACTCCTAAGTCAAAATACTCATATAAAGATGACCTAGTCATCGACAAATTGTGTGCTAGTAGCTAGAGTTTTGGTTGTGCATGTTTGACACATATTTCATTTGCTATCTTATTGTGTGAGCATGTTGAATGCATGATTTTATCCATTCGAGGACATCCATTTGTTGTTTTGGTTGTTTTGATTTTTTCTGGCCAAATGGATGGACAAGAATGCCTAAGTACCTCCCCTAGCTATCTATGCTTTCTTGTCTCAAATTCTATTCATGCTTATATCACAAACTTTGAACAAGTCATTTTCGGACCCTCCGAGTGAGGAGCACTCGGAGCCACCGATCCGTCAAGGGCTAACTTCCAAAACCTTCTAAGTGATTTTCGGTCAGACCAACTTTCTCCCACTCGGTCAAACCGAAAGCATTTAGACTGATCTAGGTTTCATCTCGGTGAAACCGAGTTGTAATTTTCGGCGTGACCGAAATGCATAACTGCCTGGCAGTTATCCATCTCGGTGACACCGAGTTTTTCAACTCGGTCCCACCGACAGCAAAGGGATATATATACTGAGGGCAGCGCGCGTTGATTACTCCTTCAAACGTTTTCGCTCCCACGTCCCTTGCTGCCGTCGCCCTGATCTCCGGATCGTCGCCGTCGTCGCCTGTGCGCCCTCGCCGCAGGTCTCCATCGCCGTCAACGGACTTCTCCTCCGCGCCGTTGCCGCCGTAGAGGGACTCCACCAAGTTAGGGTGAGTCTCGATCCCACTCGTGCTCCCATCTCCGATTCAATGCACGTTTGGTTTGCCCTATATCTGGCCTCGATTGAAATCTTTCTTAACACCAGATCGGTTCGTTTGAACTTGCTTGAGTAAAATTCTTAGGGTTAGGTTTCCACGGAACACATCTCGGTGAAACCGATTTTAAAATCTCGGAATGACCGATTCGGCCTCTGGCCATTGCACTGCACCTTTCGGTCCAACCGAGTTGTGCAAATCGGTGTGACCGAAATAGAGTTTTAGTGAAACCCTAGTGCTTCGGCAGGACCGAAACCCACTTCGGTCCAACCGAAAGTGGTGTGTAAAGTCTCTGTTATACACTTCGGATTCACCGAAACTGAAAATCGGTCTGACCGAAATGCCTTCTGTGAAAACTTAAAACTAAGATTTGAACTCATTTTTTTTGCAAAACTTCTGCAGTTTGTGATAACTCTTCTTCTCTGCCTATACCTTATCTATTCATAGGTTGTCAGCCATGTTAGATGCCAGTGACAGTCAGAACAGGTCAGAGTCACCTTTTGCAGACATTCCTGAGGCAGACACTAGTCCTGAGGCTAGTAGTCCAGTTGATGATGGTGAGAGGAGTACACCTAGTGGCTTGCCTCCTGCAGCCACCAGAGCTAGAAAGGAGAAGAACTCCGATGATGAGGATTTTGATTTTGTTGCTGAGGAAGAGGTGTCCTCCAAGCCTAAGAGAAAGGTTGTTGCCAAAGAGCAACAAGGTCAGCAGTCAAAGAAGGGCACCAACAAAGTCAAGCAGTCAGCTGTTGCCAAGAAGCTGAACTTGGGAGAGCCAGCCCCAAGCAAAGTGAAGAAAACCTCCAAGAGAAAGAGGGTTGTGTATAGTGATCCTCATGCAGATGCAGCAGTCGAGGAAGAAGAAGAAGAAGCACCCCAACCTGCTCCTCAGAAGCAGAAGCTCATGGGTGATGCCATTAAGGCCGGAGCCACTTCAAAGCCCAAGAAATCTGCTCAAGCCAAGGCAGCTCCAGCAAAGCCTGCTGCCAAGCCCAAGAGGACTACCAGAAACATTCCAGCATCTGAGAAGAACAAGGGTGATGTGCCACCAGCTGAGTCTGATGAAGAAGAACAAGTGTTGCTGAAACTCCGTCCAAAACTGCCACTTCACAACGATGCTCATCCTCAAGCCGAGGATATGAAGGCAAGGAAAGATAGAGGTCTCAGGCTATGGAGACAAGCTGACCCATATGCCGTGAGGAGAAGGACTGCTGTGGATCCCAGATTTCACACCAGAGAGCAGCAGGACTTCTATGAGACTGTGCTGATGGACAAGAAGCCCATAGTCGCAGACACCAGATACGTTGACTGGGAATACATTGACAGCGAAGAGCACAGAGACTTCTTTCCCCATGTGCATGAAAGCTTCACTGCATGTGGAGTTGCTGAGTTTGTGGGTCAGAAATTGACAGATTGGAACGATGAGATGATTATGCAATTCTATGCCACAACTCATTTCTATCCTGACGGGAAGATCACCTGGATGACTGAAGGTCAAAGGTTCTCTTCTTCTGTTGAAGAATGGGCAGAACTTCTGAATGCTCCAGTGCAACGAGAGGATGACATTGATGTCTATGGGATTCCAAAGAAGAATCATGATTCCATGAAGAACATGTACAAGGAGATCCCCGCAGCAGATTTGGAAATATGGAAGCTCGGCTCAGTCTACTATCTCCAGGCAGGTTTACCTACCACTAACACTATTTTGAGGCATACCTTAATGCCCAAGTCTGGAGATCATCGCATGATCAGAGGGTATTCTATCAACATGCTGCATATACTTGATGAGAAGGCACCTTTCAAGGTGATGGACTTAATGGTAGAGACCATTAAGAGAACTGCAGCTGACCAGAAGAGGTCATGTGGATTTGCCCCACAGATTCAGATGCTTATCAATGCCAAGTTTGGCACGGGCAAATTCTTGTTGGATAGGAAGCACTTACCCCTGCAGCCAGAGCATGAAGACAATGATGTTGTGATGGATGAGGAGGATCCTACATCTGTTGAAGGTCAAGCCAAGATAGAAGCTGCTAAGAAAGCCAAGGCTGATAAAGAAGCAGCAGCAGCAGCAGCTAAACCAAAGAGTTTCGAAGAACAGATTCTTGAAGCTACCCAAAGGATTGAACAACGCCTGGCCAGCATAGAACAATCTCAGGAGAGCCTAGAGAGGATTGTTGACGAGAAGATCCACGCTCTGGACGTGAAGCTGACTGAAATTCAGGTGACCGTCAACAAGCTTGAGGCAGACATGGAGGAAGCAAAGCAGGACAGAGCAGAGCTCATGCAGGATGACTTAGTCCAGGACTCTCATCGCCAGACTGCTCCGGTTCCCAGAGGATCCCGATCAGCTGCTATTCCAGTGACTGACTCCAGGACTACAACTTCAGCACCTCCTACAGCTCCAGCAGTCACTCCAGCCACAGCTCCAGCTTCCACTCCTCCAGCACAGACTTCAGCTGAAGTCTTCGCCGATGCCGTCATATCTACTCCGACATCAACCCAGACGGGAGCCGCCAGCAGAGCCCGTAGTGACGTTTAGCTCTATGCTTTTTCGAACTTTTTGGTAACTTGTTGCCAAAGGGGGAGAAATTGTATAGATCATAGGGCTTCGAGAGAGAGAGAGTGCTGTTATCTTTGCGCTTTTGCTCTTTCGTTCTTTTGCGGTTTCCTTGAGATACTTACTTTTGGTACTTTTGGTTTTCGAAACTTTCAGTGTGCTTGATACTACGTTTGATGCTACCTTAATGAGTGCTTGGTCATACTATGCTTTAATGTGTGCTTAATGCTTATCATATGCTATTCCTATCTTGTATGACTAATTACTCATGTCTTGGTGATTGGGTGCATGCTATTCATTCTTATCATTTTGTGCGCTCCACCAAGATGTATGTGACATGGAAGAGTGACCCATGATCCTAATCGATTGTGCATTTGCATTCAAACGCAAATCTTAAATAATGCACAAATTTAGGGGGAGCTCTTGCTTATCACATACTTCTCAAAGCGACGATATTATTCATTGATTATATTTGTTGTCGAAGCTTTGATCTATATGTTGTCATCAATTACCAAAAAGGGGGAGATTGAAAGTGCAACTAATCCCCGGGTGGTTTTGGCAATTAATAACAACATATATATCATTGAACTAATATTTTCTTAAGGATCATTTCAGAGAAGTTCAGTGATATGGGTGTGGCAATGACTGAAGAAGTGGACCCCTCAAAATGCTAAGGCAAGCATTGGCAAAAGCTCAAGACTCCATTTTTGGTTTAGTGATCCAAGATCACATTGAGTCCATAGGAAAAGCCAATACTATTAAAAGGGGATGAGGTTGTGTTGATGATCTGGTTGCTCAAGTGCTTAGTGATATATCTCCTTTAACTATCAGCAACTTTCACTACAATACACACTCATAAGTAATCTCGGACCAACCGATTTTCCAAACTCAGTCACACCGAGATGAACCACCTCAGCCATAAGCCAAACCCTAGAAAAATCGGACATTCCGAGTTTGAGATCGGTTTCACCGAAACATGGGCTGCCAAGCTTCTGTAACCTTCTGTCATCATATCGGAATAACCGAGATGATATTTTCGGTCCCACCGAAACTGGCAAGCTCCTGTCTTTGCTCAAATCGGAATAACCGAGATGGTATTTTCGGTCCCACCGAAAACCCCGACGTTCACATTATTTGAACTTTCGGTCTGACCGAGTTGTCCACTTCGGTCTCACCGAGATTGCTCAATTATGTGTGTAACGGTTGGATTTTTGTGTGGAGGCTATATATACCCCTCCACCCCCTCTTCATTCGTGGAGAGAGCCATCAGAAAGAACTACCACTCCTACCTTACACTTTCTGAGAAGAGAACTACCTACCCTTGTGTTGAGGTCAAGTTGCTCCACTCCTACCATATGAAACTTGATCTCTAACCTTCCCAAGTTGCTTTCCACTCAATCCTTTCTTCCACCACAGCCAAATCAGTGAGGAGAGTTGAGTGTTGGGGAGATTATCATTTGAAGCACAAGAGCAAGGAGTTCATCATCATCTACAACATCTATTACCTTTTGGAGGGTGGTGCCTCCTAGATTGGTTAGGTGTCGCTTGGGAGCCTCCGTCATAGAGATGTGGAGTTGAACCAAGAAGTTTGTAAGGGCAAGGAGATCGCCTACTTCGTGAAGATCTACCCCGAGTAAGGCTAGCCCTCCGTGGGCGTAGGCCATGATGGAATAGACAAGGTTGCTTCTTCGTGGACCCTTCGTGGGTGGAGCCCTCCGTGGACTCGCGCAGCCGTTACCCTCCGTGGGTTGAAGTCTCCATCAACGTGGATGTACGATAGCACCACCTATCGGAACCACGGGAAAAATCACCGCGTCTCCAAAATTGCGTTTGCTCTTCTCCACCTCTCTTTACTACATGTGCAATTTACTTTCCGCTGCCTATACTCTAGAATTGCATGTGTAGGGTGATGCTTGACTTGATCATAATTGTGAATCTGCCAAAAACTGTTCTTGATCAAAAGGCAGAATTTTTATATTTACAAGTAGTCTAATCACCCCCCCTCTAGACATACTTTCGATCCTACACTTGTTCAATCTCGTTATGGCAAGTCTCTTTACTCGATACGTAATCCATCATCCCGTGACTAACTACTTAGTCACATTGAGCTCATTATGATGATGTCTTACCGAGTGGGCCCAGAGGTACCTCTCCGTCATACGGAGTGACAACATCCCAGTCTCGGTTCGTACCAACTCAACAAACACTTTCGGAGATACCCGATGCGTACCTTTATAGCCACCCAGTTACGTTGTGACGGTTGGCACACCCAAAGTACTCCTACGGTATCCGGGAGTTGTACAACCTCATGGTCTAAGGAATAAATACTTGACACCGAAAAGCTTATGCATTACGAACTACACGATCTCGTGTTATGCTCAAGTTTGGGTCTTGTCCATCACATCATTCTCCTAATGATGTGATCCCGTTATCACTGACATCCTATGTCCGTGGTCAGGAAACCGTGACCATCTGTTGATCAACGAGCTGGCTACTAGAGGCCTACCAGGGTCTCATTGTGGTCTATGTATTCACACATGTATCGCTGTTTCCGTACAATACAATTCAAGCATGAATAACAGACAATTATCATGAACAAGGAGATATAATAATAATGCTTTTATTATTGCCTCTAGGGCATATCTCCAACACCTTTAAATTCTTTGATTGCTCAAGAACAAGTAGATGTGAACTTTATCTCTAGAAACAATTTTAACAACAATGCTTATAGGAGTAACTTTGGTAACAATCCTAGACCGTTCCCCTCTAATTCTTATGGGAACAACAATGCTTATCCTATCACCAAGAACTCCACTACTGAACTAGAGACTATGCTTAAAGATTTCATCACTACCCAAAAAGCCTTTAATAAGAGTGTAGAAGAAAAACTACATAAACTAGATGATCTTTCTTTTAAGGTAGACCATTTAGCCAATGAGGTAAAATTGCTAAAAATTAAAACTTCTCCTCTTGAGGAGAGGGAAGTCACTCCTATAAATGCTATTCAAGTGCAAATTAATGAAAACATTAGGATGATGGCTAAACTTAAAGAAAGATGGGCTAGAGAAAGGGAGGAAGAAGATAGAATTAAGAGCCTTCCTACCCACCACACTGTTGCTACTATCCAAGTTGTTGAGGATATCCAAACTCTTAGCACCCAATGTACTCCTGGTCCCAATGGACCTATTAATGGTGATGCTATGACTATAGAAACTACCAAACAAGTGAACCTAAAGGACACCACTACCACCTTACTTGATGCTAGGGACCTTGATTTTGATAATTGCACTCTTACCGAAGTTATTGATTTCCTTCACAAGATGTCTAGAGATCCCCGCACTAGCACGCTTAACCTTGCCTTCACAGAGCATATCACTAATGCTCTCATCAAAGCTAGGGAGGAGAAACTTAGAGTAGAAGCCTCCATACCTAGAAAGCTAGAGGATGGTTGGGATCCTATGATAAAAATTAAATTGAATGACTTCTCTTGCTATGCATTATGTGATGTTGGAGCTAGTACCTCTGTTATGCCCAAAAGAATATATGATATGCTTAAATTAAAACCTTATGATTCTTGTTCTTTTGGTGTTCGTCTCGTTGATTCTTCCATAAAGAAACCTTTGGGGAGGATCGACGATGTTCTTATCGTTGTCAATGATAATTACGTTCCCGTTGATTTCACTATTATGGATATTGAATGTGATCCTTCATGTCCAATTATTTTGGGACGTCCCTTTTTACGCACCATTGGTGCTATCATTGACATGAAAGAAGGTAATATAAAATTTCAGTTTCCTCTCAAGAAAGGGATGGAACACTTCCCTCGAAAGAAGATCAAGTTACCTTTTGAGTCTGTTGTACGGGCTAGCTATTCTTTTACTCTTGATAAAACTTGATCTATATGCATTATGCCTAGCTTAAAGGCATAAAAGAAAGCGCTTTTGGGAGGCAGCCCACATGAATAAAATTTATATTTTGCTTTTGTTGTGTCTTGATGTTGATTACTACAGTAGCATCATCATTGTATCTTTGCTTTTCATATTTGTGCCAAGTATAGCCTCTGATTGCTAGAAAGTTCAAAAGTTGTGAGGTGCTGTCCAGGAAACAGATTCTGTCCTTGGATAGAAAAATTCGTATAAAATCACCAGATCATCTTTTTTGTCTGAATATTTTCGACAGCGTTCTATATATAATTGTATTTCGTGCGTCTGTTCTGAGTTTTTTGATTTGAGTTGCAAAAGTACCCCGAACAGATCAATTACTACCTGCTGTTCTGTTTTTCACAGATTCTGTCCTGTTTTGCCTTTCCTTCATTTTGCAAACCAAGAGCTTGCTTTTTCTTTGCAAAAACCTTTTGGCAATCTTGAGAAACAGTAGACCTTCAAGAATATCTTTATTTCCAGCAAGGAACAATTATTTTATTAAGGGTACTAACCTCGCTAATCAGATTATGATGAGTTATGTATGAAGGGAGTTTTCAAATGTGCGAGGGAAGATGATAAAAAGATTCAGGAGTGTCAAGCGCTCAAGCTTGGGGATGCCCCCGTGCACCCCCAAGAAATATTCAAGGAGACTCAAGCGTCTAAGCTTGGGGATGCCCCCGTGCATCCCCTTCTCCATCAACATTATCAGTTCGTCTTTCGTTCCGCTATATTTTTATCACTTCATGTGTTATGTGCTATGCTTGGAGCGTCTTGCTTTTAGTTTTCTTTTTAGTTTTTCATAACGAGTCGGAACTCAGCGTTCTTTACGTGGGAGAGAAACACGCTCCACTTCTACCTAGAACATAACATAGAATTTTCATGTCTATCTATGTTGTGTGTGTTCTTTGTCTTTTAATAGCTACTATCATGCTCTGCTCTTAGTATTCATGTTTATCTTTTCAAAGAGCTTTTGTTTAGTTGGTTGCTTGAACTCTTTTTAATTATCATGCTCACCTTATTAAGAGAGTTTGCTTCCGTTGCATTGGTTAATATGTCTATGATAAAGATGCTACGTGCATAATGGCGCTTAGTAGTTCAGGTTTTCTTATGGTTAATCTCAAATAGCTGGGGGGTTCCCAATGTGTTATTGGAGTACCAACGTGATTTGTTTGCCTATGATGTGGTATGGTTTAGTAATATCTTCCTTCAAGAATTTATTTTGATTGACTTGGCGTATGCTCACGCATATTTAAGACTGTAAAGAAAGCCTGTCAAGCCTTGATGATCTTTTATTTCTGAGTAGCGATATAACTACCATGCCTGATTCAATATTGCTTTGTCGCTCTGCATGATTATGACCGTCATTGCTCTCTTAGTTGGTCGCTCCCAGTCTTTTGCTAACCTCCACCTGTACTAAGCAGACTAACTTTGCAATACATAGCTCATGGGAAAGTAGCTTAAAAACTATTGTGGTAAAGAATATGTGCCTATGTATCTTATTTCTTATAACTTGCTTGCTGAGCGGTAACCATGTTTCTGGGGACGCCATCAACTGTCACACTTTTGTTGAATATCATGTGAGTTGCTATGCATGTTCGTCTTGTCTGAAGTAAGGGTGATTTGCCATGGGTTGAATGAGTATGCATATTGTTAGAGAAGAACATTGGGCCGCCAACCAAAGCCATGCATCATGGTGGAAGTTTTAGCTTGGACATTAATCCTCAATCTCTTATGAGAATATGCTTATGCATTGAAGAGGAGTCCATTATCTATTTTCTATGTTGTCCCGGTATGGATGTCCTCAAGTTGAGATCTATCAAAAACGAGAAATCAAATGCGATTTATCTCCTTGGACCTTTGTACAGGTGGCATAGAGGTACCCCTTTGTGACACTTGGTTGAAACATATGTAATGCGATGACAATCCATGGAAATCCGAGCTAATTAGGACAAGGTGCGAGCACTATTGGTATTCGATGCATGAGGCTTGCAACTTATAGGATGTCTTATGCATGACACATATGAAGTACTACTACCGTTGACAAAATTGCTTCTATGTTTTCAAAATAAAAAGCTCTAGCACATAACCATTCTTTTACTTTTATATTGAGTCTCCACCTTCTTTCTTCAAGCACCAACTACTGAGAGCATGATTGTCATTCTAAGTGTAATGTGCATTGTTCCAAAGTAGCATTGTCTTTTGCATGATTGTGATATCGTTTATTTTGAAATCATTGTATCTAGTCATCACTTAAACCTTGAAGGTGCCCCTGCATTTATGTTTTGCTTCACTAAAGGGGGCAAGCTAGATATCACTTTATCATATTTGCACATCATGTTCATTGCAAATCTTTTTGATGTTTCAGTTTCATATTGTAAAACTTTCAGTCCTTTGTGATTTTCTCATGAGGCAACTTAATTACTACAGAATCATTGTCTCAGTAAGCTTTTGTCATATGACTATGAAAAAGTCCTATATGGTTAATAGCATGTCACCACAGAAATTATTCTTGTTATCATTTACCTACTCGAGGACGAGCAGGAATTAAGCTTGGGGATGTTGATACGTCCAAAACGTATCTATAATTTCTGCTTGCTCCATGCCACTTTTGAGTGATATTGCTATGATATTTATACACTTCCATACACTTTTGATCATATTTGGACTAACCTACTAATCCAGTGCACCCCAGTGCCAGTTTCTGTTTTCGGCTGTTTTTGTATTTCAGGTTTTCACATTACGAGAACTGTCAGGAAAAATCCAGAAAAATTATATAAAAAATCAGCGTTCCAGAACCTACCTTGCGCCCGAAGTACAGCCGGGGGGGCCACCAGGGCCCCAGGCGCCCTGGCGGCGCGCCCCCCCTGGGTCGCGCCGGGGGGGCGCCTGGGCCCCCCGAGCCCCGTCTGGTGCCCCCCTTTGGCATATATTTAGAGCGTCCTTCGAAACCCTCGGGACGGAAACTCTTTTTCACGATCTCATCTCTGTTCCGCCGCCGCCGCCGCTTCCAAGATCGGGAGCACCAGGAGAACTCTTCCCGGCACCCTGCCGGAGGGGAGGATCACCATCGGGAGCTTCTCCACCACCATGGACGCCTCTCGGATGAGTTGTGAGTAGTCTCCCTTGGACCATGAGTCCATGACCAGTAGCTATGTGATGTTCTCCTCCCGTTCTTGTGCTTCACTAATTAGTCCTCGTGAGCTGCCCTACATGATCGAGGCACCTATGTAATCCTTATGATGTTGCTATGATGAGTTTGCTGGGATCCGATGGATTATGAGATTATGTTCAGATTGTGATTGAGTAATATATTTGATCTACCTCTTTTATATTTATGTTCATAAGTAATTCTTGCATGTTCTCCGTTGTTATTTATTGCTTTGGCCAAGTAATACGTAGTGACTCCAAGAGGGAACGTTATGCTTGATTGTGGGTTCATGCCCCTCGATGACTAGTTTGAGTGACAGAAACATGAGTCTAGGGGATGTGCTGTTGCCACAAGGGGGAAAACAACGGTGCTTGTGCCCGCGGGTGCAAGGATTGTTTACTTTACACAAAGTTCTTTTAATGCAGTTGTCTGTTGCTTTGAGTTTACACTATGGGTGGGGCTCGCAACTTAATACCCGATGTTCTGGATAGATATCTCAAGGTGGATGATTAGTAGTAGATATTGATGGATTTCGGTCTACTTACTTTGGCGTACCGCCCATGCTTTGAACCTCAACCTTTCTTGCAATGTAGTCAGCATTGGTTTGCGTTCGTGGTCCTGTCAATTGCCCAGCTGTAATTCGTTTACCTCACATAGCTGTTTTATCGTCTTTTGGGAGAGAGACATCACTAGTGAACATCATGAGACTCCGGTCCATATTACCATCATTGATCACATGCGCTATTTACTTTTCGCTATTACTTACTATTGCAAACATTATCTATCACTACTATCATTTGTGTTTAATCCTTTGTGAACTACAAGGCCGGAGGGATTGACAACCTCTCTGTACTCGTTGGGAGCAAAGTTATTTGTATCTGTGTGCAGGTCCACGTTGATTGCTAATATCTGGCGCCGTTAGCAGTTGACACCTACTTGTTGAACCTAGGAGTCTCTGGGGATTCGATCCTTGGCATCTTTGCTAAGGGAAAAACTTCCACAACACTGCATCTCACACCTTCCACTTGGGGTAACCAACGAGGGGTTAGAGGCCCATCAATGCCCGGGTATTAAATTCTTTTATGTCAAATGATAGACTTTTGCTTTGAATCACTCGTGTCTTAATATTCATGCCATGATTAGATTACATGATCAAGATTATGCTAGGTAGCATTCCTCATCAAAAATTATCTTTTTTATCATTTACCTACTCGAGGACGAGCAGGAATTAAGCTTGGGGATGCTGATACGTCTCCGTCATATCTATAATTTTTTATTGTTCCATGCCAATATTCTACAACTTTCATATACTTTTGGCAACTTTTTATACTATTTTTTGGGATTAACATATTGATCCAGTGCCCAGTGCCAGTTCCTGTTTGTTGCATGTTTTTTGTTTCGCAGAATATCCATCCCAAACGGAATAAAAATGGACGGAGATTTTTTTTGGAATATATGTGAATTTTGGGAAGCGGAACCAACATGAGACGATGCCCGAGTGGGCCACGAGGCAGGAGGGCGCGCCCACCAGGGGCAGGCGCGCCCTGGGCCCTCGTGGCCACTCCGTAAGGCGGTTGATACCCTTCTTTCGCCGCAAGAAAGCTAATATCCAGAAGACCATGGTGCTACTCCATGGATTCAACATTAGTCATAAAGAACTCACATACTTATTACGAAAAATCTATTAGCCCTCGAAGCAAAAATACTACGACGCATGCTCCTAGGGGGGAGGTTGGTAGGAGTTAACCATCGCGCGTCCCCGACCTCCACACAAAGGATGACACTCTGCAAATACCTCATGCTCTAACTTCGTCACATAGCGGTTCACCATACGTGCATGCTATGGGAATCACTAACTTTAACACAAGCATTTCTCAATTTCATAATAACTCCACTAGCATGACTCTAATATCACTATCCTCATATCTCAAAACAATTATCAAGCATCCAACTTCTCATCATATTCAATGCACTTAGTATGAAAGTTTTTACTACATTGATTTTGGATGTCTATCATGCGATGGCTAGTTTTATAGCCTAAGCACATTACCATGCTGTTTTAATAGACTCTCAAATGGATATAAGTGAAGTATGAGAGTTCAACAATTTCTTCAAAATATTATCACCACCGTGCTCTAAAAGATATAAGTGAAGCACTAGAGCAAAAACTATTCAACTCAAAAGATATAAGTGAAGCACATAGAGTGTTCTATCAATTCCTAGGCCATATTTAACTCTCTCAAATAGATGTGTCCAGCAAGGATAATTGTGGCAAACTAACAAGCAAAGACTCAAATTATACAAGACGCTCCAAGCAAAACACATATCATGTGGTGAATAAAAATATAGCTCCGAGTATAGTTACCGATAGATGAAGACGAAAGAGGGGATGCCTTCCCGGGGCATCCCCAAGCTTAGGCTTTTGGTTGTCCTTGAATTTTACTTGGGGTGCCTTGGGCATCCCCAAGCTTAGGCCCTTGCTACTCTTTGTTCCGTAGTCCATCAAAGCAATACTCAAAACTTGAAAACTTCACAACACAAAACTTAGACAAAAATCTCGTGAGCTCCGTTAGTATAAGAAAACAAACCACTACTCAAAGGTACTGTAATGAATTCATTCTTTGTTTATATTGGTGTTAAACCTACTGTATTCCAACTTCTCTATGGTTCATACTTCCCAATATTACTCATAGATGCATTGAAATAAGCAAACAACACATGAAAAACAGAATCTGTCAAAAACAGAACAGTCTGTAGTAATCTGCAGGTTTCGCATACTTATGTAACTCCAAACAATTCAAACTAAATTGGTAAACGTGAGGAATTTGTCTATTAATCATCTGCAAAAAGAATCAACTAAATAGCACACTCCAGTAAAATCTGGTGACCATTCTAGCGAGCGCTAACGATTCTGTTTTTTTACAGCAAGATCATATAAAGTTCACACAAGTCTTCCCAAAGGTTCTACTTGGCACAAACACTAATTAAAACACAAAACCACATCTAAAAATAATCTAGATGCAATATTTATTCCTAAACAGAAGCAAAAGCAAAGAAAATAAAATAAAGTTGGGTTGCCTCCCAACAAGTGCTATCGTTTAACGCCCCTAGTTAGGCATAATGATGCTCACATAAAAGATAAGAGTTGAAACATAATGGGAGCATCATGAAGCATATGAATAGCACATTTAAGTCTAACCCACTTCCTATGCATAGGGACTTTGTAAGCAAACAACTTATGGGAATGATAATCAGTTAGCATAGGAAGGGAAAACAAGCATAACTTCCAAACTTTAAGCACATAGAGAGGAAACTTGATATTATTGCAATATGTAGAAGCATATGATTCTCTCTCATAATAATTTTCAGTAGCATCATGAATGAATTCAACAATATAACCAGCACATAAAGCATTATTTTCATGATCTACTTGCATAGAAATTTTACTACTCTCCACATAAGCAAATTTATTCTCATGAATAGTAGTGGGAGAAAACTCAACAAAATAACTATCATGTGAAGCATAATCCAATTGAAAATTAAAATCATGATTATCTTTATTCTTTATAGAATAGGTGTCATCACAATAATCATCATAAATAGGAGGCATGCTTTCATCAAAATAAGTTTGCTCATCAAACCTTGGGGGACAAAAAATATCATCTTCATCAAACATAGCATCCCCAAGCTTGTGGCTTTGCATATCATTAGCATCATGGGTATTCAAAGAATTCATACTAACAACATTGCAATCATGCTCATCATGCACATATTCTATGCCAAGCATTCTATGTAATTCTTCTTCTAATACTTGAGCACAATTTTCCTTCCCATCATTTTCAAGAAAGATATTAAAAAGATGAGGCATATGAGGTAACCTTAATTCCATTTTTTTGTAGTTTTCTTTTATAAACTAAACTAGTGATAAAACAAGAAACTAAAAGATTCGATTGCGAGATCTAAAGATATACCTTCAAGCACTCACCTCACCGGCAACGGCGCCAGAAACGAGCTTGATGTCTACTACACAACCTTCTTCTTGTAGACGTTGTTGGGCCTCCAAGTGCAGAGGTTTGTAGGATAGTAGCAAATTTCCCTCAAGTGGATGACCTAAGGTTTATCAATCCGTGGGAGGCATAGGATGAAGATGGTCTCTCTCAAACAACCCTGCAACCAAATAACAAAGAGTCTCTTGTGTCCCCAACACACCCAATACAATGGTAAATTGTATAGGTGCACTAGTTCGGCGAAGAGATGGTGATACAAGTGCAATATGGATGGTAGATATAGGTTTTTGTAATAAGAAAATATAAAAACAGCAAGGTAGCAAGTGGTAAAAGTGAGCATAAACGATGCTGCAATGATAGGAAACAAGGCCTAGGGTTCATACTTTCACTTGTGCAAGTTCTATCAACAAGGATAACATAATTGGATCATATTACTAGCCCTCAACATGCAACAAAGAGTCACTCCAAAGTAACTAATAGCGGAGAACAAACGAAGAGATTATGGTAGGGTACGAAACCACCTCAAAGTTATTCTTTCTGATTGATCTATTCAAGAGTTTGTAGTAACGTTCAATCTATCATAGAGTTCGTACTAGAATAACACCTTAAGACACAAATCAACCAAAACCCTAATGTCACCTAGATACTCCATTGTCACCTCAAGTATCCATGGGCATGATTATACTATATGCATCACACAATCTCAGATTCATCTATTCAACCAACACAAAGTACTTCAAAGAGTGCCCCAAAGTTTCTACCGGGAAGTCAAGACGAAAACGTGTGCCAACCCCTATGCATAGATTCCCAAGGTCACGGAACCCGCAAGTTGATCACCAAAACATACATCAAGTGGATCACGTGATAACCCATTGTCACCACAGATAAGCACATGCAAGACAAAGTGTTCTCAAATCCTTAAAGACTCAATCCGATAAGATAACTTCAAAGGGAAAACTCAATCCATTACAAGAGAGTAGAGGGGGAGAAGCATCATAAGATCCAACTAAAATAGCAAAGCTCGCGATACATCAAGATCGTGCCATCTCAAGAACACGAGAGAGAGAGAGAGAGAGAGAGAGAGAGAGAGAGAGAGATCAAACACATAGCTACTGGTACATACCCTTAGCCCCGAGGGTGCACTACTCCCTCCTCATCATGGAGAGCGTCGGGGTGATGAATATGGCCACCGGTGAGGGTTCCCCCCTCCGGCAGGGTGCCGGAATAGGGTCTAGATTGGTTTTCGGTGGCTACAGAGGCTTTCGGCGGCGGAACTCCCGATCTAGGTTAATTTCCAAAGGTTTCAGTATTTATAGGATTTTTTGGCGTAGGGCACAAGTCAGGGGGCCCTCCGGGCCGTCCACGAGATAGGGCGGCGCACCACCTGCCCAGGGCACGCCCCCACCCTCATGGGCAGCCCGTGGCTCTCCTGGCCCAACTCTTTTACTTCGGGGGCTTCTTTTGGTCCAGAAAAAATCCTCAAAAATTGGCACGTCAATTGGACTCCGTTTGATATTCCTTTTCTGTAAAACTCAAAAACAAGGAAAAAACAGAAACTGGAACTGGGCTCTGGGTTAATAGGTTAGTCCCAAAAATAATATAAAAGTGTATAATAAAGCCCATAAAACATCCTAGAAGGATAATATAATAGCATGGAACAATAAAAAATTATAGATACGTTGGAGACGTATCACATATGAGCGCGCGCGTGGATCACACCATAGGGTTAGTTGTATGTTGATAGGACTACGTATTGGAGGGCAAGAGTGACAGAAGCTTCAACCTAGCGTAGAAATTGATGCATACGGGATTGAAGGGGGACCAATATATCTTAATGCTATGGTTGGGTTTTACCTTAATGAACGTTAGTAGTTGCGGATGTTTGCTAATAGTTCCAATCATAAGTGCATAGAATTACAAGTAAGGGATGACATGCTAGCAGTGGCCTCTCCCACATAAAACTTGCTATCGGTCTAGTAACGTAGTCAATTGCTTAGGGGAAATTTCGCAACTCCTACCACCACTTTTTCACACTCGCTATCACTAACTTTATTGTTTCTTTATCTTAACAGCCCCTAGTTTTATTTACGCGTTCTTTATATTCTTGCAAACCTATCCCACAAAAACTACAAACTAGTTCTAGTTTCATACTTGTTTGGGGTAAAGTAAATGTTAAGAGTGCGTAGAGTTGTATCGGTGGTCGATAGAACTTGAGGGAATATTTGTTCTACCTTTAGCTCCTCGTTGGGTTCGACACTCTTACTTATCTAAAGAGGCTACAACTGATCCCCTACACTTGTGGGTTATCAAGACCTTTTTCTGGCACTGTTGCCGGGGAGCAATAGCGTGGGGTGAATATTCTCGTGTGTGCTTGTTTGCTTTATCACTAAGTAGATTTTATTTGCTGTTCTAAGTTGTTTTCTACCTTTAGTTATGGGTAGGAAAAAATACCAAAAAATAAAATGGTACCTACTGAACCAATGGTTGAAGAACCACTCAAAATCTATCACACTCCTGAAGCTTTTTACCTAGATCATCTTCGATCCCTATGTGCTCATGCTGAAACCCCAACTAGCTTAGTTGAGGGCAAATCTTTAGATGAGCATCCTTGTTATGTGCGACACCGCATATCTGAAAAAGGGAAACTTTTACTGGATAAAATTCATCGTTTGCAATGCTATGCTTGGAATTTATGTGAAATATATGATTTTAGTTGTTGTTCTGAAGACCCTAAGAAACACCTTCCCTACCAATGTGAGTTTAGTGATAATGGAATCGTATCTTCGTATGCTAAGGGTGTTTATAGTTACTATGATGTTCAACAAATTGAAGAATTTGTTGCTTTTAAGGGTGCTTATGAAATTGCTTCTTTGATTGAAAAGTATGATGCTACTCTTTAATTAAAAATCTGAAATTTTTGCCATATTTAAATATTGTTACGATAATTATGCTTCTAATGCCTATGTTAAACCATATATTGAGGACTCCTCCGCTGTCCAAGAAGATACTAATATTTTGTGGAGTCTATGGAAGAAGAAATTAATGACATTGTGAGCTCATTGGATGAAAAAGATGAGGAGGAGAGCGAAGAACAAAAGGAGGAAGAGCGGATTGATCACCCGTGCCCACCTTCTAATGAGAGTAACTCTTTACCCCATACATTGTTTAATTTCCCTTCGTGTTTACCGAAGGGTGATTGCTATGATGATTGCTATGATCCCGTTGATTCTTTTGAAATATCCCTTTTTGATGATGCTTGCTATGCTTGTGGCCAAGATGCCAATATGAATTATGCTTATGGAGATGAACTTGCTATAGTACCTTATGTTAAACATGAGATTGTTGCTATTGCACTCACACATGATAGTCCTATTATCTTTTTGAATTCTCCAAACTACACTATATCAGAGAAGTTTGCACTTATTAAGGATTATATTGATGGGTTGCCTTTTTCCGTTACACATGATGATTTTGATGAATATAATATGCATGTGCTTGCTGCTCCTACTTGCAATTATTATGAGAGCGGAACTACATCTCCGCCTGTCTATGTTTCCAACATGATAAAATTGCAAGAAACTGCTTATACTATGCATTGGCCTTTACTTGATGTGCATGAATTGTTCTTGTATGACGTGCCTATGCATAGGAAGAAAGTTAGACTTTGTTTTTGCATGACACATATCACTTTGTGCTCACTACTAAATGCCAAATCATTGCTAATTAAAATTGGCTTTGATATACCTTGGGATCCGGGTGGATCCATTACTTGAGCACTATATGCCTAGCTTAATGGCTTTAAAGAAAGCGCTGCCAGGGAGACAACCCGGAAGTTTTAGAGAGTCATTTCTGTGTGTGCTTTTATAAAGTTTAAAAACAAAAAAAATAAAGAGGGGAACCTAAATTTTTTTTCAAAAAGAAAAGCGAAAGTGAGAAAGACGGGCATTGTTAAAGTGGGAGCTAGCCTTGAACTTTGTTCATGCCCATGGAAACTTTGTGAACCTTGATTACAGAAGCTTTTCAGCAAAAATAATTATCCCCTTGTACAATTCCATTGTATTATAAAATAATGTTCCAAGAGTTTCCTTTAGGATGATTAAACTGCTTGTTGGTTTGTGCGGTGCAAAAACATGAACTTTGGCTATAGTGCGCGATTTTACATTTTTTACTGGAACGTCGAAAGGATATGAATATTTTTGCAAAGTATTGCTATACAAATTGCTGATTTTTCCTAATTTTCCCATAATTTATAGGGTTATGGAAGTATGGTTAATGTTCAGATTACTACAGATTGTCCTGTTTTCACATATTGCTGTTATAACTTCATTATTTGCATATGTTTGAATTCTTGTTGATGCCTCCTTGACTTGGGGCCATATAATTATGATACCATACAGTAGGTAATGTTTGTTCATAATTATACAATAATGTTAGAGTAGTACATGATGGGATTTTATTGATCATATGCACTAACCCCGCCACTAAAAGTTCAGTTAAGTTGTGTGTGGATGAATTGTTTGAAGACCGAGGATGTCTCGATGTGAGAAGAAGGAGGAGAGGCAAGAGCTCAAGCTTGGGGATTCCCAAGGCACCCCAAGTAAATATTCAAGAAGACTCAAGCGTCTAAGCTTGGGGATGCCCCAAAGGGCATGGCATCTCATCTTTCTTCAACAAGTATCGGTATGTTTTCGGATTCGTTTCGTTCACATGATATGCGTAAATTCTTGGAGCGTCGTGTGCTTTTTCTTTTTCTTTTAATAAATGCACCATGCTGGTATGAGATAGTCCTTGGTTGATTTATAGAATGCTCTTTGCACTTCACTTATATCTTTTGAGTATAGCTTTATAGAAGGCTTCGTGTGCTTCACTTATATCATTTGAAGTTTGGATTGCCTGTTTCTCTTCACATAGAAAACCGCCATTTGTAGAATGCTCTTTTGCTTCACTTATATTTGTTAGAGCGTGGGCATAACTTTTGTAGAAAGAATTAAAACTCTTTTGCTTCACTTATATCTATTTAGAGAGTTGACAGGAATTGGTCATTCACATGGTTAGTCATAAAATCCTACATAAACTTGTAGATCGTTGAATATGATATGTTTGATTCCTTGCAATAGTTTTGCGATATAGAGATGCTAATATGTGGGAGGTCCTAGTGAATGATTGTGGTCTAGTAAAGATATTGATGTTAAGGTTTGTGATTCCCGAAGCATGCACGTATGGTCTCCTAACTATGTAACCAAATTGGCGCGCATTGTATTTTGATTGTTTATCTTTGCGTGAAGGTCGGAGGCGCACGATGGTTAACTCCTACCAACCTCCCCCCTAGGAGCATGCGTCGTAGTATTTTTGCTTCGAGGGTTAATAGATTTTTCGCAATAAGTATGTGAGTTCTTTATGACTAATGTTGAATCCATGGATTATACGCACTCTCACCCTTCCACCATTGCTAGACTCTCTTGTACCGCGCAACTTTCGCCGGTACCATACACCCACCATATACCTTCCTCAAAACAGGCATCATATCTACCTATTATGGCATTTCCATAGCCATTCCGAGATATATTGCCATGTAACTCCACCGTTCCGTTTATTATGACACGCACCATCATTGTCATATTGCCTTGCATGATCGTAAGATAGCTAGCATGATGTTTCCATGGCCTGTCCGTTTTTTGATGTCATTGCTACGCCAGATCATTGCACATCCCGGTACACCGCCGGAGGAATTCACATAGAGTCATATTTTGTTCTAGCTTCGAGTTGTAATCTTTGAGTTGTAAGTAAATAAGAGTGTGATGATCTTCATTATTAGAGCATTGTCACATGTGAGGAAAGGCCAAAAAAAGGAGATGGCCTAAAAAAAAATAGAGAGGGGCTAAAAAAGGGGGGAAAGCCCCTACAAAACAAAAAACAAAAAAAAGAGAGAAAAGAGAGAAGGGACAATGCTACTATCCTTTTCCACACTTGTGCTTCAAAGTAGCACCATGATCTTCATAATATAGAGTCTCTTGTTTTGTCACTTCCATATACTAGTGGGAATTTTCATTATAGAACTTGGCTTGTATATTCCAACGACGGGCTTCCTCAAATGCCCTAGGTCTTCATGAGCAAGCAAGTTGATGCACACCCACTAGTTTTCCTTTTGAGCTTTCATACACTTATAGCTCTAGTGCATCCGTTACATGGCAATCCCTACTCACTCACATTGATATCTATTGATGGGCATATCCATAGCCCATTGATATGCCTAGTCGATTTGAGACTTTCTCCCTACTTTTGTCTACCACTGCCTTCTATTCCACCCATAGTGCTATGTCCATGGCTCACGCTCATGTATTGCGTGAAGAGTTGAAAAGGGTAGTAAAGTATGAAAACAATTGCTTGGCTGACACCGGATAGGCATGAGGGGTACCTTGTGTTAAGAAAAGGGAGCATAAAAGACTATATGATTTTGTAGGGATAACGTTCTTTAGCATTGATATTTTGAAAGACTTGATTGTTTGGAGTTACGGATCTCCGGGAATATAAGAAACGGTGAAGGGCCAGAATCTGGGAACGCATAAACAGAGAGAGACAGAGAGACAGATCCAATCTCGGAGGGGCTCTCACCCCTCCGCCGCCATGGAGGCCATGGACCAGAGGGGAAACCCTTCTCCCACCTAGGGAGAAGGTCAAGGAATAAGAAGAAGGAGGGGGCTCTCTCCCCCTCGCTTCCGGTGGCACCGGAGTGCCACCGGGGCCATCATCGTGTGACGGCGATCTACACCAACACCTCCATCATCTTCACCAACATCTCCATCACCTTCCTCCATCTAACTACAACGGTCCACTCTCCCGCAACCCACTGTACCCTCAACTTAAACATGGTGCTTTATGCTTCATATTATTATCCAATGATGTGTTGCCATCCTATGATGTCTGAGTAGATTATCGTTGTCCTATCGGTGATTGGTGAATTGCTATGATTGATTTAATTTGCTTGTGGTTATGTTGTTGTCCTTTGGTGACCATCATATGAGCGCGCACGTGGATCACACCATAGGGTTAGTTGTATGTTGATAGAACTACGTATTGGAGGGCAAGAGTGACAGAAGCTTCAACCTAGCGTAGAAATTGATGCATACGGGATTGAAGGGGGACCAATATATCTTAATGCTATGGTTGGGTTTTACCTTAATGAACGTTAGTAGTTGCGGATGCTTGCTAATAGTTCCAATCATAAGTGCATAGAATTACAAGTAAGGGATAACATGTTAGGAGTGGCCTCTCCCACATAAAACTTGCTATCGGTCTAGTAACGTAGTCAATTGCTTAGGGGCAATTTCGCAACTCCTACCACCACTTTTTCACACTCGCTATCACTAACTTTATTGTTTCTTTATCTTAACAGCCCCTAGTTTTATTTACGTGTTCTTTATATTCTTGCAAACCTATCCCACAAAAACTACAAACTAGTTCTAGTTTCATACTTGTTCGGGGTAAAGTAAATGTTAAGAGTGCATAGAGTTGTATCGGTGGTCGATAGAACTTGAGGGAATATTTGTTCTACCTTTAGCTCCTCGTTGGGTTCGACACTCTTACTTATCGAAAGAGGCTACAGCTGATCCCCTACACTTGTGGGTTATCACGTGGCACCAAATCTCGTCACATGACGAGAAACCCTAACCGCCGCCGGAACAATAGGCAGATGGGGGTGAGTCCACAGGCTCACCGGTAAAGTCTGGAGGGGGGAAAGTTTGCCCTAACAACCTTGGGTTAGGGAAGGAAACGAGAGAAACTCATTCGTTCTTGATTTTATCCATCAACATGTTTCAAATGAACGATTACACTATTGTGCAGCTCGATTAGATATGTCTGCCTAGATCTTTGATATAGAGAAAACTATCTATAAATGATGGAACAATTAATCTCATTGATTGAAAACTGGGTATTTTATACCTTCTTTACTAGGTAGTTAGGATTACTTTGTCACTAACTACAACCAACTTAAGCATTTATTATTGTTATTATTATTTTGCGGGGACTTAAGCATTGATTATTAGGATAAATTTTATCCTTAACACTCCCCTCTAATCTATGTGAGTCTAATACGCATCATCTTGATAAAGATTCCTCCGTGAGAATATTCACCATTTTTATTTCGAGAAAGACTTCTCCAAAAACGTTGTGGGAAATATATGAGAAGAATAATATTTTGATATATTGTTTAAACTCCTTCAAACCCAGTGCGATAAATAAGGAGAAAATGATATATCATATTATGAGTATTGTCTCTTGACAACTAATATGAGAAAAATATCTAAAGGGGAATAAAACTTATTAGTAAGTTCATAGAACAATAAATATGCTTTACATGTTTTCCTTTAAAAACCTTGCTAGGGAAAAATAGAAAGCATGATATATGATGTTTGAGAAGATATTGCCTCATTAAAAAACATTATGAGAAACTCATTAAGAAACATTATGAGAAACATTGAGATAAAAACCCATAAATGAAAAATAGTGCAATATGATATGCCATTAAGAAACTCCTTTAAAACTCGGTGGGAAAATATAAAGATAAAGTGATATGACATATATGGACCCTTGTGTTTATATTGTCTTGTTAAAAACCTTATATGAGAAACTGTCAAGGAACAACTCGTGAAGGAAAAAAGAGTACAATATATGCAATCCGGTGATCATTATTAGGTTATAATTTGAGAGATTTACACCTCCTGGACTTTACAAATTGTAAGATTTTGACATACTCATTCCATGGATATGATTATGGAATGTAAAATTTGGTAATGATGTTGTGATTAATCTGTTGGATCTTCATAATATTTTGTTTTAAAAAAAATCCTCACTTCTCCACACTCGTGAGTTAAGTAATTTTCAAGCAATGTGCTTTATGATATTGATATTCATACAACCTATAGGTATATTGAGTAACACCTGCTCAACTACATGATTCTGAGTGTGGTTAATCATTCTGCCGAGGAGGGGGGAATAACCACCCCCTAAAACGCACATAGCTCCGTCACTGAAACACGCACTGCTAACTAATCACGTCAACTGACATGAGTACAGCGTTACGAAGATGTTTGTTGCACCGAAGAAGGAAATGTGTTATTTTCTTTTGGCAAATAATGTAGTCGTCGCTAGGTGGTCTACGGACCGGGATATAATTTTTTTTACTTCCCGTGTTCCTTGTACTACCTTGACATTAATGAATAGATTGGAAGTTTTCTCACAAATAAAATGGTACATCGATTTATTCAGATCGGGTTCAATCATGAGTTTTTGGTAATGTTCACTAATACTAATATAGTGGTCAAAATGGTCAAATAGAAGTGTTTACTTGAAATGGACAACGAATGGGCTGAGGCAAGTTGGGCTTCAAGCTAGTGCTTTGGTGAACTGGGTTTGAGTACAATATCTCCACACTACATTTTTCTCAAACCACCCTATTCGAGAGGTTTTCGCTAGAGGTACGGGACCAGTTTTTTAAGCCAAAATCTATCATAAATCGATTTTCTGATGACTTATGGACCAAATTCTTTTGTTTCAAGATTTACGGAGAGAGTGCAACCGGTACGGGGGAGAGGTGGAAGGTGAGGCGAGCGTACTAACCCATGTGATAGCATCTGGTCATCTCGAAGAAAAGCAAGTCATCGTAACGGGAATCATGCACCAGAGCCTCTGCTTCATCCGACGACTGGCGTCATAGACTCAGA